>CAJQUW010008165.1:0-120724 GCA_907163375.1 Prostheceraeus crozeri
AGGACGTGTACAGTACGTTCTGTTGTCATTGTCATTTTCCTTTAGTCGTTCGTGGGTTACTTTGCCGATTTTTGAATTCAGTAAGTTCAGACAAATCTGATGATATAAAGTTTTCTATATTTTTGATGTGTAGAACTGGTTTTGTATCTATCTAAGTTTGTTCTATTCCGAGAATGTGCGTATACTGGCTCATTGTTTCTGCATTGTGGAAGATGCGCACAAAATCTTAATTTCAATTATCTTAATCGTCAATATTACTTTTATAAAAGGTAATATGCCCATAGTCCCCTAACCTTCAATTTGAGAAAGAATACATATAAAACAACCACTTTATAACTGAAGACAGCACACCAAATGCAACACCTATTAATTTACGGATGTTTGATGAAAGGGACATGTTGAGAGTCTATGTTGTTCACAGTTATTTTAACTTTTATCGCGAAGAATGATGAATGACAATTTACGTCAAGTATGTTAGGCTAAGTCAATTTCATTCATAAATTATTTTAAAGTTTCAAGTCTTTATTGCTTAAAGTCTTCAATCTTCATCAAGTCTTCAATTGCTCCACAATTAAAAATTTAGCTGTCATCATGCAACTGGCAAGCACATTTGTTTTACATAAAAAGTTAAAAGACTTATAAATATGAGGCTTGCTTGAAGCAATTCCGTCTCCATCTGCCATTCATGATAGTGTTCCCGATCATTAATCCTAGAAACAACGATCTTGATAGACCGAAAATTCATATAAGTATTTTGAAAATTTGTCCCAATTACACGCGAGAAAGTTATGTGCGAATGATCCGAAATTGCTCGTTAAGTCAATTAGTCGGACCAGCAAGTTTCCGTCAGTTAACACAGTTCACTTGATGTAAGCTATCGTTGAATGGGTAATAATATTGAGGACGTGTGGTACACGTTTCCGTCACCCTGTTTTCCTCCAGAATCCTGTTTCTTTTGCGCCAATGTCAAAAGACGTGTAATTACACCTCTTCAGGCAGGACAGGGTTTAAAACTTTCCCATCATAGCGGGGAATGCAGTATCTTGAATAATTTAAAGCAGCCGCATAAATTCAATTCCTAGACTTCATCGCGACTATGAAAACGATAAGATCGTAATGTACGGTATGAAAAATTCTTCAAACTCTGAATATAGGACGGGAAATGTTCTTGATTTTTTCTTTTGTTAAACCATTTGAAATCATCAAACATTCCGTATTTCTCATTGATCGAATCACGTCACGAACGCCTGAATTCGGTTCTGGATCCGTTACAATTCCTGGTGTCCTCCGTACTCGATGACTCTTCGCATGTAAGGAATTGAAAGGTCAACCAATTTTTGACAAGGGCTACCTGATGATTGATCAAACACAAGATCAATTGGCTTTGCGCTAAATGAAAAGTTGTCTTTTTTTTGGTACGATCAATCTGAGGGAAGACTCTTCCATAACTTATTAAATAAAATGAATATTGAATCGCTGAGTGAATTTCTGTACTAAATAAGCAGTCGTTGCAATGCAGATTCGTAATTTTATGTAACTTTCATGCTTTACAGTTTTTCTATTAAGTGCCATAATTAGCGTTATCTTTATAATGTACAAGCATCATTTTGACTTTTTTTACTGTACAAAACATGTTAAATGCTTTTATCACTGCAATGCTCCTCTAGTTATGAATTGTTTTGTCGTAGCTGTTCATGTAGCCTACCGTTCGTTCATACACGATGTTCGGTGCGAAAATTCCTGACTGCAGTGACTGCGAACACTGCCCGAGAATTGGTTCTTTAAGCTTGAAATAACTTTCGGGTCCACTCTTTAATCATCAACACCGTCTTAATTCTCCCATAAGAGATGATTATCACGGTTCTTACTGTATGAGCATTGAAAGATAGAGAATTTTATCTAAATCAATAAAACATTATGAGTTGATGTATAATTTTTCGCACAATCGCTGTTTCTTAGTTTCCATGCCGGACTAACTTTGGTGCGAGTGTACCGCAAAATGAAGAAACTGACAGTATTTATTACCGACGAAATGAGCTGATAAAATAGCTTTTATTACCTTGACATTGGTTGCTATCGAGCCATATGTGGATGCTATCTGGTGTGACTTCAACATCTATTGAATACTCTTATTTGCCTCATACCAATTTCTTATAATCATACTTAACTTGTTAGTATAAAAACCAATGCTCGTCCGTCATTTTGGAAATAAAGCATACATATTATTATTATTGTGTCATATCGGTAGATTTGGTATGGAATTTGTTGCTGTAAAGTAAGATACGTTCACCTCAGCTACCGAACATTCTTTGTAGGAGCGCGATTCGTCACCCCGACACTGGGCACCAACGAGACGTCCATTCGACCGCGAAAAAGACTTGAAAGTGAACATGTTTGATGAAGCCATGTCGAAAAAAGCAGTGGCAGGTGCAAAAGAGATGGCTTCTCGATTTGCTTCGGGATCTCAGAAATTTTTATAAAACGGTTGTAGTCCACTGAAAATTGTGAATTCAACCGGATGTTCAATTGCTTTGTAAATTCATAATACACTCGACCAATTCAATTGTGTTGTTTTGATTCCCCCTGGTGATTTATGATGCAGAATGCTGCACTGGGGAGTCAATTTCTCAAATATTCCTGCTTGGGCTTATAGTGATGTACGATGATCCATTTACGTAGAAATTGATTTTTGAAAAAATTGAAACCAGTTTTTTTCAAAAATCAATTTCCTGCGCTGACTTAAGCGTTCACGTGCATTACGGCTATTTTAATATTCTTGAGATTGAGAGCTCTTCGACTTCTTGGGGAGAAGTACGGCCTGGATGTTGGGAAGGTACACCTCCCTGAGCGATGGTGACTCCGCTCAGTAGGTTGTTCAATTCCACGTCATTGCGTACATCAAGCTGAAGCTGACGTGGGATGCGAGATCGGTGGTTGTTACGAGCAGCGTTACCTGCCAACTGGAAGACTTCAGCTGCAAGATATTCCATAACAGCAGCGAGAAACTGATGCACCGGCACCAATACGCTCACCAGTTTCCCTTCTCAAAGAAACGGTGCACACGACCGGCAGGGAATAGCATACCGCAGCCCGTGAGGAACGGGGTCTTCTGCTTGCCAGGCAAGTTCTCTAACTTGAGGGATAATTATTTGCCTGTGAATTTTAGTTTGGCGACTGTCAAGGTCTCACTGTTCTACAATTTGATTAGGCACGCGCGCTCTGATTTTTAGGAAAAATAAAGCAAAAAAACCCATGCTAACTAGATGACCTTTTCGAACTCGTGACTATATCCGAGAAAAAGTCCCGCACAAATTTCAAGGTCTTCAGGTACAGTCTACCCGTAACTCCATTTTTGTGCGCTTTATAATTTCTCAAATGAAATTTTTCTCTTGACAGTGAAAATCTTTATTTTTATCATTTAATTTCTCAAAAAATTGAAATTATCTAGTTAACTAGCATAGTATATAAATTTTCACCTTTATCCAATAGTTATAAAGTGAGATATAATAACCGGTCAGTATAGGGTATAATTTGATGGTGGACATTAATTTATTGCGACTTCTATTACTTATGTCGGTGTGTTTAGACTAACCACATTGAGAAAGCTATAGTTTTATAATAGGAGCTGCAGCTATTATAGTAGGCCTTCGAAAATTGATGTCCCATCTGTAATCACTCAATAATTAATAATAGGAAAAACAAATTGAGTGCTTCCAAGGTTTTTTATTTACTTGAAAAAACAAAGTACGGTCATCTAGTCAGTTCGCAGACACTCAAGCCACCAGAGCAGATGCAGTGGAACTTTCGCTGAAACACAAAAGAAAAGTAGATGAAAGTGCTGATATTCAACTCGAATGCATTCTTTTATCAATACATAGAAGCGTTGACATTAAGGAAAAGAATTTTTAGTGGAAATCGAGGGTCACCGCGTATTTTTTCCATTCCCAAAATTCGTTGTTATTACACATAGTTATCAATTGATTAAGAATTAAGCAAAATGATTAGGATTCTACTAACCGTGGGATAAAATGAGTAATTTTGATCTAAATGTTCTGAAATATTTTCTTAATACATGAATGGATTCCGACAAAATGTGCTATTACAAAACATTAGAGAGGAAAAATCGTATTTCAGCATCAGTGAAGTTTTTTCTTTATTATTATTTCTGGCTTTCTCCTGAACGATTCTAGGCCTACTACAGGCGAATTCACATTATACTGCTAGCAATAAAATATTGAGCTCCGCTTTTCACATTGAAACTATTTGTCGTTGAGAAAATCGGACTGATGTGAACAGCAGCAATGTAACACATCCAGAGCGATTTTAATTCACTTCATCGCTGTACTTGACATCATCATCGGTCTAATGTGAACGCGCCTCAAGGCTTTGCGTGGTCAATCATTTGATTTTCCCACTCTGCTAATACACACTGGATAATAGTATGAATATGCTAAACAGCCCCTAATAAAGTAATCAATTGGCATTTTTTCTGCATACTTTTTTGGATTATATTTTAAGTGGTGATGCCTAGTGTCATTATAGCCTTCAATTATGGATATGCATGTAGAAATCCGTTAAGAGAAGTAGGAAGCACGTGTAGGTGAAGGCAGAATTATTATTTGATCGAACATCCGGAAGTCAGGGTTGGCAATGTCTTTCAAGATGCAATTTTCCGCGGAAAGCCGTGTTTTCCACCTTAAAGAAGCTCAATTTAAATCAATCAAGCTCAATTTACCCCTGGCTTCGTTCATGGCTCCTATCTGTGCTAGGGGTTAAAGTTCTGTAAAAAAATAAGTATTCATGCCTCAGGCATGAACAAAAATGACAGGAGGAAATAAGTTGTTTCAAATGATTGAATGTGCAAGACTGATCTAAGGTAACCATCACTTAGCCTGCTCAAAACTGATGATCGGGCATACATTTTTTCGGATTCACACGAATCCTCGAATTTTGGATTCACATCCAACCCTGCTTTCCGCGGACATCACACATAAACAGGTTCGACACCATGAGCTTATAAGTTGAAGTGATAATATTAGTGATAGTCATAATCAAACTTCGAATCAGCTTTCAATATCCGCGCTGTCCGGAAGATTCCTGAATTCCGCACAACATTGGGAGCGCTGCAGCTCAAACAAATTGAATTGTTAATGCTTCCTGTTTTAGTTTTTAGTGATTTCTCAGTTTTTTTGATTAGGCCTACTCGTGATCTCGAATGTATGTATTGATGTTGTCTGAATTTGCACATTTGTTCATTATGTTTTTTCTATTGAAATATACACTTGGCCTATTCCCAGATTTTCTAATTCTTTTATAATATACGGTCAATTCATTTTAACATGATGTCTACATGTAATGAGCAATACCTACAGGCATGCTTTAATTGATGTCACCATGATAAATGTAATATTGTATACCAATACATTTCGCATTAATACTATTCTATCATGAATAGTGCCATTCATGTGCGAATTCTGATAGTCTATGAACATTTTTCTATCAGAAACTAGCATGTCTTTTTCCATATATTTTTGCCAATATAGGCCTAAATTTCAAACTATGAATTTCCTTGTTTGCTTTTGATCAGTCATGTCTAATGAAGTTGAACAGAAGAAGAGTAGATAAAGGTGAGGCAAATTGAACCACTTCGGTGAAAATTTTAAAATTCAATTTATGAGAAGATGGAATGTCACAGAAGCGTCCAACAACCCAGATATTACTAACATGCCCTCAACTTTTTTGATTTTGGTTAATTTGATTTAGTATGTTCAGTTTAGGTAGTTGTTTAGTATGTAGTAACATGTTGAATGTGGCCAACCCTTTCCATACCTGAGAAGGCACGAAGAATTGCCGTGTAAGTCTCCAATTTTTAAGAAGAGCAAGACTGGATTCGAAGAGCTTACTTTCTTGAGCATCAGATATACATGCATTTTGTCATACACATAGGTCTACAATCAAAAAATCAACTTTTGTTTATCCATGATGCTTTCGCTTTCACAAATACAGTTAAGTTCGGATGATGCGGTATTGTCTAACACGGTTATTTGCAAAACACAGTGAAATGATCTAGTCCCAAACATATTGCTAATAAAAAATATATTGCGGCAATATCGTCTATTAAGGTTTCTTCGATTGAGATGAGACTTTTCTTGAATGAGTCGATTGATGTCGTCTATTAGTCAGACATACAACTACGCACAGTGAGAAGACAAAAATAGAACAGAGTCTTTGCATGCAATTGACGGGGTCGGACCTATAAGCCACAATATTCAAAAACATATATCACCTCATGTCATGATGGAACTGGATGCCTCTTTTGACCGAGTTAGACGATGATTGGAGGTTTCTTTATATGGTTTCCAGAAAGTGCAAAAGGGAATAAGCCACAAAGTTCAGCATGAACAAACGAATCTGCAACTATCTGCACTTTAAAGTGCAGAGGTCCAAAGCAAGAAATTGACAATCATATCGTGAGCAATGGTCGGATACAATATGGTGAAAGAGAAAATGTTCAAAGAATTCCTATGTTTCTAACAGGCAAACTAAAAAAAGCAATGCAAACTAAACAATAATAACTTAAATAAATTACTATCATAAACTTTAGTTTAATCTTTAGAAAATTAATTATTTATAACAATACTTCTATAGTAACAAAACTTATGCCACAAGTCAAAATTTAATTATAAACAAAACCTTATAAAAAACTGGCCATGGAATCATTTATATATACATAAGTTCACTCAGCTCCATATCATGACGCTAATTTATAAAACTTTTTATGGATTCAAACATGGAACTTTTTTTACCTATACGAAAAAAAAGCTAAAACTATTACATATTTTTTTTAAAATTTAAATCAACACACGTTTTATTTTTTTTATGTAATAACTTACAAATCTTTTTTTAACACTTTACAATTTAATTAAAAACTAACAAAATCAACGTGTTATATTGCTTCAATTATACTCTCACATTTTTACCCCAACTTTTATGGAAGAAATTAGTCACAAACTTTTTATATAAACAGAATCTTCATCTTTAAATCGTTGTTGTTTAAAAACACAATCAATACATAACCTTATTTTTGTAACCAGCTTTATTACTTTATTAACATTGAAAAAATATATACAAATTTAATAAAACTTTGTATAATAACTATTTTCATATACACTATAACACTACTTATTTTTTTTATTTAACTCTTTATTAAACATCATTCTTTTATTCTAGTAATCTTTTTTTCAAAGATTTAAGACTTACTTATCATCTCTGCAACATGGAAAATCTTTAACAATAAATATAAATCTATGGAAGAATCGCACTTTTTAGGTTTGAAACTTTCATTTAAGTCATTTATCATGGACTTTAATATGTTATAATAATCTTTTTACATAAACTTTGATTCTTTTTAGGGCAAACTATATGGGAAACAATATCATAAAAAATCCACCACGTTTCTATTTTATACACAAAAAACTCTTTTTCCAATACTAAATCATAATTACTAAACTCTAACTATTTATCCATACATATTACTTTAAAAAAGACTATGTCACTATTACTTTTACATTATCTTAAACAAACTTGTTTACTTTTTAATTATTTTTATAATCAACACAAAAATTTTTCTTTTTTTTTTTTTTTAAATTCTTGCAAAACAAACAACAATATGCAAAATAAAAAAACCAATCACAACTTATCTTTTAAACTACTCCTTTTTTTTTAAATTAAAAAAACTTTTTCCCCGGTCTTAACTTTATTATTTTTTGAAATCAACTTTTTACTTTACTTAATAACTTAAAAAAACTATACCTATCTTTTATTTTTTTTATTATAATACTTAAGCAACTTTTTAGTTGATAGTTTGTTAATCTTTAAATTGCAATAAAAAAATATTCACTTTATTATATTATTTTTTTACTTAAAAACACTTATCAAACAACTCTACCCAAATACTTTCATAATATTTAAATACTTCAATCCATAATTAAAAACTTTTTTGTTTTTCCATTTTGAACAAAACAACTAAAATCTTATACTTTTTTTATGGAAGAATCGGACACTAACATTTGGTTTCAATAAAAACAAAACACTTATTTATTTTTAAATCAAGCTTTATATCAAATCAGCACTTAACACTTAAAACGAAAGATCTTATTTATTTAATTTAACATATTACTTTCCATATAACTAAATTCAACACGAATTCTATTCTTTATTTACATATTATATTAAATCCAAAAACATAACATTTTACTTTATTATCTATTAGAAAAGTTCTTTATCCTTTATTTTATATTATATACAAAACATTATGTTAACTATACGTTTTTTATCTACGAAAACCTTAACTTTTTTTATGATAACATTTTCATATACTTTTTTTAATACATCAACTTAACTTAGAAATAGCTTTATATTATTCATAACCAACTAAATCATCAATCATCTTTTTCTTTTATAATTCAAACGCTAACAAATTTAGCATTCTTTTTTATTGCACTCACTCTAGACACTTTTACTTCGTACAGACTTTTTTTATTTTTCGGACTATGGAGGAAATTATCATTATACTTTTTTTCTTTTATTTTATTTTTATGGAACACTCGTACAGCACTTTATGTACTAACACAGACTATATTTTTTTGTTTTATATAAAACCATCTTTACCATTTTGGTATATAAAATCTAGTACTTTTTATTTTTCTTTTTATTTTTTTTCATTCTTTGAGATTTTTTTAAACAGTTAATATAACACTTTTAATAAAACATAAAAAAACCCTATTTACGTTTTGCGCTTTTTTCAACAAGCTCATATCATTGATACATACTTTAGTATATAAAAGCTTTTCAATAGATCACAAACAATATTGAAATGAAAGCTTTTTCTGCATACTTTGTTCTATTTTTTGAAAAATTAATAGACCATTTAACGCAATACTTAAAAAAATACTAAACGGGTTTTTTGTTTTTTTTTCTAATGGACTTTTTAATTGTTTTCTCGCTATACCGCTGATGATTATTATGTTAAGCAACATAACGGCCACTTTAATTGGATAACTTATCTTTCTGTGTTTTTTATGTCGGCAACAACATAAATCTTTATGGGTATTTGTTAGAGCTTTGGTAAATCGTTTATGGGTCAAAAACGACGGTACAAGTTTTATCGTTACATATATCATATTCTTTTATCCAATAAATTTTCTTTGGTTTATTATGGTTGAGTGAATCCTTTTGTTGACATAATAGCCAATCTATGGAATGACTTTAACTCGACGTGCATTTTTCACTTTTATCTTGGTTTCGCGCTTTTGACGCTCTTCGTTTTTTTCTGAACTATACAGAGTTAACTACCTAGAGATTATATCAAATCAGTTAACTTTGATTACGGTGTGGTGATTCTTTCGGGGGTGTTTGGGATAATCTCCTAAAATTTAAATTCTCATTTAATTCTTATCATAACTTTTGGGGTTGGCTTTTGTGTTCAAAATTCTTTTGTTTAGTATGTTGCATGTACTTTGTATCATATTTATGACCTCAAGATCTTAGTGTCATTGATCGGGATTTACTGTTTTGACTTCCTTGTAACTTTGCATATTAGGGATCTATTTTTGTAGTTGTTTAATAATTAAAACTTAATTTTTAATTCATACTATAGACAATATAAAATCTGTAAGCAAAAATAACTCAAATAAATGTTTCTTTTAAAAGTATTTACTTTTGTTTTTGATTTATTAACTTTTCTTTATAAACTTTGCGTAATTTTTATAAACTTTCTAATCTTTTTCACTTCTTTTTTTTAAAATACGTGTTTTCTTGAACACATACTTTTACTATTTAATAAAAAACCTATCACTTTTGTACAATATATTTCTACACTTACACTTGGTCAATTTGCTATTTATAAATTTTTATTCTACTTCCTATATATACTTAACACTCACTTAAAAACCACCTTCTAAACTAAACTTCGTCAAACCAAAGAAAACGTTTTTTTTTTTTTGAATTAAAATGAAACAATAAACGTTTTTAAAAATTAGATTAAGATACACTTAAAACTTTAAAAAAAATCTTACTATAACATAAAATCGCTAAATACATAAGCTGAAAATTACTCTCAACTACTATTACTTTCTTATAATTAGTCAAATACATACTTTTATCTTTAAAGCATACTATACCTTTTAACAATAATTTAAGGAAGAATCAAGCCGAAGAAAAGAACATTCATATTGATTGCTCTCCGGAATGGGCCGTAAGGATATGATCCGTCAAAAGGTTTCAAGAACAGAATGTTGACACAAGACTTCAAGAAGATTTCTGACCTTCCACTGAAGCGAACAACGAAAAAAGGGATTTTCAAAGTACAGGTTTACCGATTTGACGATGAACATCCGGGAAAAGGTGTTGGTCCAGGTCTCTCTCAGTGAATTTTTCGTGGGGTTATAATCGCAGCAAACAAGAATTATTTCAACTAGGCGTTTTGCAGTGTAATGTGACCCACTCGAATCAAACATAGCGTCTACTGTACAGTATTTTAGTTTTGTAATTCAAGAAAATTTTGCCTAATACAGTGGAAAACGATCAGTCCATGGAGAACCGTATTAAGCGAACTTAACTGGTTATGGTAGAGGACAAACTTGCACATAAAGGTTTACCGACAACGGCAGGAAAATCTTTTTTACAATTTAAGTGTAGCAAAGAAAGGATCAAATAAATTATGAAACAGACATTGCGTGCAGCCATTGTCTAGGTAAACATATTTCTTAGCTTCACGCACGTCAGCTCCGAAAACCTGTCCTTACATTTAAAATTTCCTGGAACAATATACTGTACTTGTAATAGTAATAAAAGTAATAATCAATAATTCTGGTATTCAAATTCATCATGACATTCATAGTTGCTTTACAAACAACACTAATCTTATTTTCATATTATCAATATTTATGTGATAATTAGTGTTAGATACACAGCATATGATGTTATATTTATAAATAGATACATCTAATAAAGGATTGTTTAAATCAACAAAAACAGCTGTCTAAATTAGATGCATGTAAGATAACCGCCATCGGATAACACAGTGACATTAAAGTTCAACGATTTTAATATAATTTATTTGTTTCCAGGTAAAGTCGGATTCATTTCGATTTTCATTATCTGTGTTCGTTAACTTTATAAAAATGTTGTATTCTACTTTAACAACGAGCATCAAGAATAAAAATGCGAAAGGTCACAAATACTATGAGAACCGAACGTATTATTCACTAATTGATATTCGTCTCTAGGTGAAAATCGAAACCAATTTCGAAATGAAATTCTTCCTAGAAAAATGTTTTAATATAATTTCTTTCCACTTTAATGACCGGTTAATAGAGAAAGAAGACAGAAAACAATGCACAATTAAGATGAGGACTATTGCTAACTTCTTAACTCAATATTTCTGATGACAATTTAACTTGACACTATGTCCCACTATCCGAATAAAGTATCACATTCCAAGATTCCATTGAGAGCACCAACACTGTTACGCAATTGAGTTCCTATCAAGTTCAGCACTTGCGATGGTAGTCAACCTTCAATGAAAATTTTGTTTAGCAAATTAATGACATCGCTTTTCGCAGACTGTTTCTGCATAATGATTAAAGATGAAATTTGGTAACTCCACATATATTCGAGAAATAAATCCAATACTGACTTCGATAGAAATAACATTAAACGATAATACTCAAACAAGGGCCTGTAAAATGCGATATAAAAAAGATAAAAAAAATCCAAACACATTCGCACACCTGCGCTCCTAAAATTAGTGTTAATGATTCCATACTTAATGGCGATTAAGAAGAATGAGTAAACATCGCTTAATAGTCGGAACACTTAGTTAGGAGCTTTCTTCAATTTGCTGAATTTTTTATTCCACTCTTGTTCTTTTTGAACTGCTGCTTACAAGAATTCAAGTGCACCTAGGTTCGTAAGAACTTAGGTTGACGACCAAGGTTTTGAACCATGTCTTAAATGGACGTAGAGCGAACATTACCGACAGACCACAACACCGTCAAAACGGCTTTAATTTGAACTCATGATCATTATCACAAATTAGATTGTTTAATTTTCGAAATCAATCGACCATGTTGAAAAGTAACAAGATTTTGCTAAATGCACTTTCGTGCAATGCAATCGCCTAATGGTATCTCTAGATTTAAAAATACTAGTCTTGCGAACGATGATTTTACTGATTTTAAATTACACTTCCATCCAATCCTATAAACGCTCGAAAAGACTCGAAATATGCTAAAATCATTCTTTGTCACATCGGACAACCGCTGCTGATAGTTTTCCAAAATCCCTTGTATCTTTATTTCAACAAAACATGCGCGCGTTTTACAGAGCTGTATCTTAGTTTAGATAATAATTGCACTTAGTAATCACCGCACAATACATTCAACTTACTATTTCCGTTAGTGTTCACTCGTCGCGTCTATAGTAACGAGCCATCGGTGAATCGGATTCACAGAATAAGACGGAAATTTTCGAATCTTTGTCATTCTTAATAACCTCCAAATGCTTTCCGGATATTAACTGCTTTTTGATGATGGTTAACAAATCTCGGAATCTCTGGTGCCAGTAGTCCTTTGCTTTCAAATTCTAGTATCTGATTTCCGGTCACCCATCGAACCTTGACACAACCGTACGCCGCGAAGAATTACACCAATTTGACGGGACTCACCTTGCGTAGCCACTATGTAATCTGATCTTCAAAACATCGGAACTTCGATTTCAGCCAAACTGGTACCGACCGACTATAAGGAAGGGCACTCTGGTAGATAACACTTTCCTTGCACTGCATTCGACCCATTCTAAAAGAAATTTGTCTGTGAAATGTTCATTTGAAATTACATCATACAAAAACAGAAAGGTACCTATCGCTATGCATTAAACTTTCAAAATTAATACAAAATCTTCACATAAAAACTAATAAATGTCTTTTTTAAATACCCATATTGTAAATAGCGTAACAAATTTGGACAAAAACAGTCAATGGAAGTCACATCTACATCAAGCATCAGCGTACTACAAAAATAGTTGTCAGTTAAGCGTGTAGCGGACAAAAATCAAATTATTAAATAAGACACTACAGTTAAAACTACATACTTCTTATGAAAGCCAAGTGATACCAAATCTTTCAAAAGCATGCATAATATCATTACCTGCTGTAGGATTTCTTTAATGGCTATCGGCATATTACGTAAATCAAAAATAATCCTAAGCATGTATGCGAACTTCTTGATTCGATTCACTTCGCGTATTGAAGTCCAAAGGACTTTTTAAACTGTCCTCAAAGGAAACCATAAAATAAAAATCAAATAACAAACCACATGAAACTTGTCGGAACAAAAAAAGCCCAAAATTTGGTGTCAAAAAAACAAAAAGGAATTCCAACTTCACATCACCCAATGCCACCCAGTCTTTTATGCCGTTCGCTGTTTCTACATACAGGCCTACGATGTCAAGAACATGTCAAACAGTGTCCGAACAAGTGAAATACTGAATTGCTTTTGATCCAGAAGAAAATTCACAAAACTTTACTAGTCGATAAAGCTCATCGCGTCTACAGTGAATGAGTGATTCTAAAGTTACATGCAAACCAAGCCAAATCGAAGAATATTTAGAGTTCTTTATAAGTACAGTAAATTCGCATATACGGCTTCGCTATATCGGACCGATTCTATTTGTCCACAGAATTTCCCTCTTTTTCCATATAATCGAGGTTCGCTTATATCGGCGATTCGCCTATATCGTCGCATTTCGCTGTCCCTTACAGAAAAAAAAAATCGTTTATAACGCGGATTTTCCTGAAATCCTCAGCGAATTTGTTTTGCTAAAGAGTCACCATAATGACAGTATATGTGACGCGGATGGCTTTAGATTCTGTTAGGACTATCTGATTCTAAACTATTCAAGTGGCATGTGAAAATTTAGATATCTACAATTCATCTCGATCATGTTTGGGGGTTTGATCAAAAAGTATTATCTAGCAGCCGTGGAAAGATAAGTAGGCTTGCCACTTTATCTCCCTGAAAATTCTCACGTAATATTACCTTATTTACCATTATTAATCATTACGACGTGATCATTGCGTAGTTAACGCATTCCCTACGATGCTATTGTCATACCTTACTTAGTGGACTGTTGCTTATCAAATGACTCAAGCTACGTTCGAAAACATGTGATTCGATGCATGTCCACTCTCTAGACATAAAGCGCTCGCCCACCCATCCATCTCTATGGATTCGCCTCCACTGACTCTTAGCCAGCGTCTTCAATGACTTAGATGGCTGGCTTCGCCTTCACGTGACTCTTATCAACGCTTGATTAGCATACCTTCTTTTGTTTTGTGCTTCATATAGCCAAGCATGTACATGAAGAAGCTTTCAATCTTCCTGATTCAAAAACCTACCCAGTTTTTGACAGTGATATCCGGTTTGCGATACATACTTGCAAGCATCATTCAGAAAGGCACAATTTTAGATATCTAATGATAACAATGGAAAATTACTGTACATGTACCGTAACATGTAGGACAATAAGTCATTATTTACATGTATTAAAGTATAAGCAACGCAAATAATTCATTATTCAATACACGTATATAAATGAATGAAGCATGGAATAATCTCATAGCACGGTGTAGATTTTCACAAAACTAAAAAATTCAGGGATGTTCGCATATATCGATCGTCGGTCGCGTATAACGGCGTATTCGTCTGTCCCTGATCGCCGATATATGCGAATTCTACTGTATAAGAATTAGATGGGTTTAGAAAGAGTTCGAACTCAGGCAATATCTTCTACTTATCATGAAGCAATTGTAACTACATCCCCTGAAAAATTGTACCCTACATGCCAAAATAGTCTGACTATTAAACACATAAATAGTCCCTCTTTCGACGCCATAGGACAACAGTCGAACTCTTATGGCAACATCTCTTAATAGCAAACATGTCATATGCCACATATATTTCCCAACCTGTTCACAATTCCTAACCCTATTTCAGACCTACTTAATGCAAAACTTGTCAAATTGCCACCAAATTATGTCGGTCCTTAATTGGCAATAAAGACAAGTTCGAAATGTACCACTAATTCTTGAAAAGTTATCAATATTTCATACTTTTAAGAATGCTGAGGTGTACATTTTTCATGATTTAGTCGCATTGCTCCATAGTGAAGACAATGACGAATAAGTTGTCACTCTATTATGATTGCCATGCATACGACGAATGTTTTGCCGGTAATTTATCACTTACTAGAAGTCCAAACAAGCAGGATACCATGGCAAAGATAGTTTAATGCGCCAATGCTCCGAAAATTGGAAGTTAGTTGTGTTGTTATCCTTCAGGTTAAGGCAAGAAAATGTTAGACCATATAAAACATTTTGATCCAGCTTCCTTCGTGTGAAACAATGACAAACTTCGGCAAAAGAATTTGTGATGTTAGTTCTTCTATAGAGGCAAAATAAAATTCAGCATTCGGCTGCAAAGAACCGCTATCATTTCGAAATTTAATGACTTTCCGAAAGACATTTTTATTATATTCCAGATTACTGATTCGCATACTAGCACGATGTTTGTTCAAACAGAAACGAATGGCTAAATGTTGACATCACATTAAGAAGCCGAATCAAAGAGTTGGCCTTGACAAAACGAAACCCAGAAAGCCAAAACATAATACAAAAAAAATCAACTATACAATCGATATCACATAGTGAGGCAAGCCAATCAGATTTCTTATTCACCGAACAAGAAACAGACTCACACCTCCCTCATCCGATTTATATTGGTTTCGCACCAATCTGCAGACTTCAACAAAATGTCCCAAACGCCGGGGATTTCCCTTGTCTGAACAAACGTTTTCAGCAACATCAATAACCACTGTATGGTCAGATACCTGGAGACGATCAGGTAGATGAAGAAGGCAATCATTTTCGCATCTTGTACTTCGTTTTTATTTGTCTTAGCCAATTCATCAGCTTTCGTTGCTGCAAACCTTTTATAGATAGGGACATGCGAATAGCAATTGCAGTCGAGATTGAGATAAAACATTCAAAAAAGTCATATAAAAGACAAAAGAGCAGAAACTCCATACACAACACAGAAGTATTGCGTTCTACTTTTTGAACTCTAAGTTGGACGTATCAGTCCAGCCCAGTGCTCCATTATCGTCGAAATTTCCGGAATTAATAACCAGACATATAGTAAACGTCAGGTTACATACATGTAGCCGTTACCTGAATGTGCTCCTATCAGATACGTAGTATTTTTCATAACCAGCTTTCTATGTTTGATTGTACTCTATGATTCAAATGCCATACAGAACAGTGCTTTCCGAAAACTCCACATCATGTCACTAACAAATGTTGCCACATCAGTACTTTTCCTGAATATTTACAGAATTTGATCTACAAGACAAATCATTATTGCATTAGTAAACAAAAATCTTCTTTGATGATTGGATTGAAATAATTTTCCCATCGATTCGAACTGATTCATTTGAGTCGCTTCAATTCTTTTTGAACCAACTCTCGTTTTCACTTGACTTCTCAAGACAACAACTCTTTGTCCAATAAACCACTTCATCTTTAGCGTAGGCAGTAATGATATATCGTGGCCTTCTACAGATACGTAGAATCTATAAACGTCGACATGCATCAACTTAGTGCTGATTAGGTCCTTATTTACTGCAAAATGACTGAATTTCGTTCCTTTGGGTATTTCAGCTGATATCGACATACACAGAGGCATTTCATGCGCTACATATGTTGATGCCTAAGACCAGTTACTCAGTTACACAGCAGCAAGTCAAGTAAAGAGTGAACAAATGAAGTGCATGAGTAGGGGAGAGTGGGGTGATTTGGCACCCACCACCTACAGCCTATTTTGGGCTCTGTATCAAATATCCGAAATATACATTTGAAAGCACTATTATAGTGCACACTTGGCATATAATAATTATGCATCATTGCGTACTTCGTTTTCCTCCACACATCAAAATTACGTTTACCTTGGGTCAAAAATGTTTTGCAGTTCTGCAGTTTTTGGGATATTTTTTTCCTAGCAACTGATATTTACCGACAATACACTTCTTCTGCTAGCTAGGTCAATGGACTAAAAGATCACATGAATGAAATTTCCAAAATTTTGGTATTCTCGGTACGCCAGCTGTTTTCGATAAAAAAGTGAAATGGGGTGATTTGGCACTATATGTTGACGGCTACTTTTGGGTGTACCGAATCGGCTAATCCTCTATTAAAACAGAACTATTTGACATCAGCCCAACTTAACGCATCCATCACTGCAAACTACTGCTAACTATAACCGATTAGCTATCTAAAGGGCAATAACTCTAGCATATTGCGACATGCGTTATCAAGTTGATACGATTGCCTACTGCTTCCAGGAGGAGCGGAACCATATATTTCGGCTACCTCCGAAATATCAGTTTCAATTGCCGAACCCGTAGACTACTGAAAAATAGCATGCCTAAAGTATCTTCAATTCATAGCCTCACTCTTGTTACATATTGTTCACTTCACACTGTATCATTATTTCATCGATTTTGAAATATATTTATATTTACATTACTAAGCTAAGTTTTAGCCAGCGTTCAAATTCAATAAGATTCAAGGATTTGAGTGGATATGATATAATAAAACCACAATCAGAATTATCTGCATAGGCATACAACAAAATAAAATTATAACATAGTTAACGAAGTCTGAATGTGTTAGTTAGTCCGGAATATAATCCTAATAGTAAGCTCAATATTTAGTTTTACTAACGGTCTAGCGTATGTGCTTATTATATTAAAAACGCAACCCTAGACTAACGCACCTACCCTAGTTCACAAAATAGTAACAGCGGTACATCGTGGGCAATTAATAGGGGACAAACTAGAGAGTGCCAAAATCACCCCACACATTACGTGATTGGCATTTTGTGACCTTATTTGAACGAAATATTTGAAGAAGTAAGGATCCGAATCGAAAAAAAATTTTTATACCAAAATGTTAGGAAATTCCTTCATATTAAGTTCATTATGTTTGAATAGTAAAAAAATTCGTTGTTTGGTCATGAGAGCTAATTGAGTGTTAGGGTTTCAGATCACCCCACTCTCCCCTATCAAAAAAAAGTAGCTTTAATGTTGAACAAGGTGTTCAACTGTAAATGCCACTCAGAATACTCCAAGGATAATAAGCTGAGAGGTCAATCTAAATTAATCACCGCTCACTAAGAACGAAGAACATTTATTGACGTCATGCCTTTGCTTTCTTTGTCCTTTCTTTTCTGACTCATCATAGGTCGATCGATGTGTCAGCAATCAAGTTTCACGTGTAGACGCATCCTCATTGACCATGAAATGTGATTTTAGCTAGAGCACAAATAACGCATGTAACTGCGAGAAATGTGAATAACTGACGTATATGCCTGTGTGCTTGTAGCCATCGAGCACAAGTTTTGGTCACTAACATTAACTACGGCTAATGCTTTATCCTCATTTGGTTATTCGGTACGATTAGTCGTCATCCATCTCGAATCAGACTCCATAAGATCATGTTATGTAAATTGCATTAAACATTGGATTAAATGCAAAAGATGGAAATTGATTTTCCCTTTCTTTGTACAGAAAAACGGTCGAACTGTCAGGTTGTGCGCGCAACACTATCAAAGCATGTACAAAGTCATCAACGCTATCTTTTGATACGTCGCATGTATGCAAAGCTCGGGCTTTAGTTTCAAGAACGAATCCCCCGACATTGGCTGAAGGATGTTAATGAAATATCTTTTCAGCAGTAATATGGTAGGCTACACTGTGGAGAACACCTGTTGTAGCCCATCAATTAATTAAGAAACAAAATAGTATGAGAATACTTCCGAGCATAATCAAAGTCTTATATTATTAGCCATGCTCATGGCAAACTGCACACCAATATATCAACTGATAGCAGGATAATGAGGAGGAATGAAGACATGTCATTATAGTCTTAACCTACAGATTTATTCTAAAGGACTTTCCATGTGCGGCAGTCCTTTGACGGTCAATGCCATGTCACCCCATCATCTACTCAATTAAATTAGGTAGGCTAGTTTCCTACAGCTGATGTCTCAGCTGGCCACAATTTAAATCACGCATGCGCACCATCCCTGCATCCTAAAAAAACAGCCTTGATCATTTCAAAATCTTATTTGGATGCTTTTGTCCCAACCCCAAAATCCCGCTGATTATCGGAGAAATAATGGCTCTTGTTGTCTTGTCACAATTTCAGCATCATCCAATTCTACATCTAAATTCCTATGAAAGCATTCGCATCCGTTATGTGCATTGAGAAATTCTGCTTTTCTCAAAATTTTGCTTGGTTACCATTTTTTCTTCCTTTTTCATGTTTCTAAAGATAATCAACATCCTAAATCACGGAGACCAGAGTATGAAGCACTTCCATAATATTACTCAATACATCCTGGATACCTAGAGCATACTTCGAAACATAAAATAAGGTATATACTCGTACGTCGCAAACATGCACGCAATCCGTTAACTGACATGGTGTTTTTTTTCAACATATCTAACAACCACCGAAGTCCATGTAAAATTGAAGGATACTTTTATAACCAGCTGATGAATTTCTACTTTTGCTCAACATGAATAAACAAAAAATTTTCTCATCCACCTAAGGTTTCAACCAAGCAGATCATGTAGTTCTCTAGCTATTGAGCAATTAAATTTCGGACTGACATACAGAGATGATTCGGTGCATGCAAAAAGGTGCACACCAATTACGACAACATTTTGCTATTGAGGTGACAATTGCCCGCAAGTACATGTCAGCAGAATGTCTTCAATATAAATCAACTGAAAACTATCAAACATCAGAAAAGAACTCGACAATGCTTCAAGCGCGAAATTTTGATTCTGATTTCATTCGGACATGAACCCACTCAAAAATGCAATCATAAATTCTGTTTTGAGGAAAAATCAGAAAACATATAATTTGCATGAACAAATCATGCAGGCATGCAAATACAAATGCAGGCTTTATAACTGCAAGCACAATTTTTTAAATGCACATGCTGTATAAGATATCAACTTTGAATACATTTTATATTATACTGAGGCAACGCAGTAATCAAACAGCCTGTCAAACATGTTTCGAAATTTATTTGATCATATTCATGTATGAAAATTTCGAACTCAAAAATTGAATGAATATAATTTTCAAGGAGTGCAGTTACATCTATGTCAAAAATTTGCATGTAATGATTTCCTTTTATGCATCAAACGATTTGCATTATTGAATAGATTGTTGTGCAAGGAATGTCCCCCCGTTCCTGCATCCTGTTGAGGACGAAGGAGAAGCTGCTATATTCAATTGTCTGATGTGTTTCGAAAATGATAATGATAAAATAGTGACACTGAGGACGAGTTGTGCCCATCATGCTTGCATTGAATGTTAGGCAACTCGTAGAATATTAATGAACAGGCTCTGTAAAACTTTCCACCCTCTCAAAATCGAACAAACTGAACCATATAGCCCAACGCACCAGAACTGAGGCTGCGTTAAAGGGGAATGTTGACTTGAAAATAAAAACAGTAGCCAAAAGAAGCACTGGAGCGCTAACCTCCTAAAACGCCTTACTTGAGAAAATGTTACCCTTCGAATCGTGCATTGCTTCAGGTAGTGATTCGCCTTAGTCATGAGGAGGTGAAGGTTTGCTGTGTAGATATGAGCGGCACTACACAAAGTTACAATGACTTCCTGAAAATATTGAAGCACCTTATCTTGATGATAATGACGATTGTGGTTACTTCAGCACTACGCTTTAAACCGTAGACAATTATCCTACAAAATTACTGACAAAATCAACCGACGATTTTCACCTCCAATATACTGCGATATCCGACGAATTTGTAGGGTCATCGATACATCGAAACAGATGCTTTGTAAGCAAATTAACTAAACAAAAAATGTTGAATATTGATTGATTTTTACGATAAGAGATTGCTTGACATTTGGGCAATCTGCATTCTCGTGTGGCATAACCATGATTTATTTTGACATAATCTAATTAATTAACTACATTTTTGAAAAAAAATTAGCTGTAATTCATTGATATCCTTATTTTCGCTTTTTGTCAGATATTGTAGGTGTTCAGTGGCAATCATCCTACAAGAACCAACAATGACAGACAAAATAGATTTACGGTGTATCAATTGTTGTACCGTAAAAACGGTTTACAGTGTATTAATCGTTTGGCGAGGAGCCAATAGAGTGCAATCAAGACTAATCAATCTGATCAATTCATCGCATCATTCAGTGTCGGTGCCAGCTTTCAATGGTCAGCTTCATCAAATTACTCCGAAACCCATGCAACTGATCCAAATAGTGCAATTTGAATTCATTGCATTCAAACTCATGAGAGTTTCCCATTTTACTATAGGAAAACCTCGATATGGAAGAATTCGGTGGCACACGCAAGTGACGCTCTGAAAATCACAGTTATCTTTCTTATTTGCATGTAGTTACTCGTTACACTACTGACTAGTATTAGCATTTTTAAAGATGTTTCGCTGTGTCAGCTGATCATCGAAGCTGAGTGATAAAACGTCAAGGGGATCACATCCCCGATCAAAATAACCCAGTGCATACATAATTAATTTGCAATGACCATTATGAGGCGTCGATCTCCCGTCTGTGGTATTTCTTTTGTCACTTAAATGCAATCTGCTTTGCACCAGGCGTAGAGTGATTTTTCTTCATGCGAAAGAAAAGGCACCGCATGAATACAACACTTGAGAATCCCACTCAAAAATCTTCCTTGATGCCTACTACATTTCATCATGCTTTCTAGCAATTCGTGAATGAGATGTCTACCTTAATAAGTTTCGTCTAAAAAATTTTACCTTAGGAAATAAGACATGCCTACTTAACACACGATAAGCTAAGAAAATTTTTCTGCTGTATTTTTATATGTTGTATGTATAGCTGCATGCACATCCAAACATGAGGAATATACTCGCAATTTTTCTTATGACCTAACCACGGGATCGAATTGATTTTTGATGACACAGGATTCATCGACAAGTTTTGTAGCAGGTGGTCTTTATTTAGTCAGTTATTCATTCATTTATTTATTCAGTTATTTATGTCAGTTTGTCTTTTGTTTCCCGGGAAACTCGACCTGCATATAAAATCAAGTGTTGTGTATTAAGGTTTCTTTGCAATGTCAGTTCATGTGCTGTGAAGCAGATGACGAAAATGACCTTGTGACCTATCGTAATATCTTCAGAGAGACCGTGACGTCAGTCCTGCAGTGGCAGAACAAAAGCAATTCAATTTTTTGCAGTCCTGCAATGATAGGGTCAGCTGATTAGTTAATTTTTGTGTATTTTTCGTTCTATCCCTCACTTTGGTTCGACAGTGCAGTGGCTGACTTGCCGTCTTGCTATTCGCAATATAAATTAGGTGCTGCATATGCAGTTCTGTTCCATAGCTATGCCATTTTTTTAATATTATCATGCATATTATGCTGCGTGTATTTTATTGATTTAATAATTGTCAAGATACTGCGAAAGACTACTTTTCCAACAGACTTTTTCTTGGATGTATTATCTATGCATTAGCATTGAACAGTCTTCGATAATACGCAGATGAGATATCCTAGATCTGCCGTTATCATTTTGAATTTACCAGGAATGTGCTTCAATTAGTTTCTCCTCCTGTTTGTCTCAAGATTGACTACAGATGCGAAAATGTAGTTGACAAGTTTGCATTCTTAATAATATCTTTCATCGTCCAAATTCCTTTCCTAAATAATTTAGTATGATTAGGGCCTGGATTCTAAGTCATTTTTAATAAGGTAGAAATCAGCCTATTAATTAATGGAAAAGTCTCTCATTTGTGAATAGAATGCTCAAATTAAGTTGAATGTTCTCAGAGATGCCGTGATTGGATGCTGTTGGCTCATCGCAGAAAATTTATATCAACCATGTTTGAACAAAAAATATGTTCACATCAATTGAGCTTGTGGGGGACTGAACTAGACAAACCTTCATGTTTAGGCCTATAGGCCCCATAATCACTTACCATTGTAATTTGAAATATAGGTACGCATAGAAATACAAAATATATTATTGATGATGAATTTCGCCGTTTGCCGGTTGAATTAATGGAAAGACGAGGCCAACAAATAAGATCTTATTGTGACCTTTTAAAAGATAAATAATAATAAATGAGATAATTTAATAATATTAGTAAAGATTAAATATGATGAATATAATAATGATAATAATCTTTTAAATTTAAAATATATTTATGATATAAAGAATACTACCAACAACTGCTTGAAAAGTTCTATAATTTGAAATATGAAACATGCAGAGTAATGCACAAACTATTGTATGATATAAGAAATTACCGGTTGCTTTGAAAAGTTCTCAGTGGATACACACAGAAATGTGACGTTTATCCTCTGTCTCGCAAAGATGTAGTGTACCAAACATCATGATAATCAACCTCCTGGGGAAGTGTTCTATGTAAATCTCAAATCTGATAATTTGCAACATCAGCACGGAAAATTGCAAATAACATAGTGACTAGGCTAATAAATTGATAATCGTCAATACTATGCCACAGCAATCACTAAGTTGATAGTTCTATCCATGGTGCTATCTTCTTTCTGCCGATCATGAAATTATAAAATGCTATGTCACTATTCACGGTTGATACTGCTCGATATCAGCCTTTCCAGATAGTGATATAAAATTTAGAAATGTCATCTTTGTTGTCTGGTGTCGTTGTAAGTATCGTTGTAGCTAGATTTTGAAGTACCGGTATATACTGTTTTCATTGACTTGCAATGTAATTTGTCAACCTCGCCCTCGGCTCGGTTTATATCACGCCCTAGCTAGTGAATATAAGGCAGTTTAAGCCTTAAAAACTAGTTATAACCATGCAATAAAGAAAGATGACATTGAAAAAGGAAATGATGTAAACCCGAAAAGCAAGTCAGCACCAGATTGAAAATGAATGAACAAAATATGATTGAAAAAAGCGAGCTTGTTGCGCTGGCACTTCCTTCAATCTTCAAGTGTTTTTTCAAATCATGTGATATTTAAAATACGTTTTAGTCTTTGTGTTCCAATATTCACAGAATTTTTTTTGGTATTCAATTTAGGAAAAGTATCATTAACAAATGTTGCATTTTTTATCAACCTCTCCAAAGATCTCAGTGGCATCATACAATTTATGAAGAAGGCAGGTAAAGCGTCCACGACTGCATTCATTGAAATATGTTATTACACAAATTTTCCAATGTAATGATGACAATTTGATTGAGTCTCAATAAATATGCTGAGGGAGCTCTACACAGGTATGGTAGGGGAGAGCGAGGCCACCCTGGATTATGACACTGTAACTTTTCCTTCGTTCCATTAATGAGTACCTCTATACCAGTGTATGATGTCTCAGAGATCAAGGAATAAGAGGTAGCACCATATTTACCACCAGAAAAATCTTCAATGGAAATAAATAGTAAAAAAACAAAATCTAGAAAAATCGGACTTTTCAATTTTGTGTGGGACACCATGCGTATGGGCCACATGGTGAGGGCCACCTACGAAATCGAATATCAGATCTAATCGAATATGCAACATCGTTCGCTATCCTTTGGTTCATCCTTCAATTGTCTTCACTATTCAAAGGGCCCTTAAAGTAACATTTTCTATCCTTTAGTTCCTCCTTCCATTGTTTTTAATATCGAGGTGGCCGCTAAAACAGCCTTCGTTATCGATTGGGGCCACCTTCCATTACCTTCACTATCCAAGGGGCCCCTTCAACAGCGTTTGCTATCGTTTGGCTCCTCCATCCATCATCTTCACTGTTCAAGGCCTCCTTTCAACAACCTTCGTTATCGAAAGGGGTCCATTCAACGTGTAGCATATTCAATGGACCTTTTCCGCGAGTTTCATAACTTGTGAACATCAATTTTTCATTGTACGAAAGTTCTCTCTACGATTTTCCAAAGAGAGGGCTTCAATTTCAAAATTTCTGGACCATATTGAACGAATTTGAAAAGAACAAAAAAATGCAAAATGTCGTCAATAAATACAAAAAGATCCGGAATTCCGGAAAAGTGCCATGCATATTTGAAAAAAACGCGATACAGACAAGGTGACACATCAAGTCATTCTTACAGGCATGCGAATCAATTGCTTGATGAGGAGATGATGCTGTTAGCTGATGGGCGATGTAATGTACAGGACAGGTGGTTGTTGGGCATGAGCGACGAGCGACAGGCTTAAATCAAGTTCATGAATGACTGCACAAGGAGATAGAAAATATTGACTAAGCAAGTCCAAGATGAGAAACATAACAAAGTATGTAATTGATACTCATGTAATTACTCTGAGGTACAGGGGTTCACTGTTGTCCAATAGACAAGCAGATAAGAGCAGATGCAGATGCTGTGACACAACTAAGTCCAAATTCTGCGGCGGATAAAATAACACGAAAAAGCAGCGTTGGCGCTAACAATAAAGCTGAAAGGCAAACCGCAGACAGGAGCTGCACGGAGCTAGGCTGTCGAAGTGGTGAGTGAAAGATGCTGGGATGTTGATCAATTCTTTTGGAATTCGATCGCGTTCTCTTAAAGCATTACATATTTTTCTTTAAGAGAACGCTGTCAAATAAGAGATGCACGGAGATTGAAGATGATCTCAAATTCATCAACTAGAACTTCCAAGTTATCCCACTGGACGTGCCAACACTATAAGCGTTCATTTCGTCAACAAATGAAGTAATGTATTAACATTGTCATAACAAATTTTCATGCATCGGCCTATGACTGTTGCAAATATAGGAATAGCATCCTTTTTTGAGGGACATAAATGCATAGATTCCGAATATGCGTTAGCGAAATCTATGTTGATATCTACAAACAATGATTCTTCAATGACAATCTATGTTCTTAACATGGATATCTGAAAATTTGTACTTAACATTTCTGACTACAGCATAATTTCTATGGAGATCTGACATAGAGTGATGAATTTTTTCTTCCGGACAATAATGCAGTTTATAATTCAATTTAATTCAGCGGACAATAATGCCAGCTACGGTATTAGTGTCCGCTGATTGATGCAGAAATCGACTTGATTTTCATTTTCATTGGATTAGAATTATATTTACGTGCATATATTGGAATGCACGTGTATATGCAATTCCACGTGCGTATAAAAGGAATTTCAAAAGTCATCACGTGATTCTATGATTGCAATCTATAATTAGATATCAAAACGAAAGGTATGAACTAGAAACATCAGATACCATAGATATGAATAGGAAGATTATGTGGAGTGACAAATAAGTTACTATCCACTTCAGGGATGCGGAGTCGGAGTCTCGGAGTCCTATCAAATGATAGGACTCCGGCCTGTAACTAGAACCGAAATATGATACAAGCAAATTATTTATCCTCGTGCATAGCCGTCACTGTCTTGATGTCAACTTTCTCCGTCAAACAAATGTACAGAGACACTGCTGGATGCAAGGCTTGTAATAGTTAAAGGAATGAACCGTGCCAGTGAAAAAAAGGATTGTCTCTTCACTCGGTGATTTAGAAGAGAAGACAAGCCTTCCTAGCCTCGATCACACCTACGCACTAGAGGTCGCATCACAGACAAAAATGAAATACTAGTTTGTTTGAGAACATTACCTCCTACCCAATCGCTAATCTTGTGTGATGGCTCCTCCAAATCGCGTATTAAAATCGAAAGTGTGCTCATATTTTTTGGAGAAGGATTGGGATTTTCCTGCCTGGTAAGAGACTGAAGAAAAGCCGTGTGAAGTACACATCAAGAAGATGGGAGGAGCCGAGTCGTATGCATTTAATTGAAAGGACATTTGATAAACTTTCATCGAACATACAGCAATGATCACTAACGATAGGTTCAGGTAAGCCTATAATGATCTATGATGTAGGTCACCAGCTTTTTTTAAAAAACTAGGCTATATATGCTTGCCACCCGGAATCGTAGTCCTATCAACCCCCGGAGTTGGAGTCGGAGTCCTATCAAGATGGTAGGACTCCGCATCCCTGATCCACTTAGTGCTAAAGACTGTTGACTGGATATCGACAGGAAGTGCCAGGATATATATATATATATATATATATATTTATATCATGTCTCCCATATTGTATGAATATCTTTATGATTAACCTATAGACATTTATCATCAAAAAGAGAATTCTTTCCAGGGCGATCTCTTTTCCCTATTCATAAAAATATCCAAATTCTGACATTCTGTTTCAAATACTTAAACTGCATTCCGAGTTCGACTGCCTCAGTACATTTCATTATAACCAGAGACGTATATATTATTCTCTGACGCAAGTCAATGTCACCATGAATTTGAGAAATTGCTACACAAATGGAAGTCTGAAGATCAGCTTTCACCTGAAGGTTTGTGGCATGCACAGAATGCTCGACAACACCCTAGATACAGAAGTCTGCTGTCGTGTCAGGTGACAGAAGCGACCACTACATGCTGCCATGCCGTACAATCCATCAGTCTGTGAAACTGAGTAAAGACAATTAATTGATATTGTTGCGTAATGATGAGAGCGCTAGCTTTTCGAAATAAAGTTCTTGAAAACCCTATTTGCCGAAGACCCGAAACAATAACCTCTTGAAAGCTCTTGGAGAATTCACCATTTTTCGTGAAATCAAATTTCGCAGGACCTGCAATTCATGAAGAAGAAATTACGGTCCAGACTGTGACACCAGACTCATTCAAATGTCTTTCGATTGTGATATGAGGGTTTTCAGAGTTCTTGGCTACAGTTACGTCTGTTGACATGGATCCGACAGTTTGAACTGCGCTTCATCAGACCACACAATTTTATCGGGGAGCGTCGCTTCACAGTGATTTACGAACACTTCACAAAATTGTAAACGGTCATCGCTATCGTCCTCTGTGAGACCGATGATTAGTCAGGGTACATTTACATGCATGTAAGACTAAGGGCGATAATCCATTTCTCTCAAAATGGATTGCATAGATCTTCTGTCGATACAAAATTCAATAATACAAAGTCGAGGTGATCGAGGGGCCTAAACAAGTGCTTCAGCGATCATGTTGATTCTCCAGTGTTGTCATCAACAGGGCGTCCAGAACGCGGATGGTCTTTCACAGATCCAATGGTATCAAATATGTCTCTGATAAATCGTAGCCGAAAGGAATTGAAGAAGAAAGTTGAAAGGTTTCTTACACTGTTTAATTACTTTTGAAGAATTATCCAATTTCTATTACAATTTCAAAACGAAAATTCGCTCTTCGAGAGTCAGTAGTTTGCGATTAATTGGTTAATCTGGTTAACATATAGATTCATGTATTCAAAGATATCTTCATATCTATTACATTTCACATTGAAAGGATTCGTAGATATCATTGATTTATGGAGAGAAATCTTCTAATAATAATAGAAAGACAGATATCATGATAACATTTATATTTTCATCGGTTCCCACTTTCCACTTCCCTCACTTTCCTCCAATTATGAATAAGGATGTACCGACATATCGGCAGCTTTTCTGATATCGGTTAATTTTTGAAAATTTTGAAAGTGATAATAGCTTATTTATTTTTGTTACATGCATGGAGTGAATATCTAAAGTATGACTGAATATAAAATCAAGTAAATGTATTTATTTATATGCAATTATTCATGTGCATTGTATAATATACAATCCAATCTAAATGTAACTCTAGCATCATGACTGAATGCTGGGCTAGTGAGTGATTTCTATCTGATTTTATCAAGGACAATAAGCCACTTTATGGATTTATGAAAAATTGGTGACACCATTTATATATCGAAGGATAATTAATACTTCGTTTTCTAATATGCTAACATGCTAATCCAAATTGGATAGGAAGTTTAAATGGAAAGTAGCTGTTGTGCAGAATAGTTGTGCTCTGTGAGAAGTAAAAAGTCTGGAGGGTGGGCGTGTCACCTCAGATGCCAGTCCTCATCAGAGGAAAGCTTTGAAGGTGTTAGGAAAGTTGAACTCTTCGAAGAGTACTGGGCCCGATGATGTTCCAGCGATTGTGCTTAAGAAGTGTGCTCCGGAGTTGGTTTCAGTACTCACCCGACTCTTCGAGCTATTTATGGCAGCGGGTAGATGCCCTTCATCCTGGAAAGTCGCCTATGTGGTCCTTATTCCAGAGAGGGTAGATATAAGTGATCCTTGCAATCATCTTCCAGTTGCAATCACTTCTTTTTCGTTTTTCCTTTTGTAGTAAGCTTGATTCTGTATTTGTTGCCAGTGACTTGTACACAGTCCTGAAATGGTAGCACGTTGCAAGTGGCACCAGTTTCGATTTGCCAGTCAGCAATTCTATTACTGCTCCAGATATGCCGAGACTTCATTGATTTCCTCGTCTTGTTACCAGTGATGTGAGACTCATCGTCACTCAATGCACTTGTTTTATGATAGAATGGTCGACAGGGTTAAGCCAAATATGACGTGAAACTAGCATGTCAGACTAGCAGCCTTTCGCTAGATACGATCAAGCATATCTAAGCGGTTGACGAACCTGAGCCTTTTAAAGTACGAACAACTGCTGAGAGCTGAAATAGGTACAGACTCGAAGCTTGTTCGACAGCTTTAGGGGATGTGGACTGACCAACATTGAGATTCAGACAGTGTCCCACCAAGCAAATAAGTGTTATTCTCAACTGATAGTGAATGACTGGCCATAATAATGAAAAGGAAATTTCGTAAATAATATAATGGTGAAGTTTGCAACAATCAGTAACAATTTATTCATCGTAAAAAATAATATGCAGGCAGGCCTCACACAACTGTAGAAATCAAGATTTAAAATCAATCTGTGCGTGAATCCCTCAATGCTTGACTATTTGACAACCAATTCTGTGCTATGGGCTTGTGATGCTTATCTGCAGTGGAATGTCTGATGTTCTCTACATTATCCTCAATCTCAACTTCCAGACTTTGCAACTCAAAAGAATGAGCTTTGATAGATTCGATTTTGACCATCTGAACACAATTATAGACCTTGCAGACAGTTTTGGCCTAAGTTTGAATGTGTCTAAATGTGAACTTTTTGATCCCATGAGAATCATTGACGACATGAGACCTAGCATATTCGAACAAATGACACTTTTGAGTGAAAGCAACGCAACCCTTCTGGGCGCACCTCTTTTTGAACAATTCGCTTCAACTCTATTCCTGAAGAAATTAGACGCCATGATCAAGTTGACTGACCGACTAGATGACCTCGATTCACATTATGCATTCTACATCATGAAGAATTGCTTTTCCATTCCTAAACTCCTTTATACTTTAAGAACATTTCCTTTTTACAACTTGCATCATCTCTTAATGCAATTTGATGATTTGCAAAGAACGTCGTTAGAGAACATTCTCAACTGCGCACTTACACCATCGTCTTATGACCAAGCTTTTTTACCAACTGCTTTTGGTGGACTTGGACTTCGGCGAGCAACGGACTTGGCCATTCCAGCTTTTATAGCATCTTCATACGGTGTTTCTGGATCTCGAATACATTAATACCGAATGTCGAATGCTCAGATCCTCAGTTGGAGATTGGCTTGAAATTGTGGCAGACGCTTTGTCCCTCTGAACAGCCGCCAACGGGTTCTGCAGTCGCCGTACAGAAGGCCTGGGATCAACCCCTTGTGAAAGGAAAATTCGAGGAGATTTTTCACCAAACTTTTGATGCCAAGTCGAGGAGCCGCCTGTTATCCGCTTCCGCGCCTGACGCCGGGATATGGCTAAACTGCATGCCTATTCAATCCTTGGGTTTAAAACTAAGTGATGAACAATTGCGCATTGCCATTGCCTTACGCCTTGGCGCTGAGATTTGCATCCCTCATAGATGCAAATGTGGTGCAACCATCGATAAGTTCGGTACTTATGGTCTCTCTTGCCGGTACAACGGAGGTAGAGTGGCACGACATAGTGAAGCAAACGATGTCATACGTCGAGCTCTTGTCTCAGCAGGTGTGCCTGCCGTCTTGGAACCTGTCGGCCTATGCCGAGACGACGGCAAAAGACGGCATCACCTTAACGCCATGGAGCCGAGGTTTGCCTCTCATCTGGGACTACACATGTGTCGACACCCTAGCAGCCAGCAACATTCAATCAGTGCTCAAGAAGGAGGCAAACTAGCTTCATATGCTGAAGAAAGAAAGAGACGGAAGTACCAAAGTTTGGCGAACGCTCATATTTTCTGCCCGTTTGCAATGGAAACACTGGGAGCTTGGGGTGGCGACGCCAAAACCCTGGTCAACATCATCGGGAAGAAGATTTGTCAACGAAGTGGAGAGACAAAATCGACGTTGTTTTTTAAACAACGACTTAGTCTGGCTGTTCAACGTGGAAACGCTGCCAGTATTCAATCCTGCATGCCAAAGACAGACAATTTATACGAATTGAATTATCTTTGATTTAACATTCAGCGTCTTTGTTTTTCATATTGATTTTTATATTGATTTATGTATTTAATGATCCGATCATGCATCTGTTATTTGACAGTGACCCGCTTGTCTGAATGGCAAATGGTGAAAGTGCAAGCCAGTGCATAGCACATGTACAGCAATAGTTAGACATGCACATGCATGCACGGAGCCGCTGGTAAATTTTTGTGTGTAAGCATGTTGAATTTTGCACTTGTTCACAATTTTACACTAGTTAGGGGTCGAAACACAACTACGCGAGTACCTGCTGATGACGTACGGACTGCAGTATTATGTTTTATATCCCAACCGGTAGCTGAAGTAGTGGTCGAAGTATTGTATTTCAAATCATACCACTGTGGATGGAGACAGGCTACGAGCAAATGAAGAAATGTTGGATTCTATGGAGTATTATATGTGCATTAAGAAACATGCGATAACAAATAGTGCCAAGTGAAGAAATAGTATTTTCCATGTGTAGTCTTAGGTATAGTGTGTAGTATTAGTTCGTTTGTATTCGGTGTAGTATTATCATTGTAGTTCTATGGCTCACCTCCACTTTTCCTAATTTTATCCATCGGTTTCCTGTTGTTTTATAATATCCATTTTCAATTTCCTTAACTACGGTCGTATTGGTAACAATTCTACTATTCTATATTAGACGTCTGTTTTGAACGTGTATGCGGCATTGTTTGGAATCTATGTTAACAGTATATTAACAGTAAGAATGAGTATTACTTCGAGTCTTAAGATTTCCATTTTTCCCAGTTTTTGGACCAAAACTGATCAATTTTAATTGCCACGAGAAAGCTCCATAATGTTCTTTTAAGAACTGCTGAATCCAATGGCTGCACATTGCATTTGTACTTTTGCGGATTGGAGAACGCCATCAGTCCTCATCAGAACTACTTCAATTACATGTATTTATTCAAATTGGTTAGCATTATATTCTATTATAAATTACTGCTGGGATGATTTTCATCGTATGAGAACTGCGAGACACAGATTAGAAAGCACTGAAGGAAGGACTTTCATGTTTTCTTGCATGAGGAATTGTCAAGTCGAACGTTTTGGCTGGCCTCCACCAGCCATGATTGAATTGCAATAACGGATTGTAGAGGCCTCTTCCTACATTCGCTCATTGAAATATTATGTTGCAAGGCATTGTTTTCTTTCTCCTGAGCAAGTACACAGCTGCAACCTTTGACTTTGTACATGCTCTAACGTAAAAGAAAATATGTAAAATATATTGATTAAGAAATATGTACATTTTTGCAATCTACTTGCCACTAGTATTTTATGAAGATATTCACATGAGGCGCCTCACAATATGATATCTTCTGAAAGCAACGCTTTGCCGTCTAAAGTTATGTTCCTTGTCATGGATGTTGCCGAAGAGGCATTTCGTTAACAAATAACCACACTGCTAACCATAAAGCAAAACTGTGTCATTACGCTATTTTGTTCAAATTCGCATGTCCCGAACTTCTAGACGAAAATGACTTCGAGACGGCAGTAGATCAAATTCCTCGTATTTATTGGACAACAAAAATTTCAGTTGAATTCAATGGCCTGTGATTGCACAATATCATAATAAGATTATTAATGTTAATTAATGCTGCTTCATCTTTACCTAGCTGTCAACATTTGGTGTTCAGGCGTTGATTAATTAAAGAAATTTGTCACTTACACATTTTGAAGTTCAACTGAGTATTTCAGTGGAACTTTCGCACACTATATGAAATCTGAATACGCTTCGGCCACGATCTACACGTATTTACCCTCTACTCTACCAATGCTTGACACTTGTTTTTGAGAATTTAAGACGCACTAAGTTTTGTCATTTTATTACATAACATGTTTCTCTTTTCATTATGTTCGACTTCGCTAAATGCAACTTCCACTTTCCTGGTTGATTAGGGAATTCCAAAGTGACACTGAAGTAGTGAAATCTTGCAAGTAGATAATCAATATTCCTTGTGAAGCTCTTAATGACTATTTCTCTGATTGTAAATTCTGACAGGTGATCATGATAGATTACGCCACTCAAATGCTATGACGTTGTATGCTCCAAGAGTACGAGAGGTTAAGAATATCAAATGGACTTCAATTCACACTGTGAATCGCTATTAATAAGATTAAATGGAGTAGAGAGTCATATCAGCACAACTCTTGGACGTGAAACGGTTGAAATTCTGCGTAACATGGAGATTAAGGAAATAATCGATACCAACAAATCCGTATATTTACTTCTTACACTCAATGATTGTTCTTCTTTCAGTTCGACTAAAAAAAGTAGAATTTGACCTTGATTAGATAGATATATGAAACATTTCATGATATTTTTGAAATCATGATGATAATTCTTCACCACAATTTTTCGACCCGCAATGATATGCACGAGATAAGATACAATTCATTACCTCCCAGGAAATGAATTGGCATTTTGGATCTGATGAGAAACGAAATTGGATTTTGAACAATTCGGACGAATTACTTAGTGTGGCTTAATATAAACGAATTTCGTATAGAAAGAATGCAATATTTGTTAGCTGTGTTAGAGATACAGATGATTTCATTAAAATGAGTGATTCAGAGCAAGGAAGCATTAAATACCACAAAAGCAACCGCCTACAGGCAGATGTAGTGCGTAGAATGAATTGAGAAGTCCAAAGGAGAATGACCTTTCCACGACCTTGTCCTGCCTCTCCGTCGGAAGGAATTCTTGATGTGCCATGTTCCTGACAGCCACGAAGTGACTTGCAAGATGACGATGAAATTCAGTCGTCGCATGTGCTTAAGCATACATGTGAACTTGTTCCTGACACAATTATCAATCTAGTGCTGCACGGCCTTGGTAGACGGGTCGTGTTAATCTTTCGATAAGTGTGGGCTCGATTTTCACTTAACAAACCATTGTTCGTGGTTGTACCGGACGCGCTGAGATAACTATTCCACCCCATGAAAGCCGGAGGCATTGAATTCGTTGAGCAGCAATCGAAGAGATAGTTTGATTACACGGAAAAAAACTCTAAAGTTTCTATTTAATTGCAACTTTTCAGATGGTTGTTGAAGGCAATATTCAACTAACTTGATCAAAAGAAGCAGATCACAGAACCATCTAATATGAACGATGCATTGTCAAAACATTCTGGCCATTTAATAGAAATTATTAATATTTAAAATTGTTACAGCATTATTGATATTGAGGACTGTAGCTAAATTATGCAAATGAGATAATACTAATTTCTTCGCATTTCAGGATTTCGATGCCTGAGTACCAATGCACGCTATCGGAAGAATTAATCAAAAGGGCAGAGAAGGAGTTGAATGAAAAACCAGAATGGCGCAAGCGTGATATTGAGGCATTGAGACTCATGATCAAGAAGAATGAAGGTAAAAATGACTTAAAATTTATGTAGATAATCAGCCGAAGAGATGACGGATGCATAAATCGACCTCAAATAAGGAAACATCTTTACTGCTGTGAATTATGAACAAGTTGACGGCCGAATCAGGAAATCGCCCTTCAATTTGAGCGAACGGGAAGCTAAAATAGCCCAAGAAGACGATCTAGAGATTTTCTGTTACTGTCTTGAATTTTCTTGATTTTAACTGCTTCAAATAGAACGATTATTAAGCTCACTAATTTTATTCACTGTCATCCAATCTCAACTGAATTATACTAAACAAGCAAATACGATGTATGCATCCTTCTAGACGACATATCTATGTGTTTTAGATTTGTTCAGCTTCCGGGCTTTGTCAATGATGTATGTAAGAGATAGCGTTCTGTCGTTAAAACGTCTCGAATAGTGAAATGACAAATGGTAAAGTTGTGCAAATAAGCAACGGCACATTATATTGAAGGCAATTCATGGCCGCTGATATTGAAGTTCTGTACCCTAATGGTGCTGATTATGATTCGTGCATACCGACTTAGCTGATCATATGAAAGATACATTGTTATCCCATATACAAGCCATATACACATTGTATCCATAAGATACAAGCCCATCATCTATGAAATTAAAATGTCTAGGTATTTTAATCTATACAACTGATACACCAAGGAAATCTAAAATAAGTCAAGGATGAGATATCTTTTCTCGATATTGCTTTTAACCTGACAACTTTCACTTCGAAGGTATGTGAAACATGATTGATCAGATTAGCAAGTGTCAGCTCAGACATGAAAATTTCAAAGGAATGAAGAACTGGAGTTAATTAGTCATAATGGGCGTTTTCTCTGATGGTCCATAAAAACTAGCAGAGATAGATGTCGGTGCCTCTGTCACTCATTAGCATATAGCTTAAAATTTTTAAAAAATGATTTTATCTTGATTATTTATCCATTAACCATGCTGGGCCACGTCGCTTCTCTATCTTGGTTCACTTACGAAGCAAATAAAATCAGGTTGAGGCAAACTAATGTAAGTAGAAATCAATATCTTGCATCAATGTATGAAAAGTTTTTTTAGAAATGCATTGAAATCCAAGTAAACATTCAACAATTATGATTTCTATGCAAGAGACATGCACTGGTTTACAGTCATAAAAGACGTACAAAGTATTGAGTGGGAGATTCTTCTAATTCCTCCGTGACCAAGCATAACATGTTCCTCTGACGATCAACGTATTAATCAGTCCACCCAATATCTGTTTGCTGTTTTTAAATTTTGTATTTGAAAAATTCCCCACACGTTTGATTATGATTTGTGTATCCTAGAAATTGTGTTCATGAAATGCTTCAATCTTTCATTGTGTATAAAAAAGGATGGACTATTTCATTTCTCTTTTCTCATACAAATAAATGACTGAAGCAGCTTCTTCAATCTTTTTCAAATGACTGATGTCTGTGAAGACAACAGTCAATGCATGCGTCTTTCGTAGAAGATAATTTTCTTGAATGCTTCATTGGAATTCTTACTCGCATGTATTAAAACAACAGTCATTAATTGATGTGCGTGTATGTTGCTGATTTTTATTCATTTAGTTTGTCTGAAAGTGATTTTATCGTTTTGATTACTTCACACGTTAAGAACTCGGCCGTGGCTGATGTATAAATTGTCAAAACAGATTGACATTTTTCAATTGAAAGTATTTGTCAAGAGGATGAAAGTGTTTACAATTCAAAGTTTTAGGCTGGACGATGGTAAACAAATTTTGCTTGCCTTCGAGAATTTTCATAACGATGAATTGTACGCATCATTTCACAGTTAGTAAAATTAAGATGCAAACTTTCCGATCGAGACTGATGATTAGTTTGCAATTGATTTTATTTTCGCTATATTGAGCAAGTGATTTGAGAAGCTGCTCACCAGAGCAGCAACACTAAGAAAAAATGCAGGAAACTCAGTTTCAATGATGCATGATGTGAAACGGGTTTGAAGATAAGCACGTGAAGTTGAATGCTCTGAGAGAAATGCTTCCGAATCAGCTCAGATAAAGGCATGAAGCTCCTTACTTTGGATTTGGCAGCATTTAATTTGAGACATGATAGATCTTTGCTTGACTGCCAAGTGTTTCCGGCTTGGCGTGGGTGCTTACAGAATTTTTCCGGCCCGTTTCAAGCTCCGGGTGTAGTACAATAAAATAATAAAGAGTTTTCTACATTTGGGATTGTTTGACAGATCGTTCAAAGGCGGGTTGACATGTGAAGACCATAGAAATGAATAGTACCTTAGATGATGAGTGATAGTTTGACGTCACTACTCTCCCATACTAGGGATTGGAGGGTGCTGACATAGTCCGACTTTAATCTGGAGCATTGTGGTAGTGTTAGTCCGGATGCCCTTCCTGCCGACTTTCAATGAAACTTTCGGGGATCGACCTCTGGACAGAAAGATCGCTAGGCCAAGCACTTAACCACTGTGCCACGGAGAACGTAGTAGACCACAATAATACCTTAGATAGTAGCACTATTTCATAGTGAAGACATAGTGATCACATTTGACATTTGCCTTGTGGATGTGAATGTTGGGCGCAATATTGAACAACACATTTTGTTGATTTATATTCACTTTGTGGAAGATGGGTCAATAGTGCCATAACCTTTATTTCACATAAACCACTGCGTAATGACCGTTAAAGACAATGGCTTTCTGTAGAAACAATTTATAAATCGACATCTTCAACTACAAGAGTTATTTATTTGCAGCTCTTCATGGCAATTGCGATGATGCTTTCCTTCTTCGATTTCTACGAGGCCGAAAATTCGACTACGATCGCGCATATGCACTCTACTTGAGTTACTACATAGCGCGTTTGGAAAATCCTGAAGTGTTTGAGAATTTCACTCCTTCGTCCATTCGACATATTCTAGACCAGTCTATCATCGGAGTGCTTCCTAATCGTTCTGAAGATGGTTGTCGTATCCTTCTCTTCCGTCCTGGTCTCTGGGACACTTCTACTTTCCCGAATACAGATCTCCTTAAGGCGAATCTGATCGTTGTGGAACATCTTTTGAAAGTAAGTGATTTCATTCCTCATGTCAAATAATATATTTCTCTCAATCCTATCCATATCGGCGAGAAGGGGGAAGTCTCCTGTCGCATTTTCTGTCACTTATTTAAACATTTTGTGGCGAATGCCTCAATTTTCAATCTCAATAGACTATTTCATGAATACGAGTCAATGAAGCGGATCATGATCATCTGTGATACCATAGACATTCAATAAAGTATGAAAGGTAAAGTAGCAACTAAGTATTAATTAAATCTCCAATGTGCATACAGTTTCGTTTTATTAAATGAACTGGAGTTGAGACCCAGTACCACCTGTGAGATGTGCACATTTTGATGCATTTAGAGAAATATACAGGAATTTGACTGATCATGACAGGAAGAATAGTATTTTAAAAATCCTCCGTGTCATGTTGACCTTGGAGAGGTGCAGTTTTTTAAATTAACAATTCGATGGTACTTTAATGCTCAGCCTTATTAAGAGCATTTTCTTAAGCGTGATCATATCACAAACTACCCATCACTGAAAGAGGAAAATATCATAATCAAAGACAGATCATAATGAACTTTACAGGATGCAGATGGGTGCGCAATATTATTCAGATTCAAGAAATTTAACATAAATTTAGAGAATCATGTAATCAGGGCGACAAAAATTGAATTAAAACTTGTAATTTCAGCCAAGAAGCACAATATGACCTGAACTTCTGCATGAAGAATTGCATTATAATGCAGTTTATGAAACTTCCTTGACAGTCTGTTCAATTTCCACTTTAATTAAGTTGCCTGTTAGTGGTCATTCCTTTTATAGCTGATAAGTTTCATGCTACTTATATAGAGGTACCAAATCGCTAGTATACAGACTGGAATAATTTGCAAAAATTTAGCTTCTCAAAAAGTTGTCAAATATTTTTTTAGACCGCAGGAACTGAATCTTTTGTTATAAAAATATTCACTGCACGCTGACATTTTTTGAGTCGACACGTCTCTACCTACTATAGACTTACTCATGCTGCTGATTAAATTTGTTGGTTGTAATGCAAATACAAGAAGTCAATTTTGAAACTTCTCCTAATCATTTGAATTGTTTGGGTATCTGCAAGTCGTCAATGATGAATGGCTTAACGTCACCACTCCCCCCTTACTGGGGGCTTGGACGGTACTGACACAGTCCGACTTTAATCTGAAACATTGTGATCTTTAAGTCCAGATGCCTTTCCTGACGACTGCTAATGACACTTTCGGGGCTCGAACTCTGGACAGAAAGAGCGCTAGGCCAAGCACTTAACCACTGTGCCACGGAGACCACTGCAAGCCGTCAGTCTTCTTCATAATCACAGTTAAGCTCAATTAGAACTGCTTCACGACTGCTTCACAGATACATAGGAATCCTAGAGGAATATCTTCCACTTCTCATTTGCGTCTGAGTTGTATTCAATCAATCTTGTCAGTCCCCTTTTGTATTCAGAAGTGGCTTTACAGTACATTCAACCAGATTAGCATCGCAATTAGCAATAATTGAGGAGATCTGTAGCCATGTCAAAATTGTTGATTTTCAATTTCGATTGCTATTTAGTCTATAGTACGAAGTGGATTTAATGAACACACCCATTGGAAAGTTCACACACGAAATGGGTTTTGCCATGAATTTCATGTGATTCGGAGTGTCGTCTGATACAATTTATGGATGAGAGTCTGGGGAGGCTTCTGAGCACGGCATACTTGCCATTCAACGTCGATTGCTCCATCCATGTTGGGTGCGACGGTTCGCTTGTATGGCAGTTCTCCACTTCGCTAGGTCTCCTGCATCTTCCATACGGAGCCCGAGCGTTCGAAGGTCTTCTCTGAGTAGGGTTAACAGTTGATTGGTCAAAATCTCCTTCATTACAGACAAATGGCAATGAAATAGATTTGACTTGATGCTTGACGAGAATATGATGGAAACAGTAAAGTACACGAAATGTTTCAGAATAAGTATATAGAAAAGTGTATCATTTGATGAATACCTTACTCAGTGTGTAGTCGCATGCATTTTCAAAATAGTCAAAAGATTCGTTGCGTTTTTGCAACACTGGAGGCACTAGGGTTGGGTCTCACACAAGGTATGGAGGTGGGGTGATCGGGTCTCGGGAATATCGATGGACTTCAGAGCACGGCATGATTAGGGTTAATAGTAGGATTAAAAGCACGATTTTCTGAATTTTTTCAAGTATTGCTCACCTGTAAGGGCCTTGTCTCAGTGAGGAGGCGGCCTAAAGTTCCTCTTCCATCTCGATAGATCCTTTGCATCTCCGGTTGAGACTGTAATGATCTTGATGTCCTCTATCACTTGCGCTTCCATCTTCTATTTGGTCGCCCTCTGCTTCGCGGTCCTGTTACAGGCAGTCCCTACGCTAGATAGGACTGGTGCTCGCAAAATAATTGAATATTAGGCCTTTGTAAATTTGTTGTGAACATGGCCAGTGGACGCTAGCCGAAAACGTTCGACAGCTTGTAAGAAGGATCACTTGCACCTGTGTCCTTCTGCTTATCGACGCTAATTACTTGTGGCTCAGTCTCTGTTCGACATCTTCAATTCGTTGAGATAGGCCTTTATTAACCATTAGTGAATAAAATCCAATACTTTCAAGTTCTTTACACTACTTGCTACTTAAAATTAGCTCGTGAAATCATGCCAGTATTGGTTATAATAAGTGGAAATGAGTTATTTGATTCGATGCATTTCTGGGATTATAGGCAGTTTCAACTTGCACATGTGGGGACTGAGATAATTAAAGTCATCGCTGAATAGAAAATGAATGAAACCACCAATTTCAGTTTGAGAAAATTAAAACGAATATTTTGCACATTGGATCATTTTCTAAGTGACTAGTCAATCCTCAATAATCACCCTCAAGCGATGCGCTAATTCCAACAAGGAGTATCATAAGACGCTCACAACTCCGCAATAATGAGAGACAATCTTCTGTAAATACTCGTAATTTCCGTACAGTATCAGCAACAGGCAGACAGTGGAATTCTTAAGTCTCTTCTTATTTTACGAGAGAATTCTGACCTGTGCTCGCAAAATGATTTTGTGTCCACCTTTGGACACTTACCTTGGTGGCTTGAGTCTTATCATTTGCTACTTACTCAACTGTTGTTGTACATTCCCAAGTCTAATGGATGATTGGTTGCGCATGCTCTCAAGTTTGTTCTTAGATTTGGTATGAATGTTGTAAGTGCTGTTAGTATTGTATTAAATGACTTCAGAATTTTTGCTGTAAATACGTCCAGTGTTTATGCTTGAATATGAGTGGACGAAATGCATTGTGCAAAATGTTTGTTTTTGATTTTCTCAAAATAAATTTGCAAGCTTTATTTGCAAATTGTGTAGCGGGGAATCATTTTTAATGGAAAATGAATGAATTGTGAAAAGAAAAATTTTGAGTGACTTTTACTGTTGTGATTATAAGGCAGTTGATTAATACAAGCATCTCTTGTGTTCTTAAATTGAGGGGTCCACATATCAATCACCAACATTGATAAAAATGTGCAGTTTCCGTTGACGAGAATGTACTGCACAGTGTGCGTATATGTTTTGATAAAAATGCATGTAGCGCTGCATACAAGTTGCAAGTGAAAGATAAACAGCATTGCGAAAGCTGCAACGAATTCAGTCTATCGATGAGAGAGGAATCTCAAACGCAAATCAACCAATGTGATCCAGAAACTTGTTTAGATTAATTTTACCGACAACTTCTAAAAGGAAATAATAATGACATTATCTAAATGTGAATCAAGTTGTATTTCATCCTATCAATTTGCAATCGCAGCTTTCTCTGAACGATTGACTCTTGTTTCGAAAGGATAGCTTCAAAATGGCGGTCAGATTATCTATACCATTGTGATGGACCACTTGTGGAGAATTCTGAGAATCATGTAAAATGCCGTACAATGCTCATGTGAATAAGAATTCACGCCAGAATCTAGATGTATGGGAAAGTCAGAGAAAATGAGAGTACACAGTGCAGTGGTGCATCGATGCATGCAGTTTTACAAACTTTCCGATATTGCTAATCTGAACAAAAATGGCAAGATCGTGAGTCACAGGTCACAATGGATACAATGAGAGACATTTACGAAGCCTTAAGTTGGTATTGAAAGATGATACTGTGAGCAATCTGCTCTTGCATGGACATGGATGGCTCTTGCTGTGATTAATTGCAGAACAAGTTCTTTCAGTTGGTCAAAGTCCACAGTCTATCAATGAAGATCATGACGAAAATGTTGACTATAACACTAAGTAGAAGACACATTGCTACAAGACAACGAAGAAAGTTAATATTTTGCTGCAATATTTTGAATGACTGTTAAGTTTAATTGTAGCACAACTCCTTCAAGATTCAAGTTGTGTTTCTGAGGATATTCGATGTCAATATTTGGTATTTTCCCTGTTTTATAGTCAATGCAAAATCACCTCTATGACTTCGCAATGTTTGTTTTTTTTCAAGCACTGAGTTGTTATTCTACTACAAAATGACACCTCATTCAATGCAATTAACATGGGAGTGGCTGTTGTTCCCTTTCCTACGTCCAATGAGACCTATATCATCGAATTGTGTGTCTCTGCAACTACTCGACATAATCCGATCATTGTTTAACGTCACTTCTCCCCATGCTGGTGTCCTGAGCGGTGCTGACATAGACCTTAAGGCACTCCTGTACTTTACTGGTCCCTATATGGGAATGCGAGAAACGACCTTCTGTACTTTACTTTTTTTTACGGATTTTACGTCACTTTTTACCCCTACTGGGGTCGTGGACGGTGCTGACTTAAGTCAGACTTTGTTTGGAGTGTTGTGGTGCTTTGTAGTCCGGATGCCCTTTCTGCCGACTTCCAATGACACTTTCCGGGTTCGACCTCTGGACCATGAGATCGCTAGTCCAAGTACGCAACCACTGTGCCACGGACACCTTCTGTACTTTACTGGTCCCTAAATATCCCCTCCTTTACTTTGCTGGTCCCAAATTTAGCACGAACGTTGACGTGTTGCTATGTGTCAAATCGTGCGAATGAACTATGGCTGGTGATTTTTGAACTCCCACGAATTGTTTTAAGGGATTGGCTGTCTCTGTATTTAGTGTGTTGAGAAGGAATTTGACGTGAAACTTGACGTCGAACAATATGAGAATAAGCTAGCAAGTCACCTTGATGAATTCATCTGGAGACAAAGGTATGCTAACAGTCATGCAGATGCCTTCAACAATATTCTTGGACATCTTGCTGAATGGCATATAGTTTCTTAATGATTTTGAAGCAAAAAATGCTTTTAATTGGATAAATATTTGTTTTTAATTTGGGACCAGTAAAGTACAGGAGGGGGTATTTTGGGACCAGTAAAGTATAGGAGTGCCGACCTTAATCTGGAAAGTTGTGATATTTTAGTCTGGGAAGGTTTTAGTCTGACGACTTCCAATGACACTTTCGGGACTCGACCTCTGGACCGATAGATCGCTAGGCTAAGCACTGAATCTCTGTGCCACGGAGACCACCATAAGTTGATAAGTCAATGTAAGTTCTAATAATCTTGTTGAAGACTAAATACAATTATGTATTCACACAATCGAAGTGAATACATAATGAGCAGATGCAGCATAAGGTACCTTTCCAACACGACTCTAAGAAGATATCGACTACTTGATAAAACTGCAGCTTCACTTAGCTTGAAATCTCACCAGACGGGTGAAATGGTTTAAAGGGGCTTTTTCTCAACGTGTCTGACCAACCGTGTGGACACAGCGCTGGTCAACAAACTTTTCTATCGGTCTTGATATATTCCTATCAACCATGCTTCTTGTGTATCAGTCAACCCGACTTGGAGTTCGAGTTTCATCGCTTTGTGCAGCATTATATTCAATTGCGGTGCCTAATATCTTGTTTGTGACCATCAATTCGAAAAGAGTTATCGCAACAAAATACAAATACCGTTGTCAATGCATCTCTCCATCATAACAGGCATTAAATGAGATGGAAGAGTTGATGAAATGATGATCATCAAAACAGGATTCTGCTAATTAGCAACCATTCTTCACATCCTCATTTTTGACTTGAACGGTTGCTGTAAGAGATATTTGTTGTCGAAATCAAAACATCCCATGAAGATGTCGAATGAAATAAGAAAGTACTAATTAGCTTTGTCACAAATTGCTCTGTTGATTTTTCTTTCAGACAAGTACTCGTGTCGTCCGATTTCATCGACCAGTCATTTCCTATTGATTAAAAACAGTGAAAAGTCACAGCACGGTAGCATCATTTTAAGCAAGCCTACTTTGAAATGTTGCATTTTTCTATCATTATCGAATGGTTTTCAAGGAAATAATTGACTCAATTGAGAATCAAATGGTGAAGCCTTCACAGTTCGTAGTAGCCTCCCCTTTCACAGAAAAATACCCTCTGTCCTAATAGTCTGCGTGCATAGGAATTAATAACCTACAAATGATAATTGCGCTGATATACCCGTATATTTCGGATGCTATTTCAACTCTCAACATGTTTTCGTAAATTATTAACAAAATTAATCAATCTAATATAATTTCATGCTTTTGAAATATCAATTTTAAACACATTTCAGGGATTTTCTGCGTTGCACAAAATAATTCTATGACAAAACTAGTGAAACATTTCTATAATTACAGATGCTATTTATCAATAAATCATATGAACAAGATACAATAACTGTATACAAGTCTAAACAAATCTATTTCCACCCAATCGTAACGAAATTTGTCTCCGAATTTCCTTTTGTTCAGTAATAAATTTCATAATATCTCCGAGACGCAATTGATCCCAAACTTCCATCACTGCATTAAATAAAGTCTCCCGATTAATAGGGTCGCGGATCTCAACGCGATCTGCGATTAACCGAAAAAGTCCTTGATCCAGTGGATTTACATCGGGACTTTGTGGTGGCTGTCGGAGAATTTGAATAGTAGGATGATCAGCGATCACTGCCTCAATGGAAGCCTCATCATTTTCCACAACATGAGGAGTGGCATTGTCATATTGAATGGTGGCAATATCCAATCGTTCACATGCAGGTAGGATTTCTTCATCTAAAAGTCGACAGAAGAAAGGACCATCATGAGAAACATCCTTCCAGTAGGGATCTCCTCGACGGTGATACTGACTATTGCGTTGATATGTTCTTCTTTCAGCAACTGGCCATAGACCAACCTTAGCATTAGGGGCTGCAGGACTAACAACGGCCACGAACATCATTTTCGGGACATGTAATGGTGGATGCTCAAAAGAAACTGGAGAACTACTACGGCGGTAAATATGCTTTTTCCTACGAAAACAGTACCACCACTTTTCGTCGAGAAAGGCAGTTAATCTTGAAACACGCGGATAATTCCTCGCGAACTCAGCCCGTCGTTCAATATTCTGTTGAGATAATGGAGGCCGTGCGACTTTTCTGCAAATTTTCAATGCCTTGCGAATTCTATTCGCTACATCATGAGAGCAATTAAGTTGCTGTTGCGTCGTCGGTCCGTTCTAATAAGCTGCTCAATTTCAAAATGCAATGCTTGATACTGAACTTTATTAGGTCTCCCGGAGCGCTTTTGGGATCGAACATGCCCTCGTTCTTGGTATCTTCGACGCAGCGACGATGGGTAATTTCGGCTTATCTTATACTCTTGACACAAATCTTCCAAGGATTCATCACTAAGGTTTACAATCTCGAGCCGTTTTCTCAATCCCGGGATTTTCGAGACTGGCTAATCGCAATCCCGGGATCTCGATCGAGATTTATATATACTGTATATGTTTTTAATCATTAAGTTTCAAGAAATATTTCAAAAGACGATACGTGCTTGTCAACTGATGTGATATGAGCATTGGCAAAAGATTTTCTATATCTGTGTAAGCAACTGTCTGCACCATCTTCACAATCATGAAATGACAAGTAAAATGAAGTGTATTTTGTTAAATTTGATGTAATATTAGCTGAGCTATCGCCAATTTTGTGTTTCGAAGACTTTCTGTCAACGGTACTCACTTATCAGTTGAGCATAGGCCTACATTCACTTAGAGAGCAAATGCATTTTTTGACATAACTTCTGAACCACTGGGTCGATTTTGATGAACGAAACATTGTCTTCATCACAACAACAAGATGAATACAACTGCAATGTCATTTTGTCGATAACTGATGATTTTTTTTCAAATTGTCTTTCACCGTCAATTAATCACCGAGACACAATTCGTTGTCGATGTGTGAAAACCAACACACCGCAGCTGCAGTAGCAGTCCGGTGACCTGTCAATAGAGCGAATTCGGGAGACTCACTGGGTTGAATGACGGTTTCTTCGACGGTTTTCCCTCAAAGACCGCAAACCGCAAATCTAGCTCTGTCTGAACGAGCCTTGAACGGGCCTTTAGTCGTTATTTTAAATCGTTGTGATTTGTCTTTCAGCTATCAATTTACGAAGTATTTTCAGTTTACAGAAGCAATACTAGTAGCAGTGTCACAACACTGTTTATTAAGCGTCTGAACGGTTTGTGTCACGGCATTGATTTAGCCCAGATTTCGCGCTGCTCCTCGGCACTAATGTTATGACACTAGTGTCATCGTGTGAACGAGGCTTAACCAGCTGGCTCGGCAAATACAGCACATTGGCAATTTATCAAACTTGGAACATAAAAAATTTAGATGCATTTAAAAAAAGCCATTGACTTTCTTAACTATGTCACTTAGAAGGAACTCAGGGCCAATCTTTCAAATATCTCGAAATACCTCGAGATCTCGAAGACGTAATCCCGGGATTTTTAATCTCGGAAATAGGGTCGAGATCCCGGGATCCGAGATCCCGGGATTGTAAACCCTATTCATCACCTACATTGTCTTGTATTCGCTGATACCTAAGTAAAATATCAAGTCTATCAGATTCCGAAAGCTCACAAAGTCGGTTGATTCCATAGAAATAAACTGTTTATCTGAAGTTCGCTAGAATGGAAATTGACTCAAGGTCGCGGCACATCCGGGGGAACTAAGTTGGGGCATGAATAACCAATGAAAAGCTTCGATTTACTCATGTGACTGATTCTAACCCAATGATACAGACGTTGGCAGGTGCATCTAAGTGAAAATGCGTGCGATTTATGTGCCGTTATTGTGCATTGCATGAAGCTTAATTTCCATTCTAGAGGTTTTATTGTTGTCAATTTCTATGGTTGATTCTGGCCTTCATTTTCATGCCTGTGTTTTTCATCGAATGTGTGTTGTACATTTATTAGTTTAACCCAACACGTCAATACCTGCAGCCAATCACGACATCCCGTGTCAATCTATTTATAGCAGCTACGCAATAGCTATCTGAGGTTGCTAAAACTCCAACCTAAACGTCGAGAGAATGATTTGAAATATATGCACGCAGACTTGTAGGACAGAGGGTAGTTGATAAGATGAATTCAGGCGATGGAATTTCATGAAAATGCAATTCAATTACTGAAATATAATAAGAGTGAGCACAAAACCAGAGAGTCAAGATTCGATTGAAAACAAGCTTTATGTTGACTGTTAGTTCCATGCTGCTATCATCCTATTACGTATTGTAGTCGATGAAAAATTACTGGTAAGTTTAGGAAATAATAAAGATTGTTATCTTCAAGGTGATCTCTTCTGGAAACCGGGAGAAGCCGGCAATTCAGTCAAGATAACCGGGAAATTTGTGCTGTTTGACCTGGAAAAACCGGAAATTTGACACTGATATTCGCGCGGTCACCCTGTATCTTATTTAGCCTGCAAATGATAGTTGCTTTCGCACAGTCTGGTAGGTTTCATGTACTTAATTCAACAATCAAGTTACATAGATGTAACATTTCATCTTACTTGAGGCTGAATATACTCGTCTTCTCGGTCATTCAATCTGTCTTACATGAACTGTTATGTCACATTATTTCCATCGTGCTGCACCGTTGCCTTTAACAAGAGCATTTCCAACATTTTCATGAAGAATTCTCAAAAGGCTCATTTCTAGAGGTTCTAGCTTATACATACGTAAGCGAAGCCCGCTTTCTGTTTAATAATTCAAATCGTAGCCTCCACTTAGAGTGAAATATATTTGAGTAAAATTAGCTGACAAAAATATAATCTTCTTTGAAATGGCGTAATCCGACGTGTCCGTTTTTAGGCATCTGGGCGTGGATCAGGTTTTTAATTGTATATTGCATCAAACTTGTTCCGTCACACGTTTGGAAGTCAACCAGAGACTATTTTATGACATTTCACATATCTGAATACGTCCACCCACTGGATTTCTGGAAAGCTTACATGAAGATGACAAATGAAGCTTCATCTTTCAGTCGATGTGACAGAAATCTTACACTATACAAATATTTAGACTACAGCTGACAGGAGCTTCCGTGTATACAGCGTCCTCGCGCGACAGGAAATCTAGATAATGCAGGAAACTCTCATTTACAGGGTAAATGCCTTTTCCATCAAAACGTGAAAACGCAGCCCGGAATGTCAGTAGTAGCAATAAGTAAAATATACATGGACGCCCTTTGATCGCGAAACAGTCATATTTGACAGCATTCTGAGTTGGAGGTCCGAACAAAGTTGAAATGACAAAAATGCGTTTTCTGGCAATGATCGAGGCTGAGGGGATGGAAGACATTTCGACACATTGCCTCGGAAAGAGCCAAGTAAATTGATAAAATTTGTGTGCATTTGCTATTCAGTACAATATGCTTCCCGCATAGCTCCTACACTCTTCTTTCTGTCTCAGACCATAGTTTTGTATATTTTGTTTATCTTTTTATGCATCTCCTGAAGTGAATCTCAAATATTGTTCTATGAATCATTCACTCATTGCCTGATGGTCGCTACGGATATGTCAAAGAATTAGAAAATTTGGGAATAGGGCAAGTGCTTATTTCGATAGAAAATATTAAAAAAATTACAAATAAGACAAAGTATGTCAATCTCCGATACGTATTTCATTGACCACCGGTCATTTTGGAAAAATAAGAAATCTTAAAAGTCTTGTCACGCAACATCAAAGTCCTGATCCAGAGAGCTTTTTTCCACGTATCCGGTAGTAATGATTAAAAAAGCAAGATATTCAGCGGATACCAAATCTTTATTAGATAAATTGCCAATATTTCGCCTTACGGCTTTATCAAGGCACAATAAAGACAGAGAGAATGGCGAGGTATTTATAGAAGGACTAAAAAGAGTTCACAGCAGGGTGCACACAGGCTAAGAGCAAGCTATATGGAAAAATCAACATGACGTCGTGGCGACTGATGTAGAGAGCTTCCACTGCTCTTCTCTTTTGAATATTGCTCAAGCCTCGATGAACTATCGACCAGTGAATACGGCATCACATTCCGTACATACGATTTTATAAATCAGATTCTTAGAATAACACCGATTCGCATGCTCTCCGATGCTGCAGGTCTCACAGTTGTCATTGCATGTTAACCCTTTAGGCGCCGCATTTTTTCGAAAATTCTATAGTTTTTGTTATGTCTATTTTTTCCCAAATTATCGAATGTTATGATAATACATGCTATTCCAATATGAAATATATTTTCTAGTACATAAATAATATCAAATGTCCAAATGTAGTACTACATGTAAACATGACACAGTTTGAAGTTCAATAGCGTGTGGTATCTTTCAAAACAAGGATACGCGCAGAGTGGCACGTTGCATCTTTGACACTTGAATATTGTGTCTGTCGCCGCCCGCCCTCTACTGTGCGACCACTGCAAACAGTACAATCGGGTCTGGTGTTTGTTTGCTCCAGGAAGTGCCTTTCAATTAGTCTTTGGGGCATGTCACCCGAACTTCGTCTGCCGCGCCGTTGGACAACTTCGTAATCTTCCGGCAGCGATACACAAATCTTTTGAATGAAAGATTTCAGTGAGATTGAGGAATTTGGTGGATGCGACTTGAATATTATGATATAGGCATTCACAGCACAAATGCTCCAAAAAGTGTTCACAATTCTGCGATACCATTTCCTGGAGCGATGAGGAAACAGATAGGTTTTGGATTTCTGCCCTGTTAGATCCACACCACCCATGTGTTGGTTATAATCAGCAACACATGCTGGTTTCGAAATGGTTCGATATCCGGTCTCACTCTGTCTACATCGAATCTGCTTTTCCACACAATCATTTGTGTGAACAGTGGATAACATAATAACGCGTTTGGTATCCTGCCAGGCGCAAACCAAAAGCTTACCATTCCTTGCAAATACAGGATCATCCCCTTTCTGTAGAGATAGATTCGCTGGCTTCAAGCCCAATGGAAGACCGCGTCTGTTTGAATTTATAGTGCCACAAACACCAATACCTTTGTAACTGAGATCTATAGCAAGAGGGACTCCACTGTAATAACTGTCGATATACACTTCGTGACCTTTCCCTTCATACCTGTTCACTAGATCTCGAACAACGCGATGTGAGGGAGACGCACCAGTATCGTCTTCGTCAGATTTACCAACATACAAAGAAATATCAAGAAGATACCCTGTTTCTGCCTCAGATACGGCAAATCCTTTGTATCCCCATTTATCAGGTTTCATTTTGTTATACTGTTTCATAACACTTCTGCCCTTGAAAGCAATCGTCAGTTCATCCACAGATAATTCTTTCTTTGGATTATACAAAGCAGAAAACTTGGGTTGTAAAACATTGATCAATGGTCGAATTTTGAATAGTTGGTCATAACCAGGCGTACCACCTGTTCTGAATTGTTGTTGAAATGCAGAAATGATAATATTATTTCAAAGCGATTTCTGGACATGATTTTAGAAAAACCGGGTGTCTGTGTTTGCCAGTAGGTTGACCAATAGTCTTCAATTTCTGACTTCTGGACAAGGCCCATGGCGAAATGTAAAGAAAGGAAAGCCTTCATTTCTGGAACAGTTCCTGGTTTCCAATCTCTAAACCGCGATTTCGGGGGAAGCTCATTGTCATTGAGATATTGTTCAGCATAACGATTGGTCTCAGTCACTAACAAAGTCAGAAGTCGGATGTAAAGAATAAGTTTATCACATCAATAGGTGCAGCAGTTTCTAGATTTAGATCACCTTGATATCCCGTATTATTATCACAAAAACTGGTAACCAATGGTCCAACTGCTGCTCTGGTCCATCGAGAATAGCCCATTCCTGCTGTAACTCCGGAGCAGCAATCCGGCGGCGTCGACTACGAGGGGGCGGCAGGGAGTCTTCATTACCAATTCCGAGAGCATTACTAGAATGACCAGGACCTGAAAGTTGTATGTCTACATCATCATTTTCTGATTCTGGTTCACTACCGGAGTCCTGAGTTATCAATTCTCCTGCTCTTTCTGCACCGAATCTACGTCGTGCCATCCTGGAAGAATGATCACACGCTTCCCACAACCAAACGCAGTCACGATAACAGTGTGATTGCGTGTGTTCAAAATCGATAGGAATCTCGCCTGTGATTGGTTCTCCACACGGTCATTATAACCAATCTAGGCGAAGTAAATGAATGAAGAAGACTTGTTGTGACCAACAGATACCTGATATGAATATGTGCATCAGTAAAGCAAAGTAAACCCGATATAATGTTACCAATATCAACGTACAAGTTGCTCGTCGCAATAATGCGACTTTGGCGCTTAAAGGGTTAATCTCTGTTTCGGAGGATGAAACTTTGACTTGAACATCAAAGTCGATGTCATTGGCCGGGACAGTGATAGTGCAAATCTCAGATTCCGTGAAACTGTATGTATAATATGTAAGTGTAAACCTAAGTTAAACAGCCGGGCTGAGATGGAAGACTACAGCGATTTCTTATTTTGCTAGATGCAATCTGTAGGCCCTCATCAATATAAACATCATTTTCAAATTTGTACTTAGTTCAAGTTATGAAGCCATCATCTTTTTATACTCCCTTATGACAATGACCGGTGGTCAATGAAATGCTTATCGGAGATTAACATAATTCGCCTAATTTGTAATTGTTTTTATATTTTCTATCGAAATAAACACTTGGCCTTTCCTCAAATTTTCTTATTCTTTTGTAATGCACAGTCAAGGCATTTTTGCAAGAAATATGTCGCAGTGATTAGCGAATGCATATCAGTTTTATCAATTCACTTGGCTTTCTCGAAAGTTGAAGAAAACTCGATGTAAAGATGAAATTGCTGTCATCATGCTTCATATTCAACGGTGCAGGACTGCATGCCTGATCGCTACTTCACAGAAGAATATTGTTTCCCACGCTTGAATGACGCATATTTGTTGGTGACAAATGACTGGGTCCTCAACGACTGTCTTGTGTCTTTTTAAGATTGCTTTTCTGACAAAAAATTGCTTTTAGATATGCAAATGTTTTGCATTACTGTTTTATCGGATTTCCTTGCATACATCCAGAGTTTTTCAAGGATTATTTTAGAAATGAAACATTCAGCTTTTATGGTCGATATTTTCCATGATATTCGCAATATGAATTTTATCTCTGGTTTCCAGAAATTCCTTCCCGTCTCCCTTCTGTGACTGGTAATCCGTCAATTTCTTTGCAGGATGAGAGAACTCAAATTTGTGGGCTTGTTATCCTTGTTGATCTCACGAACTTCGGTTGGCGTCACGCTAATCAATTCGGCATTCACTTCGCTCGTCGGGTGGCTTCCTTCCTTCAGGACACAACTCCAGCTCGAGTCAGAAGCATTCATTTCATCCATGAGCCAGCCATCTTCGGTTATGCCTTTGCAATTCTAAGGCCGTTCTTAAAGGAGAAAATTCAAAAGCGGGTGAGTGACAGTTTTCAATTGCTCACACCGAATTCAGCGATGATTAGAAATTTTACTTTCGCTTATGCCTGCGGTCACTAGCACTTTCTGTCGCATATCAGACTACAATCGTTCGTGCTACACCAAGGATTCTTAACCAGGGTGTCGCGGCACACTGGGGTGTCACAGAAGACTCTAGAGGTGCCGCCACCAACCTCGACGTGCCATGTATCGGTCAGTAACGTGCCTATAAATTATCACCTATCTGCCATTCTGTGGTAGAATAAATGAATTATTATGGAATAGTGGTATACATAGAATAAGGCTGTATGTAAGCTTAATAATAATAATGTAAAGTAGCTCAATGTGTTATCGAAAAATATGAGATATACACGTACAGCACATACGAGTATATACAGTACAGATAAGTAGATATATGTACAATATGTATATAGATTGACAGTACTTGCGGAGGAATTCGCGCAAGCATGTACTTAACGGAGTTTTATTAATCATGGATAAGCTCTTTGTCTATAGATGCTAGGAAATATATGCAATGCTCATTAACATCAGAGGCGCTACAGGTATGGCAGCAAATGAATCATTCATGCCATATTAATTCAAGCAATTCTATGATCTCTGCGTGAGATACCGCCAAAAATAGGACTGCGAACAAGGTTGAAAGAGATTGAGAAACACTTGTGTTACACAGACCTGAAGTGTCTAATTTCTTGAAGCTGTGAAGATCTTCATGGTTTGGTTGGGTTCTTGGTCCATCCAGAATCGGCAAGTGTGGCAAAATGCGTCAATTTCATGCTTATCTTTTTTCGCTGGCATTGTGGGAATCTGTGAGGAACTCAAAATGACGGAAGAATTTCAACTTTTTTATTTGAATGCATTTTGAAATAAAAAAGGAACCATGATCGAATTTTGCAGGGTTTGTGCGAACTGCGAATACAACCTCACGAGTTTATTTGAGCGAATTGATGTACCGCACGAATGCTGATGATAGGGTGAAAGTAAAGTTCCAGCAATATAAAACTTTTGTTTCTTCATTCAAGGAGTACTATTTCAAGAGATGGATGAATTATCGACTCATGTCATGTGATAAGCCTTCTGTTGACAACAATTTCAGTAATTTAAAGCATGAAAAATATAAAAGACATTTTCTCTTTGGGCACTATTTAGTTAGAGATGAATCAATAGTCGATACCATGTTCGAATTGTCACAGGAATATGTATTCTATAAGTCACGTGGTTACAATCTGCAACGAAGAAAAGGTTATTTAAATACTACGCATAAACAATTAAACAATAGGTATTGTTAGTTAAATATCTTTAAGAAATAAGAGCTACCATTATAACCTAATGTTCGGTTAAGCAATGGATTGCTACTAAAAATTTTTATAGATTCAACAATGCTAATCTCAAAGTCCGAGTTTCCACGGTAAATGATTTTAAAGCAATCATTATAGTTACGAAAACAATGGTTACATTGTTCTATGTGTTGTGCAATGGCACTATTGCCACTTAAGTGTTCAAGTTTACGTTGATGCAGACGTCTTTTGGTTTTGCCAATATATTGGCAATCAGGATCAACCTGACATTGAAAGCAATAGACAAGACGCGATTGCATGTCTGGACCTAACTTACTTTTAAGGGAGAAATATCTTCCAGTTTTGAACGAGGTCATAACAACCTTGCATTCCAAGTTAAGTTTACGAAATATTTTTACTAACTTATTACTAAATTTCTGTGATGCATAACCCACGAAGGGGATTTTGATTATTTTATTGAAGTCATTATCAATTGTAACGCGTGAAGAATTGTTTAATTTACGACCTATAAATTTGTTAATTGTTGATTGAATTAATTGCAATGGATAGCCATTTCTACTTAAGATATTGGTAATTTTATTACATTCATTATGGAATAGATTCCAATTGGTGGATACATTGTAAGCACGATGAAGCATGCCTAATACTAGTGTGTTTTTCCAATTGCGAGGACATAAAGCATTGAAATTCAGTAAATGTCCTCAGTAAATGTCCTGTCAGTTTATGTCCTCGCAATTGGAAAAACACACTAGTATTAGGCATGCTTCATCGTGCTTACAATGTATCCACCAATTGGAATCTATTCCATAATGAATGTAATAAAATTACCAATATCTTAAGTAGAAATGGCTATCCATTGCAATTAATTCAATCAACAATTAACAAATTTATAGGTCGTAAATTAAACAATTCTTCACGCGTTACAATTGATAATGACTTCAATAAAATAATCAAAATCCCCTTCGTGGGTTATGCATCACAGAAATTTAGTAATAAGTTAGTAAAAATATTTCGTAAACTTAACTTGGAATGCAAGGTTGTTATGACCTCGTTCAAAACTGAAGATATTTCTCCCTTAAAAGTAAGTTAGGTCCAGACATGCAATCGCGTCTTGTCTATTGCTTTCAATGTCAGGTTGATCCTGATTGCCAATATATTGGCAAAACCAAAAGACGTCTGCATCAACGTAAACTTGAACACTTAAGTGGCAATAGTGCCATTGCACAACACATAGAACAATGTAACCATTGTTTTCGTAACTATAATGATTGCTTTAAAATCATTTACCGTGGAAACTCGGACTTTGAGATTAGCATTGTTGAATCTATAAAAATTTTTAGTAGCAATCCATTGCTTAACCGAACATTAGGTTATAATGGTAGCTCTTATTTCTTAAAGATATTTAACTAACAATACCTATTGTTTAATTGTTTATGCGTAGTATTTAAATAACCTTTTCTTCGTTGCAGATTGTAACCACGTGATTTATAGAATACATTGACTGAGTATATCTCCACCGTCTAAACATTTGTCACAGGAATAAATTGTTCGAACGAATTATTCTAGTGAAGTGATATTCGACTCATCTTTGGAAATTAATACTTCAATAATTGTCGAAATATACGTCCTTTAGTCAACAGAACTAAAATGTCAAGAAGTGTACGTTTATATTATGTGCCAAAATTTATTTCTCTGGTCTAGCGAATAGCCGATATCTTGATATCACCTGTGTTAAATGGAAACTTCTGCATTTATTGAAAACTGATATTCCTGTGATTTTTATGTGCACAGAAGTATATTTTGATATTCTCGCGTACTACTCGACAAAAGGACGTCAAGACCTGATAACGTCCACTTAGTATTCATGGTCAGCAATTGATAGAAGTCGGAATGAAATGTAAAAGTTCTTTATTTTGCTGTGCGGCTTACTTCCTCAGTGTCAATGCATGACAAACTTCTGACTAATTGAATTTTCGAAATCGAAGCATCAGTTGATTCGGGAAAGATGATGGAGGAAGAATAACCTGAAATCCAGACTACCGCTCGTAACATGACTATTATGCTCGTTAAAAGCCCAAAGTTCCAATTTCTGAAAATACATGTTAATCATTTATATCCTTGTAAAGTGGAAATGATTTTATTTCAGGAAAATTATCAGATAGAATGCCCTTCATCCAGATGACGAAACGGAAATGAAAGGAAATTACTTAGTTTATCCGATCTTCAAATGTGCAGATCGATGCATGGTATTGACAGAGTAATTACTTAACTGATCGTATGAGAAGCGCATGGTATACAACTGCAATCAATTTCATTGACGAGAGATTCTTCAATAGATTTTCTTTCGTCACAAAATGATTGACGCATTTAGAGTAGTGTAATGTATTCAATATGTGTCTGGCTTGTTTGATTACTGTTGTCGAGATAAAACACGAAAACTCCATCCAAAATCATTTCAATGTGAATGCAGGTGACATATCTCGTTGTCGATAATGAGTTGCGATATATTTTGCTGATTTTGGATATATGGAGCAGCTTATATAAAGATTTATTCACATATTTTTTAACTTCAGCCAACGACGTAACGTTGATGAACGGAAACGGTAACAAAACAGTGTTTAGACTGCGGTTTAAGTGCCGATCAGCTGTCGAAAATATTGCTGACCAGCTGGTGGAATTACTGACAAAAATTTTTCTAGTTAAGATTCTTTCTTTGTTAGTTTTGTAGTTTATTGCTCAGTTGTGAGACTGGTGACTTTTGGTCATATTTGTCACATACATGTGCATTGTACGTGCGTGTACTACTTGATAAGATGGATTCGGTAAGAAATGTCCTTCTTGATTTACATAACAACAAATTTTGGATGGATGGCGGTAATTGCCAGTTCATGTAATTAGATATTTTGAAAAGAATCTTTTCTGAGACTCATCAATAACGAAGCGTTCGGAAAATCTTTCTTGCTGCAAACAACCATTTAATTGCGGCTTGAACTATTGCGTTGTGGCTATATCAGAAATTGCAGAAATCGCAGAAATAGGATGCTATAATTCGCTGGTGTTAGCAGGTCAGCGAAAAAAAAATGGGAAAATCTCTGGCCGGACCACTGCTTGTACGCTATCGTAATCTCCTACGAACTTGTACGCTGTATTATCGGAAGGCTTTTACATGTAATGAGAGATTTAAATGGTTATAGAAAACCAGCACTGCGTTATGACAAAGTACCAGAACAGACATGCACTTTGAAAGCAGTGGACATGTGTTGTCATAAACACGGTTCCTAAACGATGGCAGCTTCTAGTGATATGATGTTCCAAGTTTAGGTCACATTCTGATACCGTTACTTCCAAGTGCACTTTTCTAAAGGAATTGTGTGTGTGATTTGAAACTGTATCCCACATGGCGTCGAAAATTTCCCGTTTATTTCGTATCGAAGTGCTCTTGATGGGTTTGAATCGCATGCATCAAGACGCTGCCCAACTTGTTTAATATTTGTGGTCTCCGTGGCACAGTGGTTAAGTGCTTGGCCTAGCGATCTTTCGGTCCAGAGGTCGAGCCCCGAAAGTGTCATTGGAAGTCGTCAGGAAGGGCATTCGGACTAAAACAACAACGTCCAAGCTCCCAGAAAAGAGGACTAGTGACGTTTAATCATCGTGCTTCATAGAATCTGAATCCGTATAATGTCGTTCATCTATTTCTGATTAATACTCTCTTCTGCTGTTTCAGCTACTGATCCTTTTCTATATTGTACGATGCCATGATTGAATACGAAAAAACCAATGTTTATTCGATTCCGTAATTTTTACTAGTGCGTTTCTATTTTTACACCATTGGTGTTTAAACTTAATATACGCCACTTCAATTCCTCTCGACATCTCAGCGGAAATCAATGCTGGCGATGATTTCCTTATTAAAAGTCAGCCCCTGGATCCAACCGCGGGTTTTATTAGACAGATTTCCAGCTACCGCAGTTGACAAGCAGTGCGTGCATGACCGACCAGCGAATCAACTTCTGTTTCAAAATCTGCGATCTAAATACGTTCTTCACCTCTCAATGTACAGAAAAATCAATTGTAGACTTGTTTACAGATCTTACAGATATACATGCTATGAGATAATCATGTGCTCATTGGATACGGGTCCTCCGTTTTTATCTCAATCAGTTTGGAATGGAGTGTTCGATTGCTTTGTTTATTTCATATCTTCAGAAATACGTTCGAAATGTTTGTCAAGATTTTGTAGACTGACATACTAACAATGTGTCTTTTATATAGCTCCTCTGTTTCCCTACTCATTTCTGTCTGTCTTCATAATGGCGTTCCTCTTCATCTTTGTGACTGTCTCTATCTCCCCCCTCTTCTGCCGCTCACTCATACATCCATTGTCGATCGACTGTATGTAGTCTTTTTTCTCTTATTCTACTTCATCACAACGTGGGTGGAAGCTGATTTTCTGCAGGAGCATGAGTCTGTGGAACAATTTTCCTCAGCAAAAATGGAAGACAAATCTCCTTTGATCTCATGTTCGATGTTTCTTCATCTTTGCAAAAGAAAAAGAATATTCTCCTTTGATCATTGATAAATGAATCTTTATTTAATGTGACCTTGAAGTCCTCCTGTGATACAATGCCAAGCTCTATACTTAGAATCTATATCTACCATTAAATACGTTTGTTATTTGATGTTATGAAACATATGAACATATTCCCCGTATGAATTATTCAGTACATCGTATTAAACCGCAAAATTGATAAACGCATTTATAATTCATAAAAACCACGAAAATGTATGAAAAACTTTAAGATTTGCAATTAGCAAGTTAGTGAAAATTGAGGATTCAACTCAATATTTAATGATTCTATTTATAAAAAACTTTGTATAAGAAAGAACACGGTGATGAAATATTTACTTGCCAATATACATTTTTTGTACACATAGCGTTGACTTGAACCACTTGATGGCAACTCCTCTAGTAGCGTAAAAATCAATATTTAATATTTGTTGAAAACAACTCTCAAAGACAGATCGATATTCGATTGAAATGATTGCCGTAGCTGAAAAAGGTCAACGGCCTCTAGAATCCTTTTAATTATGAAAGGTACCCGTACGAAAATAAATGGGTATGAATCACAGTATGATTAAGTATGAATTTTTCATACTATGAAAACTTCATACCATTTCATAGTATGATTTCGTATGTTCTGCTATGAAGCGAATATGTTCAGCAGATTGATTTTGAGATAATAAGCTTGTATCATTTATTTTTCATGTGACATGACATTTTGAGGTAAGTATAATTTCCGTTTCTTCGATGGTGATCCGTATTTTATAATACTATTTTACTACTTTATACTATTTTATATTTCTGATTTTGGTGCTCAATTGTTCATGTTAGATCGCTGAAACCATTTCATGAATCAGAAGAAAAAACTGATAATTGAAAAATCTGAGAGTAGTGTCATACTATCAAAATCGGTTCGTGATCACACGATGAAAAAGTGACTATACTAAGAAAAACTCCAACTGTAATCATACCATGAGCATGGTATGATTAAATCCTACTGTAGTCATACTATGATCATACTATGAAGAAATCATACTGCAATCATACTATGAAAAAATCATACTATGACTTCATACATATGATCTTACGTATGAATTCATACTATGAAAATAGTATGTTTTCATGCTATGAACATGCGTATGAATTCATACTGTGATTATATATATGAATTCATACTATGATCATACCCCGTTTATTTCCGTACGGGTATTCAACCGGTTTCAATTGAGGTTAGAGTACTGCTGCCTCAATCTTCGTCAGGAAGTTAAAAGAAACAAAAATTACAAGGGATATTTTCAAAATGTGCAGTTGTTACAGAGCATGAACCATACATGTATATGGTACATTATACATAGCATTACATGGTTCATTCTCTGTAACAGCTACACATTTTGAAAATATCCCTTGTAATTTTGTTTCTTTTATCTTGCTGACGAAGATTGAGGCCTCGATTGAAACCGGTTGAATACTATTTATAATTAAAAAGATTTGAGAAGACGTTGACCTTTTTTAACACAAAAATCAAGCGAATTTTTGCGCCATTGTTAGGCACTTGAAATCGTTAATGATAGCTGGTGTTCTCTGATGACATGACTACGTGTCTGGCGATCCTGGATGCCGGTGATTTTTCCTTTAGATTTGCTAGTTCAGTTTCCTCTTTTATCAAACTGAACAGTACATGAACTTCATCAGTATCATTTAAGTGCAGATGATGTCCTTATCGACAGTGACATGGTAAGTTGATAAAGGGAGAAATCTCATTGTCGTCGGACGATCGACCATACGGTAGGATGATGATTTGATGCAGAATTTTGAGACTGTTAAAATAATTGATGCTGATTGTAATTGTCATTCTGCGGATGGCTGATGTATTATTGAAAAATCATGAAACAATTTCATCATTGTATTTCATACCGGTTTCAGTGCGTCATACACGTGCCATCATCAATGACAACAATAAAGAAAAATGAATGTGCATTTTTATACATGGATGAATTACTTGAACAGATAATGATTCAGACGAACAGAATGACAATATTTACAATAAAAACATCGGTTCTGACTTTAAATTGCTGTACATTATGTAGTACTTTTGATGAAACCACTGAGGCGACTTTCTGTACATGAAACAATTATTGTAGAGTTTGATTTCTGCGCAAATACAAAATGTCATTCCGAATGAGACACGTGTTAGGACATTCTTAGCAAGCATCGACTGTTCACGGTCGTGTTGTATGAAGGTGGTTGACAGTGAAATGACATTTCTGATCTTCATCATGTGATGTCCTTTAACTGTATTAGTAACATCCAAACTTACTTCCGATGCTGTCATTAAATTTTGCGTATGAAAGATAACATGGCATTGAAATGATCTTAACTACTGTACATTTCTGCGTCTGTAATTGTGATAAGAGACGTTTCATTCAATCGTTTGCATTTTAATTTGATTCAGTAGAGAGACAAAACGTGCGATCACTCATCTCGTAGGGACGTAATTCAACACTTTCCATCCATGTCTGTCCTCGTTAATTGTTATGAGGATGTTCAAGCTGCTCGTCTTCCCGTCTCCCTCTCCGTTTTCATCTCTACGTAGACTGACATACTGTGTAGAACGCAAATTCTGTTTACAGTGAGGTCAAAACATATCAACACCATCTATTATGTTGGTAGAGATTGCCAGGCAAAATATTTATCGCCGACTGACGCGGATTATTGAAAGCATCTTTGTGGACAGAAACTGCATGGTTGTGAAGAAAGCGTTGCCTTTGGGAAAACATGTATATCGAATGGGAAACATACGCACGTAGTCAGAGTTGGAACCGGTCCGAGTCGACCGGCGCCGGTCACCGATCTGGTCGGGTCGAGTTTGCCGACCGGCATCTGACCGGCCGGTCGAGCATTTGGAATTACCGGTCATAAGTCAATCATAATATAGGAGAAAGAAATGTTTTGTTTAATGAAGCATAATGGGAAATGATAAAATGTAAGCAGAGATGGGCGCGCTCCGCTATCCAGCTTGACTGACCCATGTACGCTCCTTCATAGCTGCGCTCCATGCTCAGGACTACACAGATAAATGTGATGTACTTTTAGCATGACCCTTCTCCTAGCTCTTAGCATGACTTCGTGGGGACAGAGATGAGTAAAAATACAGAAAATGTGTTGGGCATATTGTTCAGAGACTGCAAACTCGTGCAAAATTTGGAAACCAAAGATACCTATGAACAGTACAAAAGTATCTAAGGTAGATCTTATCTCAAAATGTATCGAAATTGTCTGATACCTGTTTTTAAAGACATGAGGTGCTTCCAAAAGTTTCACATGAAAGGATAGGAGAGGTTTGTCTTGAGATAATTCATGGTCTTCGTCTAGTTCTTCATTGCTGCTTTACATTCTTTACGGTGTTGCAAAAGTTCCCATACACCTTGAGAAAATCACATGGCGGTTCTAGGCTGCGCATGAGGCGCGCGTTCACTGTTGGCTAGACTTTATCGAAAGACAAATAATACTGTTGCTTGTGAAAATCATACGACTGTTCCTTGAAAACAGTCTGAAAAGGGTAGAACCAACTTTCTCTTCTTTGCATTTCCTAGTTATATCTAGCGTTTTTTCAGACCAAACTTGCGTTTACGTAATATTATTACACTGACTTCGATGTATTACACGGTCAGAATCTACGAATATGATGCTACGGTATTCTCCGAGCCGAAGGCGAGGAGAATACCATAGTAAAAAAAAAAAAACATCATATGTAGTATATTGAGCTGTTGATACAAAGAAGTCAGTGTAATAATACTATGTGTTCGCTGAATGAACTCAAGACTCCATGGATCTAATTTCATATTTGAATTCATGAATTTTTGAAACAGCTTCAATATCTAAGCAAGCCTTCCTTTCTTCACTTTTGACTAACAATGACATAGGAAAGACGTCTGAGATTTGTAAACATGTCAGAGGAAGAAGTTAATTCTGATAACGATAATAGAATACCAAAAATACTTGGAATAAAATGAGATGGCAATCAAGCTATTTGTCCACCTGGCATGACCAAACTGAAAATAAGAAATGACGATAATTGTTTTGAAAGTAATATAAAAAAAATGTGAAAGAAATTTACAACCAACACGACTCAATCACTGTTTGAATACTTCTTCGCTGAGGTCAGAAAAGGTTGAATGGAGATATGTACCACCAGAATCGTTGAAAAGGCATTGGTGCGATTGCCTACAGCTTTTTTCATACAGAAATGACAAGGAAATCTTTCTATTTTTTAACGACATAGATTTCAAAAGTCTCGTGATTCCCCTTGATTCTCAGCATGAAAAAAATCACTCAACGCATTAACGAAAAACCAAGAAAAGAGCATTGCCAATTGATACTAGAACAGAGAACGAATTGTGGAAAATGGTAATTTTGAATTTCAAATCCAGATCAGCTAATCCACACACTGTATTTAATCATTTGGGAGTTCAATTGAGCCTTAGCGCGCTAAAGAACATCATGATATGGAATTTGGAGAACGAATCTCATTAATTCTATTTGTAAAGCCAGTGATGATAAAGAAAATTTGAAATACGTTGAAAGAATTTCAAAAACAAGCGATTATGGGATTAAAATGTGCCATAATGGACCCCAAAGAACTCGAGTTTATCAAACAACGACTACCCAGATCGATGTGTGATCAAATTAATATAAAAGTACAACTACATAGACCAGAAAGAGCGTTGCAAAGCATTTTAACTGACGCCCTTACAGAAACCATCAAAAAAAGGAGCTTTTAGGTACAAACGCTGCCCAAAGGGGATTCATAAAATTGAAAATAACCACTAAAACGTTGATGAAAAATATTGCAAAAAGACTGCGAATTCTTTACGAACACTTCTTACGACGCACACTGCTAAGACTCGACTTTTACAAGGCGCATAAAACCAAGGAGGTTGCAGCACTCAAAACAGGGTCGAATCAATGAAAAAAGCAGATAGTGCCTACATCATCCGAGGTATTCGAGAAAGATATGTCGAAAAGTGCTGATGGATCATATAAAGCTACAACAAACAATGTTGTATCTCAAACGACCACAAAACACACGAAAAACCATCTTATCAATTTTATGGAAAGTACTTTTAACAATTTGCACTTTAGATGTGTTACTCTATTATATGTTTTGGTTGGAAACTAAGCTCAGACTCATCTCGTAATTATTAATAATTTATTAGTTAATCGTGTAAAATGTATTAGTGGTTAAGAAGTCTAAAGACAATTCCGTCCTTCAATTTTTTGAATCTGCACATCTTCTAGCTCTCATGGAGTTTTTAAAAGAGCTAATTCTTTCGCTTCGGTGAATCAGAAACTTATTTTTCAATCATATACAGTTTCAAACGTTAAAGTGTTATAACACATTACAGTAATTCTACTCCAGTAATCTAACTGCAGTATATTACGTAAAGAATATTGCAGTTCAAAATATACATGTTGAATATGGATATCTAAGCGTATTTTACTCAATTATAATTGACCGCCTAATTGCATTAGGGGCATAGCACATGAGGCGAATACATTACAATGAATGTCTTCATTAGCGTGTAATACGAATGCCAAGCAAATCTAATCGTCATAGACATTGCAGTCATGTTTACATAGACATCTGTATCCACACAACACAGCAACGATCTATGATTTTCAACTGTACGGGAACTTTTAAAAGACCGTTACTAACAGTAGGCCTATGCACTAACCGACATTTCCGTAACTGACATTCGTCAATTTTAGATGTACTTTCAGCCCATCAGGAACATGAATTTATATTGAATGAATCACTAGGGTAATGTATGTAACATCGGTAATTATGAATATTTGTGTCCATTTTCCATATTTCGATACAATTACTCCTTTTACTTTTTACTCTTTAATTACTCTCTTTTCAGCTTCATTTTCATGGATCATCCATCGAGAGCTTGCATCGCTCACTCGCTCCATCTCTTCTCCCCAGGGAGCCGGAATTCAAGGGAACAGGAATTAACCTTCCAACTACGGTGAGTGATATCGATAGGATAACAACATCAAGCAGTAACAAATCATCCTTCTTAAAAGAATCTTTCCACAGAAAATACCCTCCTCTTCTCCTCTGTGCCCTGTTTGCAAATCACATCCGCACATCCTCGCAACTCGCGCAGCATGGGAGCGGGCAATTGGCCCACCCGACACCTGCAGTTCAGTGGACCCCTGACATGGCCGGGTAGATACCACTACCACTAATGGCAGCAATCAATCAATCCTTTTACGTCCGTTTTCCAGACTCGCTGGGTTGGACGGGGTTTCTTCTGATGGCTCTTCTCCACAACTCACGATCTAAAGCGTCTTCCTCCTTCAAACGAAATTTCTGCATGTCTTCTCGGACTGTGTGTCTCCACGTTTTCTTCGGCCTGCCCTCCGATGATGGTCAAAAATACTCTCGTGTAAGTTCTTCCAACTCCATTCGTCCACCCTTCTCAGCAACTGCTCTCACCGATTCCCACCTCCTCACACCCTAATGGCCAAACCAGCGCAGCCTCTGCCTGCTGATGACTGCCAAGATTTCTCAATCCCATTGCTTTTCTTAGTTCGATCATGTTGATTCTCCTGTCTGCCAGCTTCACCCTGCACATCCATCTCACCATCCTCATCTCTGCTCTCTCCAACAACTAGCTCGTGGTCTGACCGCATTGCCCACGTCTCACACCCCGTTAGGTCATGCATTGCCTCACACACGCAGCATACACCTTTCACTTTGTCATAAGCGAAGGGCCCTTTGATGTTAGGAATGCAGACATCTCCTTGAACTTCTTCCATCCGCCACGGATTCTCGTCGTCACCGCCAAGTCAACACCTCCTCTTGACTCGAGCACATCTCCAAGATAGCAGAAGTTCTCGACTTTCTCAACTGAGTCACCATCCATATCCAGTGAAGTGGTCTTGGGTTGTTGGCTTCGGTCTTGGCTCGCGTTTTCACACCTACTACACGAGTAGTTTGCAGCGCATTTGCTATCCGTCCTCTGATGTGCGTGCACTTCCAGTGTATCCATTTGCAGCATGAGCAACACCTGATTGCATTGACACCAACGCCTTTACCACAAATACCACACGGCCACTTGACGGAATAAGACACCTTCAAGTCGTCCCTGTCGTCGGTCACCATGACTTTAGTTTTCGCAGCATTGATGGCCAATCCCTTCGCTTCTAGGCTCGCTTTCCACCGAAGCAACTTTCCCTTGAGCTCAGAAACAGACTGTGCCATGAGAACGAGGTCATCAGCATACATCATTTCAAAAGGAAGACCTTCCCGTACATTCTTGGAGACGGAGTCCATCACCAATATGAAGTAGATATTGTGAGAACCTGTGTGAGAATGTGATTTTTTGAGAAAATATAGCTGCACCTCGCGAATGTGCCAGAATTGGTTTGGATACATACATCATTTCACTTTACTGTCCGGTGTTCCAGAATGGATGGTCGAGGTGAAAAAAGTTCACCAGTGCGCACTACGCCTGCAAGTCTGGGTATTGCAGAGAGATATTGATGCAGTTTCTAGTTTTGTTTGAATTGAAGCGTTGACCATTCGATTGACGTTTTTTTTTATACTCATAAAATATTTTACATTCCAGACTGACGTGTAACGGAAATTGCTGCTAAGAGATCTTATAGGCCTACTCCTGCGAAAGAGTTCTTGCAAAAAATCTTGTAAGATCTCATAGATATCTTTATGTATTGTGTAGGTAGTTTCAACAGGTGTATTATTTAGGTATTCATGTTGGTGCACTGTTCTCATCAGCCCATCATTTAGCCACTCCCACGAAGACGAATGGCCTAGAATGTTGCGTTACTGCCTTTCCAAAAATCGACAACTCAAAAAATAGAAAAACATGTTAACTTCGACAGAATTGATGGGCAATGACCAGAATTCTTTAAATCTGAAGAAATCGTGGAAATATGAACCTTTGAAGGAATTTGCATAAATCTTCAAACGATTACGCACTGCTTCGGCTATTCAACCAAAGCATTAATATTCTAACTCTGTACACCGAGTGAGTACAATCGCTTAATTGATGCACTTGTTCAAGTTTGGCCATTCTTGGAAAAGTAATTTTTCCTCTGGCTTCTCAAGAATAAGACGAGTTCTGATGTCCGATATTTCGTATTTCTTTGTCAAAGGACCAAATCACAATGAAATGTTGATGCAGCTTCCATGAGAGAACACGATGAACATTATTCGATTAATGACATGTCCAATATTACAATCCAAGAGTTTACAACTCATCATCTTGATTTACCGACTATTGTGGAGTTGCTCCGTTATCGATTGATCTAAGCAAAGCTTTCGATTGTCTATGTCATTCCGAACTATTATCTTCCTTGTCGAGTATATCCATTCCGGCAGGTTTTCTTCATTGGTTGGTTGACTATTTTCGACATCGCTATCAACGTGTATACCTAAATGGCTCAATCCTCAGCGAAATTCGTCCGGTAACTTCTGTAGTCCCTCAAAGTGCAATTCTTTCACCGTATCTTTTTGCGGCACATCTAGGTACGCTGACTCCATCAACGTCGAACTCAAAAATGGTGAAATACGCGGATGATATTATTATTATTATACCTTACATGAGCACAGATGATATACAGGTGGCGGTCGATGAGGAAGTTCAAAATGTAGTGGGATGGTGTAATTCACATGGACTACAAGTCAATAAAGAAAAAACGAGTGTCATGTTGGTAGACAAGAACAAAGACAAGCCAAATATGAAGAACGTAAGACTGGTTGAAGAACTTGAAATTCTTGGCGTAACATTCCAGAATGATCCACAATGGGATAGCCATATTGATAGAATATGTAAGCTTGCTTCCCGTCGAATATATCCTCTTAAAAGAATGAAATCATTTCCTATATTAAGTAAAAATGATTTGGTAAAAGTATACAATGCATTCATCCTTGGTATTTTGGAATAGAATTCGCCTCTCTTCGTTGGTCTCAATAAATTGAATGCTGAAAAGACGGAAATGATACGTCGAAGATGCCACCGAATCATCTGTGTTAGTTCCTGTGGTTGTGCTTCCTTGTTTATAAGGCGTCAATACCAAGCAATCAAGGTTTTTAAGAACATCATGGAAGCTGATCATGTACTTCACCATCTATGCCCAATCAGCTTAATCCATTCCCAGAAATTAATGCAGCCGTTGTGGAGAACTACACGTCGCTCAAGGTCCTTCATGCCCTATTGCATATTTATTTATAACCAGCTGTATACGTAGTTCAGCATTGATTTGTTCTGTTTTGCATTGTCAATAACCGTTCTTTACTCACAGTCTGTCTTTTCTACCGCACAGCATTATGTTCCTTGTATTTTGACACAATTGAATCTTTTCTTTTGTACTATTATGAAGCATTCTGAATTTGTCTGTATAGTTTGATTTTCATTTACAAATATATGTACTTCTATTTCTATAACCATTGACAAGAGAAGGCTAAACTCTACGAATATGGAAGACTTCCAAAGCGAGTCTGTTGCTGATGTTTCTCTCAACAGTAACACTTAGGATCTTCCATCTTACTTTGTCCTCGGGTGATGCTTTATTATCGTCAGCCATATGTTGGTGGAAGGCAGAAGCGGACGAATTTATATGCTCCCTAATTCTGGAGCGAATAGTTCGGGCTGTTTGACGGATGTATTTCTTGAGACACAAAGCACAAGCAAGTTCTTATACAGTAAGCTTGAACAAATGTGTCCATGACAGGCATTTGCGACTTTTTGGAGTGTCTATGACGTGGAAGAATTAATTGCAAATCATTCATAGAATTAAGAGCTTATTCATGTATTGATGAGCAGGCAGCTGATATAATGGTCCTTTGCGACGAATCAAAAAGTTCACGAAGAAATGGAAGCAGTTAAATGCGCAAGAAGTAGATGGACAGTGATAGAAATAATCCAAAACGACGATTCCATTATTGACAAATTATGGCCCAAGGGAGGGACGTGAACAAACATTGAGGTGTTGTAGCATTGGATTGCGGAGTGACTTTGGGTGACTTGAAAGATGTCAAGTTATCTCAAGACGAATATTATGATGATTACAGAAACTTGGTTTGTGTGAAGCTGAAGAAGTTGTTCGACTCATTATGAGTGATTCAAACATATCTTTGATTACTTGTTCATTGTCATCGGCAGTGTGAGAGATGCGCTTCTTTTGATGTGAGAAATTGGTAATTGGTGCGCACTATCCCTGCCGTGCCATTAGCGCGGCTCATAACTCGGATCTGTTGTTAAAGATGAATATATTTTGGTGATAACGGACTGAATCAATAGCTCTAGAAACTCTTGATGTGAAGACTTCACGAAGAGGAAGTTGACAAAAAAACTTTGTTGAGGCTGACATAGAAGTTAGAATGAGATATTTTGTGAACTAGAGTCTGTTTGATAGGATTATTGACAACAAGGACCATCAAGACAGTATCGTGACATCCCGTGGAGTTGCAGATCTCGCCATCTGTGGCATTGGAACGTGAATGACATGATCGCATTATCCAACAGCTTGGATTTCAAAGATCAACATTTTCCTTCGACGCCCTGATGTGAGCGTGTCAAATTTCGCTTTTTGTTAACTGTGCGTTGAGTCAAATTCAGGCTTCAGTTCTAAGTGTCGCAGTTTTAGGACAAAAAAACGAAATTTACGTGATTGTGTTTGTTTAGTTGCGAACAATCGCAATAGAATAATATTCTTGTTCTGGATTGTTTTTGTTTTGAAATATCGCTATTCATGATGGAGTCATTCATGTGCGAACCTTTCCAACTAGAGAACTAGACACATAATGCCAACACGAAGAGGTCAGGAAGACATTTGCGAGTATGGTGATAACTAGTTGTGATCTGATGTAATTTGGTGAACTGTAGAAGGAAGAGTTGCTTCAACTCAATAGAAAACCTTGCAGTAGAATCACCATTATTGAAGAATATTCCGATCCGTAGACCATGTTCAACCAGCCTTTATCAGAAACATCGGCGCAGCTCAATCAATGTCCAAAACTGACAGGCCTGATACATGATGCCACAAAATAATCAAAATTCATATTTTTTCGATATGTTTTATGAATTTCTAAGGCTTCATATTCTTTTGCTACAGATGTAGAGAAATGTAGCTCCAGACATAGTCGTTGGAACGAAAACCTCATTAATATCACATGTTTGTGGGTTTTCATCCATGTATGATACATCATTAATCAATATTTCATAAGCCGTATAATGTGTAGTCATGAATCCACGAAGCAGAATGTGAGCTCCGTGCCACAATGGTTAAGTGCTTGGCCTAGCGATCTTTTGGTCCAGAGGTCGAGCCCCGAAAGTGTCATTGGAAGTCGGCTCAAAGGACATCCGGACAAAAAGTGTCACAACGTTCCATATAAAATCTGACAATTTCAGCACCGTCCAAACCCTCAGTGGGGGCAGTAGTGATGTTAGACCTTCAATCCAGTAAGCAGAATATCAATCGGTGTGAAAACGACTCGTAGCAGAATTGATAGCTGTTTGCAGAGCAAATGAATATCATAATAGCAGCAGCTAGCAGGGATCAACCACAGGCTGAGCGTGGGTGAGACAAGAAGCGAGGAGGCAACAAACGTGATTGTACTATTATGAAGTTGTAATGTTGTATTATTATCATCGAATAATATCTCTCACAATGTCAATGATAACTTCAGCTAAATCGTGGAAACTGGTGACTTAGTCTCTGCTATCTGACGAGTTACAGTGTCAGACTGTCAAACGACTTGTTTTTCACTAGTTTATATTATTATCATTTTATTATTATTTTAAGATTGGAAAATGAAGTAATGTTGTTTTTTTTTATGAGCCAATATATTTCTACGAATAAGCGTCGTTATCATCAGGGCACATAATTTTTATAACATGTTCCCTGATGATAGCGACGCTTTTTCGTAGAAATATATTGGTTCATAAAAAATAACAACATTACTTCATTTTCCCAACTTAAAATATGAATTCTAATGAATGCCCTTTTGCCATTTTATTATTATTTTTCACTAAATTTCCAAATTTTCTTGAAAATTTTATTATAAAGGTCGTCGACAGGTGTTTTTTCACGCTAAAAGATCCTAGGACGTGCTCCTCTTGCAACATCTAATTAATTTATCTTTCACATACGTAGAAATGGAAATTTACATACGGAAGTAAGCAGTTAGGTAGAGTAGCCACGCCTATTTAACTAAAACACTGACTATTAATGGAATATTACTCGCAGTGCGACGGGTGCTCCAGAATTCCTGTACAAAACAATCTTCTAATAATAATTTTATTTCAAAGCTTCTATCAAGTCTGCAAACCCTTATTTATATAAAAATAGCATCTTTCAAAGATAAAAAAAAAAACATCATGAAATGCAGACGTTTATATGTTAAGTTGTCATGAAAATTAATGCACTATCATATCCATGGAGATCTCCATTAATGGATAAAAAAAACTCTCCTAATATCCATGGATACCGGAGAGATAACATGAAGCACTTGATATTATCACATGCTAGATTAAAGTTTGAAAGATGTTTGATGTTTGTTGTTTTACAAATAATTGCAGCAAACCGTCTTGTTATAATCTAGGTTTTGGCTGTCTTCACGTGTAGGCCTACATGAAGCATCTTTTCTGTGTTCTGTCACTGCCAGATGTACATGTATAGCGCAATGTTTAGTACGTAAGAATTGTAGGAATTGTGGTGGTGGCCGTGATGGCTGAAAATATGAAATACCGTATTTCTTTGAATAAGAGACGCGTCTCTTATTTTTTTCAGATCCCTGATTGATGTGTCTCTTATTCAAGGGCGTCTCTTATTTATCAAATGTTCAAGTTTTCATTCTTTCATTAGAAAAAGATGTCTTCGTTTTTTGCTACTATTCTCTTAGTTAACATTTGCATTCCTCACTTAGGCCTATGTCATGGGCAAATTTCGCCAGTAATTTTTCTTACATATATACGCTTTATCATAATTCAGATATTTTGGAAATGAAAGGAGTTTTATGGTTTGTAGTAGCATATCTTGTAGACTCATCTAATACATTCATATACCAATGCTTGTTGGCCACTATACATGTAGACTAGATCTAAATTTACCGAAACGAAAATACAGATAATCAAGTAGTATTTACAGCAAAAGTTACCGACCGGTACATGACGCCAAATGCAAAGGAAGCTACCGTATAATGCCTCCTTAAATGGTAGATGAAGTAACCTTAAGTAGGCCTGCATGTACGTATGTACAATATGCATGTACTGCATGTACAACAACAAGAAGCCTTATATAGTATACAATATTGGTCATGATACCGGTATTTACTAGTAGACTGACTTATTTTACTAAGATAAGTAGGCCTAATAATCGCTCAGGCGGATGTAGCTACCACATTACAATAGCCTGCATGTAATATGTCTATAGCAGTCTATTTTTTGTACATGCGTCTCTTATTCGAGGGCGTCCGTTATTCAAGGGCGTCTCATATTCAAAGAAATACGGTATGTATTTCATCCATGGTGGGCTCCTTTGAATGCGAATTCCCGGCAATCTCATTGCATAAATCACTTGTCAACGTTCGAAGTACGAAAAAAGGCTGGACGTTTTATATTTTCATGAAACTTTAAGCGGTCTAAATCCTCGTAAACCTGCTAACCTCAATAATTGATTTGACCAGGTCGATGGTAGTGTTATTCGTGTTTTTCGTTGTTTTGTTTCCTAGGTACTTGCATAGTGCGTGTATAAATGCATATTTCATGAAGGCCAGTGTGTGTAAATCTTTGATGCATCCGTTAATTAAAATGAAACAGCCTCATGACATCAGATGTCGCTTAAGTAAGCGGTAAAAAATATATCAATTTGCTCACACCTGCAGGTGTGCTCTACAGTGCAAAAAAGCTCCAGAATTTATCCATAATTATATTTTCAAATGGAATTTTCAGATGAGCGGGAAAAGACAGCTGCTAGCTCCACCGCTATAGACAGTCGTATAACAGGGACATCGAGTGAGCTAACATCACTGGGCTCTGTGCACAATTCAGATAGCAGCTTCAGCTTGATTTTCAAGAAATTCATCCGTCCGAAAATGACTGAAAGGTCTCTGCAGAGCTTTTGGCTATCGCATAATTTCATTCATAACATGATTGCTAAAGTCAATAGAGTAGTAGGATGAAGTCAATTTCGTTAGTGTGTTCTACTTGACGATTTTCAATTGAAAGATTGTTTATTCTTGCAAAGAAATCACGATATTGTACATTTAAATGTTGGATATAATTCCCTCATTATTGAGCAAAAATGAAAAATGATTAGATGGAAAGCCTTGCACTCTGCAGTGATATGACCAAGTTTTGTCGCACTCTTCTTCCGATCGTTATTCCATGTAATTTGCGCTCGAATCCGTCTTCATACCTTTTGTAGCATACTGCAACCGAACTGAAAGCTCCACTTATTGATTTCTCCATCGATGGTTGTAAAATTTGCTCAGACTTCAATTCACTGTTTAGAAAATTGAATTTAGCAACAAATGAACGAGGGGAGTTTTGTTAAAATTCGCTTACTTCACTCAAATAATATTATTTCTTGCAAATGAAGAATAACGCCAGACGTTTCATTTTATTCATGTATTGTTACAAACGCGCTATGTCTGCTCTCAGTCGGTGTGACACGCTGAATGAATCAAACTGATGGAAACATGAATACTGTTAGAATATCAATCAAGCAGTGGACAGCTTGATAAAGCGGCTTACACCAGACTTGTGTGCTCAGAAGAAGGACCTGTTAACGTTACTTTTATCTTGGTAATTTTGTAATTTTACTTTTCTCTTTATTTATATTGTCGATGTCTTTCCTAGTAATTTTGCTCTACATGCATTTTAGTCACTACTTATTCACTTCGTACCTACTTGCCCAATGACTGTCCATTGATTGGTCGATATTCAAACAGTATTCATGTTTCTATCAGTTTGATTCATTCTGCGTGTCACACCGACTGAGAGCAGACGAAACGCGTTTGTGACAATACATGAGTAAAATGAAACTTCTGGCGTTATTCTTCATTTACAAGATCACACCGGGGGCACAACTGCTTTAAATGTTCATTTCACATCATTTGGTTCACTACAACACAACATTTCAGATGTCCCTCTGTTTCAAGTCGGTAGTGAGTGACAAGGCCGTCCTAAAGGCGATATGAAAAATTCACACTTATGCTGGTGTCTCGTTAAGATTCAATCTTACATTTTGATTATTCTTAGGAAAATTTCAATCAATTTTGAAGCATGTTTATCCATGTGTACTTGTAAACAACTGGCGGTTTTTAATATGTCTCCGTGGTACAGTGGTTAAGTGCTTGGCCTAGCGATCTTTCGGTCCAGATGTCGAGTCCCGAAAGTGTCATTGGAAGTCGTCAGGAAGAGCATCCGGACTAAAAGATCAGAACCCTTCAAATTAAAGTGTGACTATATTACCACCGTCAAAGCGCCCAGTAAGAGGTAGCAGTGACGTTAAACCATCATTTAATATTCAATATATGTTTACCCTTATTTAATAAATTTTCTTTCCGTTGCAGGAATTCATCGAGGAATTGTTGGGAAGTGAAGAAATGTTCATAAAAGACACTACAGACTTCTACATTGACAAGAATTATACCCAGAATTGCATATCAGAGAATCGATCAGAGCCCTGCATTTTAAGCGTCACTCTGACCAACACAGATTCAGATTCGTGATAGTGTGTGTTACTAACTATATATAGTCTACAAATATCATTCCATTTTTCACAATCTGGATGTATTGTATATTGTGTTTCCTTGTTGAAACAAGGGCTACCGACTTATTTCCATTGTCCTTGGTTGTTTTCACTAGTAGGTTGCGACTCAACTCCATCATTTTCTTGTTTTGAATTTGTTTGAACGACACTTTCGTTGAAGCATTTACTACACAGTAGTGTACATGCATTATGCGCCACGTGTTCGCTTTTTTGACTTATTGTTTTGTCCCTTCATTAGTGTAGCCCGTTTCATTGGCTAGAACAATGACCAATCGTGCCATCTTCGATCGAAGAAGATGTGAAATAGGTTATCCCTGCTTGTGCTGACAGACATCTATTTATCAAGAGAATTTTGGTATTTCTGTATTTGTTTATTTATTTTGTACGGTGCGAAGATGTTGAAGTTTGTTACTATATAATTATAAACATCCATATTTTATGTTTTACTGTGTCAGTTGACAGATAAATTGCTGACGATACTTCTACTTTCTATCTACATCATTTATGGGTCAATAAGAGAATATTTACTGAGGAGCATTATTGATCGCATTCACTGCATAATTTATAAGCAGTGGCGTCGCATGCTCCCAAACCATGGGCCTTCGCTCCATAGTGGATTAATGCAGCAGACAGCATGAACTGCATAAAATAATTAATTTGACGCTATCTTGATTTCAGTAAATTTTCAAGCACTTGTACATGAACATTCAAGTCATGCTGGCATCCATGACTGCAGAATGAAATGAAATGTTGTGAGAAATAGACTGATATTTGAATGAAAGTTACACTGAAGTCCACAGACTACCCTATCTTGACTATACTGCATGTGAATAGTGTGAGTCCTATATGACAGTCTCTTTTTCTGAACAGCCTCATAAGCATGCAATCATAAGCTGATTGTTCGTCAACGTGACTTGTTTTCCCAAGATTTTAAACGTCAAATGACAATGAAAATGTGATGTTCATTTCTCACATGACGCTTGATCGCCTTGGCGAGATGACCATAGAGAACACTCACTCTCAAGGAAGCTCTCGCCAACGCAAGACTCTGTTGTGTTCATTATAGCCTGTCAATCACTTACATGCTTCAAATTTAGGGCTGCTAAAATGTTTTTGTGCTCCTCATTTTCTATCCATTGAGAGTGGTTTAGTTTTATTTCAATGGCATGAACTTCGTGCACGATGGTTCTTCTTTCTGCATAATCCATCGAACGACTGGCCGGTGTAGAAAATAACTACTGTTGAAATCGCCGCTATAAACAATCTTGACGCTGTAAAGTGTGTGTAAAGTTGCAAACGTAAACATGCTCTCAAAAAACAAAAAATAAAACTATTGAACCTCAAATATATTTATTGAACGTAAATAATTATTTTTGGGTATGCGGCGAAGGCCTCGCAGGCAAGGAAATGACGCCACTGTTTATAAGTATCATTATATATCTCAATTCATCGCTTTTCGATTGGCAATTACGACATTTAGATAAAAAATCAGTCAAAAACATAACAGAAAGAAATGATACTACCGCCGGTGTTGATGTAACAAGTTCTAAATGAACACTGGCTAGTGATGAATCGAATAGAAAGGGCTATATTCTCAGACCTTGCAATAAAAATCCCAAGCTAACTTGTAAATGACTTCAAAGGATTTTGTATTTATCCTACATGTAGGCCTATTTGCAAGCTATATGTAGGAGTATTTTCCACGCGAATATGTCGCCTTTCCAAAATAACTGGACAATTGGTTAGACGTTTCAACTACACAAATTTGATATTAGATTTTATTCAAAAAACTGAGTTACTGCAAAATAATCTGAAAATCGGTGTTACCGAATATTTAAACAAATCTTTTACAAATTATGGGTCCACATAATACGGATCAATGAGCATGAGTTAGTGGCACAATTGAGCAAAATCTCGATAATTTTTGGCCTAGATGTTTACATCAAAATAAAATTGCGCGTGATTTGCTTGGCCTACTGATGTTGATACAAAACTAGGCCCTGGATTTCTATGTGCTCGAAAACCCGAAATACATGCAGTAATTACAGTCATTGGTTTTGCCGATGTCAAAATTAAGGTATCGTCTGTGGCTAACCGCTAGAATTTAGTATAAGAAAAACTTTGTATACGTAACATCCACACCTAGACTTTAGCCCTTCAATCAACAAAACCAATTTATTGAAATATACAAAAAAACATAGACTTTCCGGTAGAACTGGACAATCGTAACTCGTACAGCGGCATTCACGTTTATTGCTCGCCTGATGTGAACCAATTCTGATGCTTGGAGCATAAAAAATAAATTAACAGACGCCTGCTGTCGCACCATCCTATGTACGAGGCTCTATACAAATCTGATAATATTTCAACGAGTCTCACTGAAATCTATGTCACCTCAAAAGACAATTTTTTACTAATGGATTTCATAAAGTGAAATTCCTTTATCTGCATAGTCATGCATTAATAAAATCATTTGTCACACTGATCGTTATGTGTATGATGAATAAAACTGAAAAATCTTAGATCATGCCTCATCAGAAATAGCTACAATTGCCATTGTTTATGATCCGAACTTGCGCATTTCCTCGAAGTTTTGAGACAAAGGAGTGACTTGTCTGGATGTTTGAATTAGTTTTTCAAATACGACTTCTCAGCCTACATGTGTACATTTTCATGAGAAACATTTTCATTGATGTCGTCTCGTGTGCTATACGCGCACTCGTCGATATGGCAGCATTACTAGTGATCATAAAATGACGCAAGTGGCTAAAATTACAATTTTCTAGATAAACAAGGTCCCATTTATATTCAATTTTCAGTTAGAGGGGTTTAGAAGAACACATTACAAGTTAAAGAAGATGTTGAAAATGCCCTCCTTTCTGAGATTTACAGTAATGGGCGCGCTTTACGATACTTGATGATGACACATTCATTAGCATGTATGAGTTAACACTCTTAATACAGGACGTGATGGCACTTTGCAAATCATTCAAACTTTTGGGGTTGTTGGCAAACACCTTATCCTTCACGTAGCCCCACAAGAAAAAATCCATTGGTGTGAGATCCGGTGATCGCGCTGGAAAGAGTTGCTTGTCGATCAGTTGCTTTCCGGATATCTGAGTAAGATGTTGCGTAGTTCTTCGAGAAGTATGGGCCGTTGCATTGTCTTGCTGGAACCATGCAATATGTCTTTCGTTTTCAGTTAAGGTCATGGCGAACTGATCGATGAATGAAAAATTTTGTCACTGTCCACTCGACCTTCAGAGAAAGAGAAATGAATCCGTTCTCCAGACATTGCAGCCCAGACACCGATTTTCTGAGGATGAAGTGAGGTTTCGACATACTGATGTGGATTCTCCGACAACCAACATCGCGTATTTTGTGAGTTCATGTATCCAGAGAGATGAAACCAAGCTTCATCACTCCAAAAACATGTTTTCAAAAACTGAGGATCATCATTGGTCACGGCAATAAGCCGTAGTCATTCTGCATCAGTGTGTGCATCACACAGGTCTTATAGGGAAACAGATGCAAAACTTTTCGACAAATCTTCTGAACACTGGAGTAGGACATGTCGATTTGTTGGGAAACTTTTCTGAGCGATTTTTGAGGACTGTTTATAAGTGCACCTTGAACAGCTGCGACATCTTCATCATCGAAGGACGGTCTTCCACTGCGTCTTCGGTCATGCATGGATCCCGTTTCTCGAAATTTATCGACCAATCTCTTAATTGTTGAATCGTATGGAACAGGAGCGGACGGATTGAGTTGAAACAGAGCACTCTTTGCTATAGGATAGCTTCCAGAAGGAAAATAATTTTCAATCAAGCACACTCGTTCAGCAACGTTGTAAGCCATAGTGAGTGACGAGGTGAAATGAAGTGAAGCGAAGAATGATGTGTCTGACGCATTCGTATGTAGATATGCTAAGCCTGAAATTTCAGATGTTCATATGTAAAAAGTTGATCATATGACACAATCAAGTAGTCACGAGACAACCAGTCCTTCAAATGCTCATATCTATGTTCACATCTATTTTATATGATCACAACAAATGATATTCGATTCAATTTAAACTCAATTAAACTCAAAACAAAGCAATTTTTTCACTTGCGTGACTTTATGATCACCCGGTATAACACTTATATAACACAGAATTGTAGCTTGGAATTAATTCTTTCCATGGCAGCTTAGATGATTAGAAAGGTGAAGACCAATTAATTCACTTTCTGGAAGCAGATTTTATTGAAGAAGGCCTGTGAGCTATGTGTGACGAGAATTAAAAAAGCATGCAGAAACGAGGAGATACTCCAACTACAACAAATAGACCTACATACAAACTAAAAAAGCCAATTGCACCGGTTTGAATTTGATTTTAATGTTTAAAAAACAGCTCATCAGACGTATCAGCCATCTGATTCAGGCAAATCTTGTATAAAATTGTTGAAACGTCTTAGAACCACGTCGGCGTGATAGCATACTCAACCGTTTTCAATCGGTTTACATACAGGTTTGTAAAATAAACACATTCCTCCTCGGGAGATGCAACATACAGAATGTGGCTAATTCTTATGAATTAAACATACAACCCATCCTCCAAAGAATCCCTTTCTATGAAGCTAAATCTCCATCCAATTGCTAGGCAATATAAAGTAGCCTAATAATTCTAAGTAATATAAACTGATTCTTCAGGCCGTTTCTAGGCTGTATTCTACAGGCACTCATATCATCTGTTCTTATTCTTCTGTGCATCACATATGATTTCAAAGGCTTTTTTCATGCACCACAGTAGACTTTCCTTCTATGTTGGATCTCCTGAGGAAGATTTTGTCTATTTTACAACCCTGTATGTAAACCAATTGAAGCCGGCTGAGTATGATATCATATTCTCAACGCCGTAGTTGTACTAGACGTTTAAAAAATTTTATACTTGATTTTGCCAGATTTAAACTCAGCATGCGGATTTTTGAGAATAAGCGATTCCGACCATATTTTGCAAATACTGACTCCTTCGTCATTTAGGCCATATAGGCTACGATAATTAATGCCACCACGTTCTCAAATGTAATTTACGATGAAAGTTTATGGGCCGGAATATCAAATACTTTAGATAGAGACCGTAGCCCAAAGTAACGCACTGTGATATTAATTCAGAAATGTTTGCACTTTTTTACTTTTCTTGAACATGCTCGAAACAAGCTGAACAAGATCGGCGTCTAGAACAGCACTAGAATCTAATAAAATGTTGCTCACCAGTCGGCAACACAGCTGCATGCAGCGAAGTCTTTCGAATTTAAGGACCAGAGATTATAATTTTTCTAGAAATAGGGGATTCAAGGGCCATCTCATTCGGCATATTTCCCTCCATGAAGATTCCATACAACGATTTGGTGCAAGGAACTAGCCGTTCAGATTCTATAAGAAAGCTATCCTAGAACTTAGAAGCTATTCTGTACAGATTTATCACTTTTCTCCAAAAAACTGCAAGTATTTCAAGGCATAACACGAAAACAGTTTAAGAGCCTCAATTTAATCGTGTTATAAAAAATCGCATTCAGGAAATTCAAGAAAGTTCATAATTCTATAAACAATTAAAAATGATATGTTTGAAGAGTCATTATCACAGCTGTCAGATCTTCATAATCCTCTATCAGTTGTCAAGGCAGGAGTGATGACACTCGGAGAGGATAACAGCGGACCGCCATTGGCAACAGCGTCTAAGGCAACAGTACGACGGCGTTCTTCTTGAAGCCAATACAGCATTTCGACTCGGTCCCACTTCATCTTATCAAGATAAGGCCGTCCTTGATATGTGAGAGAATCTTGAAAGTCTATTTCCAATTTCAGAACAGCTTCACGAACCACATTGTCGATTGCTTCTATTTTCTGAAAGAAAACAATAAATAGGGTCATCGTAGAATAAATATTCTTTGTTTTCAATCATGCTTCAAACAATAGGATAGCAAAATAACATAAAATACGTTTGTATAGCCAAATTGTCTATTTCAACGCTATTGTCTCCAAAATGATGTCCATAATTATTAAAACGAAAGCGTCGCACCATCTATAGGGTATTCCGGATATGACAAAGCGGAGAAATTTCAGAAACCGGAATGCGGACTGCTAAAAGATTCTTTGTTCACTGTCCATTGAAAAGCGGATGAGTCGAAACTGCATTACATTGAAAATTGCAGAAATTTTATCCTTTACTTAAAAATTTCATCAAATTCCAGGATGAAGGAAATACGATATGAAATTCCTAAGTTTGCTACATTTTCCACATACATGTAACAATTTCAACCGTCCAGTGTTAAAATAGCAACTAAGAACCTTTTTTCTGGGAGTCTCGCATAACTTCCAAAATTCTTGAAATAGAAGTTCGGTATGTGCCTAGGCTGTGTCATCGAACAGTCCTTTTGCAAGGAAGAAATTCTAGACGTGCTGCATTGATTGGTTGATGGTCAGATTGTTTTGATGACGTCATGTGGCCTTCCACTTTTTTAACTTAGATATTGAATCTTATAAGCAATGAATCGAAGGTAATAAAGTCCTAATGAATATGCGTGTCCTATGCACAATATATGCGTGGAGCGAGATAAACCTATATAATAATATAATACGGAGTGATCTTTATTACAAAACATGAACGAAGGAAGTGATCTGCCGTCATTTGACAATAGGACTTAAGTCCATAAAACCACATTTTTCAGGAGAGCAAAAAAACGTTTCCGGTCTCTTGCTTGGAAACTTTTTATGATATGGTTATTATACTGAATTGTAAAACACTTTGATAAGATAGAATTTTATCGACACTGGTTTTGTTACTACAGGAGTTGTTAACATGTAACCATGGTTACTAAGTCTTTTTGTCTATTTATTTCGGTAAATGGTACAAGCATAATAATATCGTAAAAAGACTTAAGTCCATTGATGGTTGAAAATCATAAAATGAAACTCCTACAATACCTATAATCCGTCTATCTACATTGTATGCCATTGATTTCTGTCCGATCAGTTCAACGTAGGAGATTAAAACATCACTTTTTACGTAAACCATCTTACGTTTATTGTACAAAAATATTGTAGAACAACTTCATACTTTTTACACCACTTTTTACGTAAACCATCTTGCGTTTATTGTATGTAAACACTGTAGAACAACTTGGTGTAAGTTATCAAAATTCGCATTAAGAAGCTCGAGTTAATAAATCCGTACTTGTTTCAGACTCGGACATGTCTTCACAGACGCAACGTCGGTGAGGTGGCATTTGTGGCACTACTGTTTTAAGAGCTCTTGTTTCTTGGCTTTGGATACACCTCTTGGGTTTCTTACAACCTTAATTCTCTAGATATTTCAATTCCACAGATTCTACTGCAAGTTCCTTTTTGTTCACAATTTTCAGCAAAGTCGTGAACAGAATCCAATTCTTGTTCTGCGAAGCGCAATTGTCTGTCCATATGATGAAATTCTTGATGTCGCGATTGCGTAAAATGAATTGAGCGACGGTGCTTGCTATTTCTGATGCTGATCTTCCTGCAGTTGACTCATCCCAACAGAAGGTGAACCCTCTGGATATTGCGCTGCAAAGAGGACTGAAGGTCTCATTGAATGTTACGATGCGAGGTGTGACGAAAACTGTTTTAGTCGGAATCTTTGGCAGTAGGAAGACATCCATCAAGTCAGCTGATACTATGATTGTATCCTCATCACGATCATGATTTTTGTCTTTTTCATACTCTTCTCTCACAGCTTTGTAAGATTTGCAGTGAATATCATATGATTTGCAATGTTCGCACTGTTCACTTTGAGAATCATCATCATGAACATGGTGCTTGTTTAGTGTACATAAGTCACACTCTTCGTTTCCCAAGGCGCATTACGTTATTCCGCACCTGCTAACCGCTCTTCGGTATGTGTCCTATGAAATATCTTCAAATCTCTCTACGAAATCTTTGTGCATGATGGTGATATTGATGTCTGATGGTAACTAACGCCTATTGGGAGCGTGCTCTCTCCGATAGTGACTGATTTGTGGATTAAAACTATCAATGTGTGTAAGGATCTGCTCCTTTGTAAATGCGTGTTTCGGCTGATGTTTACCTCGTTGATCCGCTACTACAGGCCCAGTTATTCCCAAATCCAATCCGTCATAAAATGGCTTCAGAACCTTGTTGTTATCGCATTTATAACCCAAAGTTGCTAAAAACATCTTTCGGCAAACCACCACTCGCTCTGTTTGTCCTCCTTGTGTAGGTTCAGATGGCACAAAGTACTTCATTGATACTTTTCTTTCCTTCTTTGGCTCTCCACGAATTCGATGGCGCATAGGTTGAAGACGACTCACGAATCCTCGTAAAAAGCCTTTCGAACTTCATAAGGCTCACCCCAATACGTATTATGAAAGTTCACTCGTGAATCATGTGATACTTTCTCATAACACTTCATCCGACAATGACATGGAGCCGGAATAGGATGTTTCTGAAAGTCTCTTTCTAATCGGTCTTTCTTTTCAATCCGTTTCTTCTTATATAACCTTCCTGGCTGTAATAGTCCTTGAGTATCCAATTCTTCTAGAAAATCGTTAGCAAACTTTCTAGCTTCAATTTCAACATCACTTCTGTCATTATCACTTGAAAACGCCACCTCACTAGACGGACTGTCATTTGAAATGCATGTATCCGAGTCTGGCGAGTCATGAACAGACGAAGTTTCACTGTCACAAGTAGAGGGTTACATACATATATAGGTGAGAACTTTCTGCAAAGATAGTTTCTTGATATTAAAAGACTTAAGTCAACATCGAAAACAAAAAAATTGTAAAAACGACTTAAGTCCTTTTGTTGATTTATTTGTTGGACTTAAGTCCTTTCAGTTATTTTAGTGATCTTACTCTGACGAATTGACTGGATTTGAGCCTTTCTAAATACATTCAAAAGATGCGCAACACTATTATGAGCAGTTTGGCACTCTCAGTTTGATTTTGACCAAAACTGGACTTAAGTCCTTTTGTCAGAAGACGGCAGTAATGATGTACCTGTATGAACTCGGTAAGTCAAAAAAGAGCGTTAAGATTCAAGGTCTAGAGAAAAGTCATCATAAAAAAGTAACTACCAAAGTTGGTCTGAAATCCCAACATCATCTTCAAAAGTAAGGGCACTCCTCAACTTTAATGAGAACCAGGTAAACAATGGAATGTGGCTCTAATTATGGCAAATGATATCTTTGAAAATATCCAATGGATGACATGGCTACATGAGCGTTGCCATTTTTCACTCAATATTTTGGAGATGCATTTGATGAATGATGATGTCTGAGAAGCTAGAATGCCGTCGCATGAACATATCAAAAGGGTGAAATTGTAGCGTCTTTGCTCACATGCTAATTTTAAGACCTTAAGCATTTGTACATTAAATAACGTACACAAGTCATCAAAAGACCTTTAGCCTATTCTGGCCAGTCATAAAATGCTCCATGCTGGCTGAAAGAAAAGATTTATGACTCATGCGAGTGTGCAAATTGTACTTACGGTGCATAAAAAGTACAAACGAAAATGTTCTAACGGCAAGATATGAAAGCCGATTTTGGGATTAGGAGGAAGAATGGTTCAATCCCATGGGAAAGAAGCATTCTAAGTGAAGCGCGTCAAATCCCCAAGCAATCCTTTGCTGGAGGTTCCACTCTATCTACGGTTCATCATATGGAATTTTTCAAATTATAAATCTATTTCTTTTAAATTTAAAATAAAATAAAAACAACATAAAATGAAAATTATGAACTAATTTAACATCAACATGGATTTTCAGGACAAGGTGAGGGTGTGGAATACTGATAATGTTAATAATAATTTGTATGCAACAATGTATAAAGTTGTCGGTAATGCTACGAATACAAATGAAGATGCAGGCTAATTGAGATTTCCAAATTAACTTTCTACTGAATCTCGTAATTGCCAAATAATAACCAAACTCACCTGCTCTACAATGGTAATCATATCTTTAGTTGCATGGTTCAACTTAATCGACACACGTATCATCAAATTACTAGATACATTGATGTCTTCTCTTCCACAACATACCACAGCTAAATTAGGCTGAATAGTATATCACATGTACACAAATTATTCCCTGAGGATTTGTTTTATAAAAATAATTCATCAAATTCCTAAAATATAACGCCTATGATGTACACCAGAAGATCTACATGTCAGGGATTTAACATTCGCTTTCTCGATGGAGATCTCACCAATAAGGCATCTTGTGTGGCTAGATTTGTCGAAATTTATTCTTTTTCTTTGTTATTAACATCACTTGCGAGACAGGCGCGTTGAAGAAGATTTTTCAATAACACAATTTCAATCATTTCACTTATAATTTTGTATCTAATTTCTCCATTGCAAATTCATAAAAAAATAGCAAATGTGGTTTATAGATTTGATTTCGCAATCGATTGCGTCCTTGTCATTTGTAAAATTGAAAACTATCCAAACTACGCTTTCAATTCATAGGATTCTGATGGCATGATTTCTATGCCCCACTCTGATGATGGCACGTGTTTGAGGGACCACTCCATCAAGTCAAGTAAGACATCTGATCATGCATTTGAGTTAAGTTATGAAACTGGCAATAAGGAGATTCTATTCAGCAGTCAGTAGCTTATTGTCTAACCTCTTTGCATACGTGTCACGCCGAGGAAAATCAAACCTCACCGACAACAGTAGCACTCGCTTATTGCCAATGGATGAATAACAGAAACAAGTTCTTATCTTTCAGACAACTTTTAAAGTCGATTTTGACTTTCATAAATTAAGTTAATAAAATAATGCGATATATCTTCACCAGAGATTTTTTGTTAAATACGCTGCATGTACAAATTACGGAACTTGAACTAAAACTAAAGAAGTTACCACACGTCACTCAGATTTCCCATTGCAACATACTGAATCTGAACTAGCTAATTTCGAAGGACATCCTAGAGTACTTAAGAACAAATCGCTAGCAGATCTCACTATCAGAAACACCAATCATTAAGATGCGTATACAAACCAGTGCAGTGAGAAAATTCAGAGCCGGTCTTCGGCGTAAAATTACTGTCGACATTTGTTCTAAATCTATCAGAAGTTATGAAGATTATTAAGACGCACGTGCGGAGTTCTTTTGATGATACTAAATTCATTAGAAGTTAGAAGTCAAGGAAACCTGTTGTCGCCAGCTGGATAATGTTATAATAGCTATGACCTGGATAACTACGCAACAATAACAAACAAGAGCTCTACCTTGTGGAAGACACCTCTGACTCTCGACTCCTCCAGTCTTGCTTTTGATGAGCCTTTCATGCCGCGCACAAAGAAACGATTTGGGTCTGAAGCCATACGTTCGAAGGACTCCAGCTGCGCCATCAGAGATTCACGCTCCAGTACTGCTTTAGCTGCACGCTCCCAAGCGTCCAAAATTCGACCAAGCTGAGCATCGAAGTCCGATGCGCCGCTGCTGTAACGAATTGCCATATCGAGACGTTGATGGTCAGGGACTTTCAGAGCTGTCCACAACCTTTCGAGGCGTTCTTGAGACGACAACTGCCGCGGAGCACGAGGAGATCGTTGGGACATGACAGATGGTAGAGAGGCCTGTCCAGGTTCCTGAAGCTGAAATAAAGGAATGAAATGCCGAGACAAGAAGTTTGAACTCTCGTATGAGAATTCCATGACACAACTTCCAAACCTGACAGATTCATTATTTTATTTGACGATTCCCATTAATTCTCTCACAAATTATGTTCGCATATGCATGTCCACTATCCGGCAGACATTGACTTTTTTCTCGGTAAAAATCGGGATATATAGGGACTGTTTTCGAAAAAAGTCGATGAGGATGGAATACTTCATTAGTTGCTAACATAATTGTATTTCTGAAATCATCAAGGACTTCCAATGACACTTACGGGGCTCGACCGCTGGACCGAAAGGTCATCTGGCCAAACACTTAACCACTGTGCCACAGAGACCATATAAAATGAACCATTGAATCAATCTATGAAACACTTAAATATATCGTAGGTAGAGCGCCGGCTCAAAATGTTTGCACACAGTAAACATTTTTATATCAAAAGATTCAATTTTATACGGAGATTACGCTCCTGCGTTTAAAAAAATATTTGTTCATTTTTTAAGGAGCGAAATTTTTGTAAATGATTCCTGTTTTATATGCTAGCGACGTGAAGCCACTTTTATATGTAAGATGAAACTTATTAGATATCAAAAGGGAATGAACGCCATATAATGCAAGTCTTCATGAAGAAGTTCGATCATATTGCGTTTCTTGGCTAAAATTTCAAGTTTTTAATTCAATTTTCATCGGCATGATTTTAAAAATTCATTATATTTATGCTTTAATTATTGAATCTGAATAGTAATGTGGACCCATTTACAGCTTTCAGAGTTAATCATGATCACTGTCTTTGATTCTGACATTTCATTCTTTCAGTGGCGGGTAGATCACCCTTCAGAAAACACTCGTATTAATAAGGCTGAGCAGTAAAGCAGTAGTAACACATCGAATTGCTAATTTAACAAACTGCATCACCTCTCCAAGGCTGTCATGACGTGGAGGATTTGTAAAATACTATTTTTTCTTCCTGTTTTGCTATCTGTGTGATCAGTTAATTCGTGTGAATTTCTCGGAAAGTATAAAAATTTGCATATCTCACATGTGGTCCTGCTCTCAACTCGAGTTCATTTAATAGAATCGAAACTGCATACACGTTGGGGATTTCATAAATGCTGAGTTACCACTCTACCTAATATACCTACTCTATGCACTCAATTTCATGTTCACAGCATATAACGTCTAGAATTCTCTATCTCCGTCTAAATCATTCCATATATTCTTTGTCCCCTGATAACTCGAGTCACATTTATTTGATAGGGCTATTAACAAGTTTAAGATGGAAAATTGCGACATCCCTGAAAAAAGAAATGCCGCGAAAAAGTCAGACAATTGACAGCCGTGCAATGTCTGCAATGTCTCTTACTTGCTGCGCACATGTAATAATTACTGTCACATCTTTCTGCTTATTGCTTATACTTTCTTGCGTACGTACATTTACCCAATAGATCCCTCGGAAGAGTCGTTTACCCCTCAAACAACCGGATAATTTTACATCTCATTTTGACCACTTGCTTACAAATGCAAGATGGTTTGAAATTCATCTAAAATGCGTGAAAATTCCTTTGTAACAATACTCTTAGTGCTTATCAATAATGATTTCGCAGTCATAATCATCCCTACGGTATAAGTCTGAGGCCTTTCAGCCGCTACAGACGACTATCGTCAGCCAAGTGAATTGCCGCAGAAACGCTCAAGTCATCACGTCACATGCTCTTTCGTTTAACCCGGAACATAAAGCGCTGTTAGCAATAAAATACAACACGGTAAGAGAAAATGCATAAAACAAGTATTACTACTAAAATTGACAGTAGGATTAAATAATAGTAAAAAAGTGCAAGAGAGAATCAAGTTGGTCGAGAGTTCCAGCAATTGGCCAAAGACCACTCGATTAGCCAATGCAAACTTTTCCGTCCAAACTGCTTCTTTGATCAATCTTCTCTTCCACACCGATTCTTTGTCTACCACTTCCATCCTCTCAAAGTCCACTCTGTGATCACTTTCAGACACATGTCGAGCGACTTCCGAGTGTGTAACGTCAACATCTATGACTGCTTTCAAGAAATCTGCTCTTTTTCTTCTTTCAGGTGATGAGCGACCTCATTCTCTCACATAAGACTGCCCACATTGAGGATCAGCACAGGGGAGACGATACACCACGCCAAACTCTTCGCCGGAGTAGGAAGCTTCTTCACAAGAAAACTCTTCAAGAAAAAGTCTATATACAGTCTTCACGAGCTGTCGGGAATTGCCTTTGTTGACTTTTTGCTCAGACGATGAAGTCAGATCAAGCTGCAGACATCGCTGCACTTCAAGTTATCGCCCCTAATTCCAAAAGTGCTAGTCCGATTTGCACAAATTTTGTCATGTGGGTGGAAAATATCCTCATTTACGTGTACTTAAAGTTTTGTGACGATTGATTCATTTCTACTGATTTTAGATAAGCTTGAAAACGTGGGGGGGGGAGATAACCCATAAGTAACGACAACTCCTCAGAGTATTCATGGGCTTCATGACGACGTTGACTCCAACTTGCTTGAGGACATCGCGGATTCGCTTCGAAACATCCCGCACGTAAGGTATTGAGCCTCTGAAATCTGTTTCTCCTCATCACCAGCTGTCTGCGACTCACGTGATCTCCACCATCGGCGACACTTCCACGTACTGAAGCCATTGGATTGCATGTTTCGGAAAACTGCATCCATTCTCTCTCAAGATGATTCTCCCGCGAGCACACATTAGAAGCGCGATAAGGCTGAGAGGACTCGCACGTATTGGGGAAAAAATAAAGGAGGTGTCGAGGCAAGGACTTCGCTCAACGTTGAAGTTTTTTTGTCAATCAAATTCGACGATTTTTCAATAAACCGCTTATTACGGAATAATGTAGAGCATAGATGCTAATGATCTTTGAGAAGAATATACAGACGGAAGTGTATCAATTGCTGGCTTCAATGAGCATTCTGGCAAGAGGGTTCACTTACCGATCGAGATGTCAATTCAGAGTGAAATGATGATTCCGTGCGAGCAGATTTGTCCGTTAGCATACTGCAAAAAATAGTAGTACAGCATAACTCAACCACTCAAGTAGAGGCACTGAATAATAAAAATATACGTCTTTATGCAAAGATAACGAAGAAACAAACTGTACTTTAATGCCCATTTCAATCGAAAGAGCATTTCCTAATTTTACGAAAGTTGACAAAAAGGATCGAAACACTTTGTTGTTGATGGAAGGTATCCTGTATCAACTATCAGTGTTTTATAGCTATGTCGTGCTTACATTTTTAATATAAACTTATATAGCACGAGGTTGTACAAGAACAGGATTATTCACAGAAAGTAACTGAAAGATTGGGAAAAATCAACCAGTTTTCAGCAAATTGAACACGGAGTGATTGGTCGGATTTTCGGAAAAATGATATATTATTTTTTGGGCCAAATATCGAGATAAAGTATCGTATACATCTTTCTGAGTCCTTTGGAGCCGAGAATCTTCTATAAAAATTTTCCTATGCAGCTTTACTACATGGTAAATTCTGATAGATTCTGGCAAATTGTCTGCATGTAGTTGGCATTGCTTTAAGTCACGTATTGAATAAAAAACAAGTAAATAAAGTTGCTACATGTACGAAGTTTACTTGACATTTAAGATAGTTGCACCACTTTGACGTCTAACTGCATCTACCGCCTTAAATTTGTAACTTATGTCTGTCGAAAACCAAAACGAATTTGAATCAAATCCTTTGTTTCTGTTACAATGTAATTTTCATATTTTTCTAAGTATTAAGAATATAAGCATCGTCTCTAAGATAAAAATCTCTCTAATAATCGTCTCTATCTATCCGCAAAATCAACCTGTTGGGGGCAATAATGCACATTCATTAGCTTTCGCGTCATTGTGTAGTTGATCCTACCTGCTATGTCAACATTTGTGTTATATGACTACACGAGAAACCGAATTGAAGTGAAAAGCGAAAAGAAAATATGAGAATTTTGAATTTTCAACATTTCATATCAATGACAGATTACCCAGGGATAGAAAACAAACAAACCTCCTGTGTACATTATATACACAATAATCTATTGAATATCATCATTCTGAAAATGCTACTAGCCTAATGTCAATCGTATAAATTGTTCTACACGGAAATTTGCAAGCAATAATTAACTTGCAATGTTATCAGATTCATCATATCTAGAAACTAGAATAACTTCCCGATCTTTTTCACAGTGAAGAAAGTCTAAAATCATCCTCTATTCCGAAAAGGCGAAAGATGACCCCAGGGTGAATACACACGAAAACCCTGATTCCAATGGGAGGTCATAAATTTGATCCGATCTATGATTCAGTCCTTCTCACCTTTGCTCTCTCGGAAGTAAATCGAACACTCTAACGGCTACCTCACACGTTATGTTCGGGATATTTGTATGACATTCATGTTTTTACATTTCCTTGACTTTACACTAAATGAAGAATTGTGATGTGAGAAATTTGTGTATTTTTGTTACTAAATTTGAGTCACCAAAAAAGTTGATAGACAGTAAATAAAGAATTTCAGCATGCTTGGAAATGTAGCAACTACGTGGTCAATACTAGATATTGTCGTTTGGCATTGACGATTGGATTTCGATTTACCTTTGAGATTTCTGTAATGCTTCAGGATGCAAAACACGTTTCTTGATGAAAGATTTCTTTGTAGATCTTGAGGATGAAATTTCAGATTCTCTGGGCTTATTGTCAACTGCTTCCTCATCTGAAAAACAAAACAAACATTAAACAGGACGAGTCATGATGCTCTCAGGTGGTCTAGATGCTCATGCCTCAGTTCGCATCTCTTATTTGACATGGATCAACAAATCACTTACCCGGAATGATTGGATCATGACCAAGTCCTCCCATCAACACAGAATTTGCATTCCAAACTCCGACTTCATAGCGTGTCTTCTCTCCCCGCAATTCATTCAGCTTTCTTTCTCGTTCTCTGCAAGTATCAGCATCAGTTAATGACCTAGCGTCAAACACAGTTGCTTGCGGATTTAGTATTTTGGGTGTCGACTGCCTCTCCACATTAATGCTTGAGTGTTCGTGCAGGCCTAATCCATGGTGTGATGACTTCTCATTTACTCCTCAGTCTTTATCTTGAGCAGTGAATTAAAGATTGATATATCCATAAAATGACGTCTCCAGGCAGACGGACTTGGAGTTTGAACTCTCTGCATCTCCCTATCGAAAGTGTGACCCTAATCCAACGGAGTCATCCGACAACCATGTGTCTCCAATCATGGTAAGATAGCTCAGTTGGTTAGGGGCCGCGCTTCGGCACGGAAGTGCAGATGGTGCAGGGTTCGAATCTGCCCGCCTCGGGAGGCAACACCGCTCTCACTAGAGGCTACTAACCCTATCTAGCCTGGTGAGAGTTGTGAGTGCATGAAGGCTGCCCCATCCCTAGCTAATTAGTATGGCTTCGTGCAAGAATGAGTAAAGAAACAAGTGCACGTACCAGGGATGTGGAGTCGGAATCCTGTCATATTGGCCGGAGTCGTAGTCGAATCGGAGACTTATCAAAAGATAGGACTCTCGAATCCTCTCCTAACTAGAACCAATGTATGAAACAAACAAATAATTCATCCTTGTGTATTACTGTCACCGTCTGAATGTCAATTTGTGCCTCAGTCAAGCAAAATAACAGTCAACACTGGAAATCTATTTCTGTCCGGTTTGTAGAACCTGTATCATGATTGAAGGCTTTGCTGTTTTCGAATATTGAATTTGTATTAAATATGGCTCATCCTTCGCTTGCTCCTGAAAATCCATATTTTCTCTTCAAAAAGACTCAAACTGTTTTTCTCAAACTGTTATTATGGCAGCATCTGTTTTCGTTCCAATTTTATGTGGTCTTAAAATCTTGTCCATTTTTGAAAACACTAAATTTTAAAATGAATTCGAGTATAATCGTATCTCCTCGATATTTCGATAATGCATTGGAATTACTACCGACCCCCGTCTACAGGCATGCATCGAGATCTGATGCGAGTATAATTGCATCTCCTCGATATTTCGATAATGCATTGGAATTACTACCACCCAGCGTCTACAGGCATGCATCGAGATCGCCTTTCTTACTTTAGTCTTTCCATCTCGCGTGTCTGCAACTGCCGAGATTTTTCCTTGCTTCGCCGTCCATCAGGGTCGTCATCATCATCATCGTCGCCAACTTCAGAATCGTACATATGGAAAAGTAGAGCGAGGAAGTCTGTCTCTTGAGTGCTGACAAATTTCAAGTAATCCTCGGAATTCATACTACTCCGCCACCATTGCAGCCAGGAGGCGTAACTTCGTGTCAGACGCTCTTGCACAATCTTGGGGGCATCTGCGACACTGTGCTGGAATTCATCTAACGTCAAGACGTATTTCCGAGGTGGCCGTGCGGTCGCAGGGCGCGGCATTTCAAAACCAAGGTTCATATTAATACGTCCACGACTGTGCGCTTCCGAATTAGCAGCTTGAATGGCCATTGTCCGCATGATGTTGTCGACCTGTTGAAGAAATGAGTTTTAGTGCACTTTAAATGCATGATACCTATATCTTGGAGGCATTTGATAGCATCCGATAACATTGAAATTCCAACAATTCTTGCCATGAAAACAATCTAAGCTATTAACCGTTTCTTTTGCTTGTTTTTCACATTCCTTTTCAGAGGTAAGTTCAGTGGCTACTGTTATGGAAAGAGCACCTTTATAACTCCCCTCTTGATACTGCGTTCATAACAGTAACTCAGCTCTCAAAAAGAAAGTGAAAAAGCAAGTTTGCCCGTGGAAATAATTCATGACATTGCTCATTAAGCATCCATTACGCGGAATATGAAGCATTATCTCTTTTCAAACAACGATAAAAACATTCGAAATTATGCCCTCCGTTTTCCAATAAGTGCTACACATGTGCCTCATAAATGAATTCGTATGGAGATAACAGTCCTGCCTATAGGCTAGCCGTGAATAAGATTAAACATCAATAATAGATTGTGCAAGAAAATCTTACCACGCCTTCAAGGTTGATATTTCCCTTCTTATCTCCTGGAGAGAACAGTGGTGGCTTTGCCCATTGTTTGAGAGTTCTATCACCCCATGGAGGATTTTCACGTGGCTTCAAAGCTGGATTGATGACTCGCCGAGATTGTCGACGTTGATGAAGAGATGATGAGGCCAACATGTTCGACAGAGTCAATTCCTCAGGGCATTCCTCCACGATTGGATCCTGAAAAAACAAACAAGAAGCATCTCCTGACTTCTAATTTTACTCTGCATATTGAGATTCTCCACCTCACAATATTATTATCGAAAGTATGCGACAGAAAGAATGTTCACTATCAAACAACGTTTTGCTTCAATGTACATGAGGTACAAGCTGAACAGCGGTCAAAGTTGAACTCTTAGCTAGAGGAAGGTTTTGTTATAGCGTGCGATCGAGAGGTCGCAATACCGGACCATTTTTACAAAACCGGTCTTTTGGTATTTGAGCGATGATAAAACCGGTATAACAGGTTATAAAATGAAGACACAAAATGATATCTATTTTGTGATCGAACAAATTTTGTTGAAAGTAGCGAATGTATTAGGCATATAAATATGTTATGTTAAAAGTAGTTACGGTTGTCAATTACGAAGATTCTTGTCTGGCAGCCGGCTAAGAAACCAATAATGGAAAACACTCCGCTTCCATTGATGTTAATGGCATGTTGAGAAGACAATCGTAAATATGTCGAAGATGAAGTCCGAATATGTAGTATTATTTAGCCTTTTGCAGTCGATTATATGCATCTGATACAGCAGATCACTTTCAAATTGAGGGAAATTCTTGAGATTCAAGACAAACACAGCAGAAATGTACTGATCTTGCGAACTTACACTGGTTACTTCCAAATGTTCTTTTGAAACTGTTTTCATGATTTCTCGATACACTTCTCTGATAGCATCACCTAAGAAGAGATTGCTGTCTAGATGTTTCACAGTCGCTGGATCAATCTGAAAAGTAATATGGCAGAACTCAGACTTCTAGTCAATGAAATATTTCGACGGATATTGTTCATGTTTCATATGTTCATACGAAATGATGGTCATGAAGACTATACTAAAGTAGTAAGTCAACACAAATGCTGATTAACTGTTTTAAATGAACAGCTGAAAATAAGATTCGAATTGTATCATCAAGAAGATAAATACTAGTGAAGTTGACCAGTTCCCGAGTCAGGCGATGTACACCATGTGAGTAAATTGAAAGTAGCTGACTCTATATTGGTCTCACAAGCGAAGGGAAAAGCTTATACTTCTAGAAGGCGATGGCTATGCCGTATCCTTCCACAACCGGATGATCGTGTCTACTGAGAGAACTTCGACGCAAACCCTGCCTAACAATGTTTGTAGACCTTGAGCCATTCAAAGCAAAGAATTGCTGTAAAATAAGTGTAATTTCAAGTCAAGATGATGAGATATCATTTATCACATGACTTCTATGATATGCAGTGAAGTCCCACTCCCCATCACAGAGATGAATTCACTTCCGTCTGTCTGTTAGAGTCTAGAGCGGACAAATCCTATCCCAGCCATTGTATTCAACGATAGCAAGCGATAGAGAAAGAAATGGAGGTATTCTTCCCACTGTCGCTTACATGACTGGTCAAGCAGGCGTAATGCAGCAGTTGGTCATAGGTATGGAACATACTAGTCTCAACCGCCTGATTGAGACATCATCAAGTGAGAAGTACAAGTCTTTGATTAAATTTTTCTCCGTGGTAAATTCGTCTAAAAGGAAATATTATTCACACCGTTCGACTCCTCAGTCCTCGCGATCTTAACTTATTGACAGCGTACGTCTAATGGGGTGTCAATGTTCGGGATCGCCAGAATGTGGACTAACATTTGCATTACGTTCCATGGAAAATTGATTTTCTTGTTCCTTGTGCTTAGTTGTGGTCGTGACCATTAGTATTGAGGAATGTCATCTCTAGACCCACACACGCAGACAAAGCAATGCATCTCTTTCGTTTCCATAAACAAGAACCACATGATTAACAATGATTTGAGTTCCTTGACTGCACCTGTGATTTACTGTGGAACAGTAGAATTATTGTAGCCAGACAAGGCTTCACAGATGCTCGCAAGCATTCGTTTACAGCGCCGGATATAAAATCTGTCCAAATGATAATTCGAAAACTAACAACGTGGATTCTACTACCGAATTATACTAATGCGAATTGCTACAATTGCCTAAGCAGAAATATATAATTGTTTTGAAACGTGCAAAATGCTGCGCATTATAAACCGAATTTCATGTGATATCAAATCATTTAGACGGATTCTAAACTAAGAAGAAAGTTGAGAACGGCGATTAAAAGTCTTACAATCGATTGCACTGTTTAACTCGACAAACAATAAAACATCGGTTTTTAACAAGAGTGAAGATGACAGGAAGTCAACATTGAAGCAGCAGGTTGACACCAGAAGATCCATCAGTATAAAGTAGGGACCTGCGAATAGGCAAATTTTGAGTCGGATCAAATCTGGAATCGACTCATTCATGGCTTGCTAAGCCGAAGAATATTGAAGATTTCGTGGATTCTTAACATGAGCAGCGACAAATCTTTCAAATTCGCAGTACCAATAGGCAGTTGTTAATTAATATCAAAAGTCGCCAAATGAAACTTTTCAGTCTTGTTATGAGAAAAAGTAGCGGTAGAAAAACTTAGTCCGGGAGCTAGCGTGAAGTTGTGCAGGGAACGAGGTAGTACATAAAATTTTCACATAGCATAGTACACCTCTAACCTACTGCAAAACTTCGCGTCTGCCGGATCAGATCATTTGCTTTTCAGAAATAGAGAGGATAACAAAATCCTATGTATTTCCAGTGGTAAAAGTGTGACATTTAAGGTGTTGACTCCATTTTTTCAAGTTTCGATCATAGAAATGATACAAATTGGCATTTTGTTGAACTGGTTATAATGTGAATCATCTACAGATCATGATCTTTCAAATGAGCTGTCATTCTATGACAGAGGATGAAGCAAAGTGTACAAACAGACACTTTTCGTTGGTGTAACTGCAAATTTTAACATAGAAATTTCAGGGAAATTGTTGATATACTTTAACGAAAAGTGTCTGTTTGTACACTTTGCTTCATCCTCTGTCACTGAATGATAACTCATTTGAAAGATCATGATCTGTAGATGATTTCTATAATAACCAGTTCAACAAAATACCAATTTGTGTAACTTTTATGAGCAAAAATTCGAAGCTTGAAAAAATGGAGTCAACACCTTAAATGTCACAATTTTACCACTGGAAATACATCGGATTGTGTTATCCTCTCTATTTCTGAAAAGCAAATGATCTGATCCGGCAGACGCGAAGTTTTGCAGTAGGTTAGAGGTGTACTATGCTATGTGAAAGTTTTAGGTACTACCTCGTTCCCTGCACAACTTCACGCTAGCTCCCGGACTAACTTGCGAGCTAATAAAAAAACCACCACTTGTGAATAGGCCTACGATATCAGAAGAGTGAATCTGACACCCATCAGAGCTAATCCAAAAGAGCGCAAAAAACACACTGTACAAGCTGTCTGTACATGTGTACATGGAGATATCATTGGTTGACAACTACAGATTTCATGTCACTCCTTTTGGCACTGTAAATGCATGGCCAATCTTTCTTTTCAAGCACCCGAGGAAGGTCGTAGACAGAAAGCTCGTGCGACTATAATAAATTTTTCGAGCCCACCAAAGTGTGTTTTTTGTGCTCTTTTTCTTATTATCTGGCTCGATGGCTCCCCCACTCATCAGTGCTAATCCAAGCAACGAGATATCGAGATAAATGGAGAGAGCTGGTCACCTCCATGTCACCTCCGCATGAGCATGAGCCAAAAGGTAGCTAATTAAAAGCCGGCGCAGTGGGCTTGTGGTAGAGTGTTCGCTCTGCGTCCGTGAGACCTTGGTTCAAATCTTGGTCGAGTCAAACCTAAGACTTTTAAAATAGGTGCACTCTGCATTCTTGCTAAGCACTCAGCACGAAAAAGAATGAGAGTGGTAAATGACAACTCGGCCACATGGAAGAAAGGCTGCGTGCCTAATGTGCTTCCGAGTATAAACAGCGTTCATTTATTTATTTTTATCTAATTGTGCTGTCAACCAATATGAAATTACATAGACATGCCAAAAGGGATTTTAGATAGCTTTTGAATTATACATTGATGCCCAGTCAACGAAATAAGAAGTCAAATTAAAGCTTTTTAGGTTTGTTTCAATTTTAAGCTTTTAGGTTTGCAACCTCATGTTTGAAGAAGTCTTCTGAATCTCCTATACCGAAATCTTGAGCCAGAGAAAGCACCAATTTTTCACAAGATTATTACTTATTTCTTTCGATTAAAGAAACTAATGATGGAAGTTAAGACATCACAGTAATCTTAGCATCAACTGTTGTGTGTTATTATTGGTATTTGAAATCATTTCATGGAGAGTGAATGCAATTGATGTAAGTTGTGCTGTACTTTCGGCATATAAAATGAAAACAAAACTTCTCTTTTGGTATTAAGATTCATTAGCCCCAACTCCTAACCTCATGCGAGCGTAATAGTTAGCAAGAAGACGGAACTTGTTGTGTTAGAAGACCGACTCAGGTCAGATTTCAATGGGCAGACAGAAGAGATCTTTCATTCCTGGTCATTATTGGTCATTGAGATGTAGTCGTGTTTCAATCTGCAATAAACCGGTGCTATTATTGAAATCATCGACCTGAACTGTCGAACTGAAATGGTCCAGTCTCCATATTATTGATGATAGAGACAGCTGACATCTACAGACATTGAGATGAACATCCTACGTCAGTGCAAGGTAATAACTCCGGATACACCCCCGGGAGACGTTTTAAGCAATACAATAGAAACGGAATGACTGTGGTTTTTGCCTGTTTAAGAGCAGGTGCGGTCGCAGGTTCCAACGTCACATTTCTTCAATTTTTTACAAATATTTCTAAGAGAAACGTCAGGATGACAGCAAAAGGGAAGCAGACAGTGAAATTCGATACGTGTGCTCGTGTAGACCGACTGAAGAGATGCAAATCCTATGAAAACAAAAGTACATGTAGTTCGTTGATGTGGCATACTTAGTTTCTGTGCAGCAGAATTGTAACTCAGGGCTCTGTTAATGTGTCTACTAAAATCACCGGTACCTCTATTCTTTCCCCCGACATTTTCTTATTTTTCTAAATTCATCAAACTTAGTCACATTGGATCTAACATAGACTTGATCTGTCACTGAGTGACACTACACCACGACTGAGAAGTCTTACTTAAACCCTGGGATGAAGGATTGGTCCCTTGGATACTCAGTTAGAATGTAAGATACAGCTGTGATCATGAACTTCGTGGTATTGTTGTCTACAGACAAATGACGAGCAGTTGTTTAATTCTGAGGCTGTAAATGTTCTACAAGTCAGATAAGAGGAATGTTACACACTGAACGCTTTTGCGTAGTGAGACTGCACTTAGGAGCAAGAGAAGATGGTTGACGATGCAACACTCTCGGGTGTCAACAACAGAAATGTGGGGGGGGGAGAATAGAAGTCTATTCTTGTGCACATCTCTTGTGTCTTCCATCTGCGTACATCTCTAACATATAGTCCCTATCAACTCTTGCAAAATGATTACTCTTTCTTTGAGTTGCTAATTTTTATCTTATCTATAGACTACGATTGACATGCTTTTAAACTCGTCATAATATTTGGCAAAACATACGTCACGAGCAGGATTCGAACCTGCGCGGGGAAACCCCATTGGATTTCAAGTCCAACGCCTTAACCGCTCGGCCATCGTGACTTGTCAATTATGAGTGTATCTGCAAATACAAGCTTCATTGTGGCTATGAAATTACGTATTACCGTATTAAGCAAAAGAGATCTCATCACAGCACTCACTTGACTAAAGTGAAATAACATGTTTCCATACTGATATTGTTAGCTGTACCGTGTCGTGACTACCGACAACAAGCAGAATATCAATCGAAAATAGCGATCTTACAAGTTACAGCACTCATATTTCTCCTTTCTTTTTTCCTCATTAAAATTTGTGATGACGCGCTTAACGATGACGACACTGGGTAAACAATCTGTGTATTATCAGAGTAAAGCGACAAGTCTACAAATATGTTTCATTGTGCTGCTATTGAATCATTTGATTTAGTTCACGAGTTCACTATTATTCAGTCAATTCATTTTCACTCGTTTATTGCTATGAATGAACTTGCTCGTCTGACGCCAACATAATAGCCTAATGCTTGATAATCTCGACAAGCAAATCATTCATGAATTCACCTACTATTCACGCTGCTAACAGTCGCGATGGCCGAGTGGTTAAGGCGTTGGACTAGAAATCCAATGGGGTTTCCCCGCGCAGGTTCGAATCCTGCTCGCGACGATTTTTTGGTGAAGCCGTTTGAATGATTATCTGCAAGTTCTTGACGGTCAAGCACTGTCACAGAAAAGGTATCGGCACAATAATATTAATTTAAGCGTCTCATCTTTTACCATATCCCGAATTACTATTATCATCTTATACGACAATCAGATTATTGACACTGATCCCAAAATCGTTGGAAAATCGAAAATCCTAGGATTGCAATAAATTATATATTTTATTATTTTCTCAGCTTCCACAAAAATGACTTTGGGTAGCATTTTTTTGCGTTAGGAATGCGGCGCAAATAATGAAAAATCAGCATTCTGTTGACAATGTATTGCCAGGAGGCCTTTCGTTGACGCTCATCGGGTGGTTAGAGTCGATTAACAAGAAACAAATGAAAATGAAACAATGAATTTGAATCAACAGAATGCTGAATTTTCTGATTTGCGCCGCATTCCTAGCACGAATTATCATTTTTACATGTATTTCATGTTCCATTTTTATTTAATTATTAATTATTTAGTATCTAAACAAAATAAAATTGAATAAGTTCTTTGACGCGCCAAAAACAGTGATCTCTTAATATTTAAAAACACACCCCAATGCACTTCAGTCAATACATGCATTTTATGGATAACTGTAATACATCCATGAATTGCATGCATTGACTGAGGCGGCCAGTTTTGGCGAAAATATTTTCAAATATTTAAAGATTGTTGTCTTTGGTGCGTCAAAGAACCATAATATTATTTTTAGTAAAATAAAATATAAGTAGAAAATGAAATAACAACAATGCAAAATATTTTACATGCAATGTTTCAAAGTATACAGTCACGAGTTTGTCGACTTAAGGATTAAGTGGATAGTAGGGCTGAGACATAGTTATTGGACGTTTGTGTTCATGGGTGATCCCGAAATTATGTAATTGCAAAGACCTTCTATTATCCAAAGTTGCTCAATTGATTAAATTAATAGAGTTCTGTTAAGTAGGTCCTACGTGATTAACCATAAAAAAGTCGTGAACAATAGCTATCATGAATATGATTATCTGAAACAAGCTTTTATATTTGTCGCTTAACTCAGATAATGCCCAGCATGATACACACAGATTGTTTGCTGAAATTGAGAAACTTCAAAATAGGAAACTCATTCTGCTTCATGGCTCAACTTTCGAGATTGTTAACAGAAAATTTGCTTAATTGCTTGATCTGTAAAGCTGAGACTATTGCCCAGGTATTAACTTATCAAATGTATTCTGCGGACAATAAAAATCATTCTGTAGAATTCATTTATAAGTTGCCAGAACCATACTGTGAAAAATACAAAATTCATGAGAATTACCAACAACTCAACAAACCGTATTTTTGTGTACATCTCTTGCGTGTTCCATCTGTGTACATCTCTAAATTGGCTTAATTTTATATTGGACTTAACATTCGTCACGAGCAGGATTCGAACCTGCGCGGGGAAACCCCATTGGATTTCAAGTCCAACGCCTTAACCGCTCGGCCATCGTGACTTATCAATTACAAGCGCATCTGTAAATAAGACATTCATTGTGGCTGTGCGCTTTCTCACTCAACCAAATATTACACAAAAGAGAGATCTTATCACAGCACACACTGAGCTAAAGTTAAATAACATGTTTTCATGCTGATCTCTTTAACTACACCCGGACGTCCGATGACAAGCACATTATCAATGATGGAAAATACCCTGCTTACTGTATCCATTTCTCCTTTGCTTTTTTTCCCCATGAAAATATGTGTGATAATGCGCTTTACGATGACGACACTGGGTAAACAATCTGTGTGTATCATGCATGGCATTATCTGAGTTAAGCGACAAATATAAAGGCTGTTTCATAGAATCATATTCATGATGGTTATTGTTCACGACTTTTTATGGTAAACCACGTAGGACCTACTTAACAGGACTCTATTAATTTAGGCAATCAATTCATTTGCAAGTCCACGCACGCTAGAACCCTTTTCACTCATTTAATGCTTTGAATGAACTTGCTCGTCTGACACCAACATAATAGCCTAATGCTTGATAATCTCGACAAGCAAATCATTCATGAATTCACCTACTATTCACGCTGCTAACAGTCGCGATGGCCGAGTGGTTAAGGCGTTGGACTAGAAATCCAATGGGGTTTCCCCGCGCAGGTTCGAATCCTGCTCGCGACGTCACTTTTGGTGAAACCTGCTTCTGCCTATGTTACGGCTACAAGCATTTGTCGTCAAGCTCAGTAATCGAACATAGGCATCACAAGTTTCCCCAACACTTCAACAGCCACCTTATTTTAAAGAAATGTTCAAACAAAACATCGTTCGTTGCATATTTCTACACCGTGTGGCAATCTATTGCTGATGATCATGAAAAAGCTGATGACAATCAACTATCAAATTTATCATGCTGTTATTATAGGCCTATCCTTCCACCCACCGATTGTGAAATTGTCGACAATGGTCGATCTGTTTGCAGACCTTGACTCAATTCGTACTGTTGAACAGACCTGAGCTTGAGATTGATCTCCACCATAATTCAATTAGACATCAGATAGTCATTATGAAAGGACGGACAACGGATGATTCATCGAATCATCAGACTGGGCCATGACCCGGCTAGGACAAGGCATGGGGAATGATGATCACGGCCGATCCCGCACCGGCGGATCAAAGCATGATTAGTTTGATTAGTGCCAAATTAGTATGATTAGTGCCAAGCACCCAATTGAAGATGCAATCAATAAGGAGAAATCCCAGCAATCTCTGTTTTCACACACAACGATAGGCAAATATTACTACTCCAATTCGCAACTTGCACTAGAGCACTAATGTGTACTTTTTTAAGATGATACTGGTGATCTCTCAACAAAAACAAAATTCAATTGCATTCTATTCTATTAATGGACTAATCTGGCAAGCACCCACACGATTAATTAATAATGCGACAAGAAGTTCATTCAAAAAGCATGAACAATTGTAGCAGCGATGCAATGCAATCATTGCACTATATCTTCATGTAGAATTTGTCTCTATGTGATTCATATCTCTAAGTTCCGCAGTACGTGTCGCGATGGCCGAGTGGTTAAGGCGTTGGACTAGAAATCCAATGGGGTTTCCCCGCGCAGGTTCGAATCCTGCTCGCGACGTCATTTTGAATGATCAGCGAGAATGGAATGAATGTGGTCTTAAACTTCTTACACTTTTAGTAAATGTTGGTGAGATTTTTGTTTGATGCCTTCTCAGCACACCCATTGAGACTGGTCACCGAGACGAACTGCGTCGGGGAATTTTCGCAAATTATTGCTGAAGTGATCTCTCTCTCCCCCTCATGCAACTGATGAGGTCAATACAATTTTACATTATCAAGGCCCTCCTTTGCTAGAGACTAACTCCCTTTCAAAGACATCAGTTAGGAGCATCTCAGTTTTTCGAATCATTCGACGAGCCATTGTCGAAGCAATGCCTATCAATGGAATTCCGTAATCATGCAATTTTACATAGGCTACGTCGAGCAAGCAGATTCGAGCTTTCATTCAATGATTTTGATAGTGGAGACATAGATAACCTCAAATAGTAATAAAGTTGTTTATACACCAAATACTTGGCTATTCATCTTCTCTATAGGCTGCGATCGACATGCATCATAACATTCATAACTAAAATAACATTCAGCAAAATGAAGGACGTCACGAGCAGGATTCGAACCTGCGCGGGGAAACCCCATTGGATTTCAAGTCCAACGCCTTAACCGCTCGGCCATCGTGACTTATCAATTACAAGTGCATCTGAAAATAAGACATTCATTGTAGCTATGCGCTTTCTCACTCAACCAAATATTGCACAAAAGAGAGATCTTATCACAGCACACACTGAGCTAAAGTTAAATAACATGTTTTCATACTGATCTCTTTAACTACACCCGGACGTCCGACGACAAGCACATTATCAATGATGGAAAATACCCTGCTTACTGTATCCATTTCTCCTTTGCTTTTTTTCCCCATGAAAATATGTGTGATAATGCGCTTTACGATGACGACACTGGGTAAACAATCTGTGTGTATCATGCATGGCATTATCTGAGTTAAGCGACAAATATAAAGGCTGTTTCATAGAATCATATTCATGATGGTTATTGTTCACGACTTTTTATGGTAAATCACGTAGGACCTACTTAACAGGACTCTATTAATTTAATCAATTCATTTGCAAGTCCACGCACGCTAGAACCCTTTTCACTCATTTAATGCTTTGAATGAACTTGCTCGTCTGACACCAACATAATAGCCTAATGCTTGATAATCTCGACAAGCAAATCATTCATGAATTCACCTACTATTCACGCTGCTAACAGTCGCGATGGCCGAGTGGGTTAAGGCGTTGGACTAGAAATCCAATGGGGTTTCCCCGCGCAGGTTCGAATCCTGCTCGCGACGTCACTTTTGGTGAAACCTGCTTCTGCCTATGTTACGGCTACAAGCATTTGTCGGTCAAGCTCAGTAATCGAACATAGGCATCACAAGTTTCCCCAACACTTCAACAGCCACCTTATTTTAAAGAAATGTTCAAACAAAACATCGTTCGTTGCATATTTCTACACCGTGTGGCAATCTATTGCTGATGATCATGAAAAAGCTGATGACAATCAACTATCAAATTTATCATGCTGTTATTATAGGCCTATCCTTCCACCCACCGAGTTGTGAAATTGTCGACAATGGTCGATCTGTTTGCAGACCTTGACTCTATTCGTACTGTTGAACAGACCTGAGCTTGAGATGATCTCCACCATAATTCAATTAGACATCAGATAGTCATTATGAAAGGACGGACAACGGATGATTCATCGAATCATCAGACTGGGCCATGACCCGGCTAGGACAAGGCATGGGGAATGATGATCACGGCCGATCCCGCACCGGCGGATCAAAGCATGATTAGTTTGATTAGTGCCAAATTAGTATGATTAGTGCCAAGCAGCCCAATTGAAGATGCAATCAATAAGGAGAAATCCCAGCAATCTCTTTTTCACACACAACGATAGGCAAATATTACTACTCCAATTCGTCAACTTGCACTAGAGCACTAATGTGTACTTTTTTAAGATGATACTGGTGATCTCTCAACAAAAACAAAATTCAATTGCATTCTATTCTATTAATGGACTAATCTGGCAAGCACCCACACGATAATTAATAATGCGACAAGAAGTTCATTCAAAAAGCATTGAACAATTGTAGCAGCGATGCAATGCAATCATTGCACTATATCTTCATGTAGAATTTGTCTCTATGTGATTCATATCTCTAAGTTCCGCAGTACGTGTCGCGATGGCCGAGTGGTTAAGGCGTTGGACTAGAAATCCAATGGGGTTTCCCCGCGCAGGTTCGAATCCTGCTCGCGACGTCATTTTGAATGATCAGCGAGAATGGAATCAATGTGGTCTTAAACTTCTTACACTTTTAGTAAATGTTGGTGAGATTTTTGTTTGATGCCTTCTCAGCACACCCATTGAGACTGGTCACCGAGACGAACTGCGTCGGGGAATTTTCGCAAATTATTGCTGAAGTGATCTCTCTCTCCCCCTCATGCAACTGATGAGGTCAATACAATTTTACATTATCAAGGCCCTCCTTTGCTAGAGACTAACTCCCTTTCAAAGACATCAGTTAGGAGCATCTCAGTTTTTCGAATCATTCGACGAGCCATTGTCGAAGCAATGCCTATCAATGGAATTCCGTAATCATGCAATTTTACATAGGCTACGTCGAGCAAGCAGATTCGAGCTTTCATTCAATGATTTTGATAGTGGAGACATAGATAACATCAAATAGTAATAAAATTGTTTATACACCAAATACTTGGCTATTCATCTTCTCTATAGGCTGCGATCGACATGCATCATAACATTCATATCTCAAATAACATTCAGCAAAATGAAGTACGTCACGAGCAGGATTCGAACCTGCGCGGGGAAACCCCATTGGATTTCAAGTCCAACGCCTTAACCGCTCGGCCATCGTGACTTATCAATTACAAGTGCATCTGAAAATAAGACATTCATTGTAGCTATGCGCTTTCTCACTCAACCAAATATTGCACAAAAGAGAGATCTTATCACAGCACACACTGAGCTAAAGTTAAATAACATGTTTTCATACTGATCTCTTTAACTACACCCGGACGTCCGACGACAAGCACATTATCAATGATGGAAAATACCCTGCTTACTGTATCCATTTCTCCTTTGCTTTTTTTCCCCATGAAAATATGTGTGATAATGCGCTTTACGATGACGACACTGGGTAAACAATCTGTGTGTATCATGCATGGCATTATCTGAGTTAAGCGACAAATATAAAGGCTGTTTCATAGAATCATATTCATGATGGTTATTGTTCACGACTTTTTATGGTAAATCACGTAGGACCTACTTAACAGGACTCTATTAATTTAATCAATTCATTTGCAAGTCCACGCACGCTAGAACCCTTTTCACTCATTTAATGCTTTGAATGAACTTGCTCGTCTGACACCAACATAATAGCCTAATCCTTGATAATCTCGACAAGCAAATCATTCATGAATTCACCTACTATTCACACTGCTAACAGTCGCGATGGCCGAGTGGTTAAGGCGTTGGACTAGAAATCCAATGGGGTTTCCCCGCGCAGGTTCGAATCCTGCTCGCGACGTCACTTTTGGTGAAAGCTGCTTCTGCCTATGTTACGTCTGCAAGCATTTGTCGGTCAAGCTCAGTCACCGAACATAGGCATCACAAGTTTCCCCAACACTTCAACAGCCACCTTATTTTAAAGAAATGTTCAAACAAAACATCGTTCGTTGCATATTTCTACACCGTCTGGCAATCTATTGCTGATGATCATGAAAAAGCTGACGACAATCAACTATCAAATTTATCATGCTGTTATTATAGGCCTATCCTTCCACCGAGTTGTAAAAGTGTCGACAATGGTCGATCTGTTTGCAGACATTGACTCTATTCGTAGGACAGGCAACAAATCATTGAGATTGGGTCGCCTTCTATGCGATGTTGCCATCTGTTGAACAGATCCAAGACCTCGGTCCTCAAATCCAACCTCGAGCGGACAGAGCGTGCGTCATATCACTGTGCTGGTATTCGGACCCCGATTTTGACATGAAAATCGGTGGAGTTATTTACATCAGGAAACAAGTCTCGAGCCGAAGCTCGCCTCTGGCAACTTTGTAAATGTCTTAGTTGAATTTAGAAGGGTCGGAAACCCCGAAAAATCATCAAAAATATCGAATTTAAATTTTTCAGCATTTTAGCACTACTTACAAGCCGTTTATAAGTAGTCTATCCCTATAGGTCTGATCAATAGCGATCGAACCTTTTTTGAATTAAGTCAAACGGACTTGTAGAAGCAAAGTTACAAGCCTTTAAAGATTTCGGCCTACTATCATCAAGTGATCAGTCATACTATACTGGCTAACCTATAATTCTGGCAAGATTGGCGACATGACCAATCGAAAAATCTGCCCTATCAGCTTTTTCATGAAATCCGACCAAGTGTCGGAGCTCAGGAGAGTTCACCTACCTCTGTGAAGTCAACGGATGAACTGATCTACCGTCGGTAGGAAAAAGAACGTATTTCGAAATACGTTGTTTTTGCTGCCAGTAGTTTAAATGACTATTTGAACCTCGAACTTTTATATATTAAAAGCTTATATTCATACCATAAATACCAAGGGAAATAGAAAATTATGAAACAACGTATTTCAGAGTAACTATCTTTTCCGTACTGGAATAAAGTCGTATTTCGTTTTACGCTGTTCTTCTTTCTCGCAATCCAAAAAGATGGGTATGATACGCTGTTTTTCTCGCCATCATTTCAAATGAGGTTGCTGAATAATGGCAGGTAAAACAACGCAAAAGAGTGAAATAGCTCAAAGTAAGAAGTTCAAATTGACATAAAAGTACTGCATAATCAATAAAATTGCTTTATACTCGTACTGAAACTATCGATTAGAGATTCTGTGTACGTCTCAGGGATGCGGAGTCCTATCATTTTGATAGGACTCCGACTCCGGGTGGCAAGTATATAAGCTTAGTTTTTGAAAGATTAACTGGCAGCCTACATCACAAATCATTATAGGCTTGCCTGAATCGATATTTAGTGATAATTGCATCAATTATCAATCATTTTCGATGAAAGTTGATCAAATGTCGGTTTAAGTTGGAAGCATACGACTCGGCTCCTCCCATCTTGATTTGTGCTTCACAAGGTTTTTCTCCAGTCTCTATCAGGCACGAAAATCCCCATCCTTCTCCAAAAAATGATAATAATAATAATCTTTATTCAATGGTCTACTGAGAGTCGGTAGACGCAACACATACGAAAATTACAGAAGTACGAAAATATGAGTACACTTTCGATTTTAATATCCGCTTTTAGAGGAGCATCACACACGATTAACGTGAGGGTAAGATGCAATGTTCTCAAACAAACCAGTATTTCATTTTTGTCTCTGATGTGACCTTTGGCGCGTAGGTGTGACCGGGCTGGAAGGCTTGTCTTCTCTAAATCACCGAGTGAAAAGACAATCCTTTTTTTCACTATCACGGTTCATTCCCTCAACTATTATAAGCTTTGTATGCACTGCTGTCTCTGTACTTTTGTTTGACGGAGAAAGTTGACATCAAGACAATGACAAGCTATTTACAAGGATAAATGATTTGTTTGTATTTTATTATTTCGGGTCTAGTTGTAGACCGGAGTCTGGAGTCCTATCATTTTGATAGGACTCCGACTCAGACTCCAGCAAAAATGATAGGACTCCGGGACTACGACTCCACATCCCTGGTACGTCTTAGAAGCATACAGCTTGTTTAAAGCACTGACTGACACAACGACAGACTGAACTGCCGTTGTTCAACTTAATAGGACCATGAATCACTGCATCGAGGCCATGCCTATTCTCTAAACTGATACTAGATTGTCAGAAAGTAGACAGATAGTTGGCCACATGAAGATAAATCTCACAGATCGATACATTAGGAGTGTGCCAGCATGAGCAATTCAACACTTTGAAGAATTGCTTCTTGCTTGGCAGAAATCGCTAGGTGCTAGCCGATAGTTCGTTATGGCGGTGAAGTGAATTTAGCACCGCCACTAGAATTCTATTTCTAAAATACACAATAAAAACTACAAAACATGATGGAATAGACACATAAGCATTACCAAAATATGTGCCAGCGAATTTCTCCATCCAAACACCGTGCTTGTGGAGAAATTAAAACCAAACAGCAAAAATGGCACTGTGAAAAATGCATGTGCCAGTTAAAAAAACGGCTAGATTCGATCTAGACGGAGTGTACAGCATGTGCCAACTCGTTTATTTCATGAAACGACATTGAGCTTTTACTGACTTCATCATCGCCGTTTCATTGAGTTTTCGGGTTCGTGCGATTTTCGTGAAATATAACGAGTGCACATTCTGCCACTCGCATCCTTACACATTCATTATACAGTATAATGATTTACTGCCGAGATTATGAAGACATCATTCTGTTAACTGTACTGATAATTGCAACGCTCAGAATAAAGTCAACTCCTCTTTTGCGAATTAATTCGTTTAGCAAATGATTCAAGAATTCGTGCGAAAGCCCTTGCAATCAAATACTTGGAAGAGGGACACATTTTCATGCCATATGACAGTGTGCATGCTAGTATTGGAGGAAAAATCAGAAAAACGGAAGACATCTGGGACTTTTGTGATTTAAAGAGGCTCTTCTACTCCTCTCAGAAGAGACTAGAGACTCGAGACCTATCTGAGGAAGACTTTCATCGCTTAAACATATTTGTACCCTGTCTGGTGAAGAATTTTCCAATACACGAAAGAGATGTTCCAATACACGAAAGAGATGTTCAGAACATGAACCAGTCGAAATCCAATCGATGCATCAAAAATCCATTGCATCTCGTTCAGTAGGCCTACTAGTAGGAAATAAAGAACTCTTTAAACTTGCCTTATTTGCATGTCATAAAAGTCAAACGTTGATCTTCGGAATCAATCAAATCATCTTTATGATGTAATCAAACAAATTGTCTCTTTGCTTATTTGTTTATTGCACGTGTATGCTTCTGATAATCAAAATCAGTGGGAAGATGGAAGCTACAATGATAATGTAGAAATAAGATACATTGTAGGCCCATTCACATCCTGCAAAATGATACAACTTTAGAATTTCTACACTTAACACGAAATACGTTGTTTTAGCAGATTGACTTAGAAATTAAAATTTCACGTGAAACGAAATACGTTGTTCTTGCTGCCGAAGTATGGTATGTATGCTTTGACACAGTCCGCAAAAATACATTTGTGATTAAAGTGGATATTAGTGCAACAAAAACAGTGTTAATTTTTATACGATCATTTTAAATAAATGATGACGATTTCCATGAATAAAGAATTTTGAAAATCGGATCTTCCAATCAAAAGTTATATAACATGTAAGGTCTGAAACTTTAAATGCCTCTACTGAAAATCTTAAATTTTGCTGATACGTTGTTTTTGCTGCCGACGGTAGTGATGTGTCTGTCGGTGATCTGCGCTTTTATAGGTTTTCAGATCAGCTGATCGGTTCTAGTGCTCCGATTGACTTCAAATTTTGACAGTCACGTTTTCTTGCTCTCACCTTTCATTTAAGACATCCCTCGACCCTCTACGATGACCAGAATTCGAGTTCAAACACTCGCCCATTTCTTCAAAAATAACCAAAATCTTGGAAAATGTGCAAACATTCGATTATAAACAAGCTCTCATTTGGAAACGGAGCCTGCAACACATCTGAAAAGATAGGATCCTAGAGAACAAAGCGCAGTCTTGCCCGTAAAAGAAACCCGAGCTCTTCATTCACTTCCATTCCTGAGTGAGAAATCGTCAAAGTTGGCTAAAAAAGCGACATTTCATTTTTGGACTTGAAAAAATCCAAGTATTTTCGACCACCGAAGTGAAAAATTTTTGAAAAAATTTTTTATGCGAATTTTAACCTGAAACCTTGATAGAAGTTTGTTTCACATGATTGTGAACAACTTTGGTCTTTTCGACTAACTTGGTCGGTTGAGTCGTCGGGGGGGGGGGGCCAATTTTTCACCGAAACTTCCTCGACCCAACTTTTGACGACAAACACGATGGGATGTCCAACTTGGTCGGTTGAGTCGTCGTCGGGGGGCGGTTTCCTCCTCTCGGACCCATTCCTCCCAACACATCCTTGGCTACCTCCCTCACCTCTCTTCCTGCCTGCCAGGGGGCTGAGTCAGCATGATGACTCATCGTTTGCACATTTTTCGCTTCCGTCTGGGATGGGATTACTACTAAGGCAAAGCATTATGTCTATCGAGAAAGCCAATATTAGTGCGGGCGCGTGTGCTTGCTGCCTAACACGCACACAACTCGCTTTCGCTCCGTCTGAACACACGACTAGCATGTGTGTCTAATCGTTAGAAGAAAACAGCTGTGATTCGTACACGCGCAAAACTGTTCACTCTGAGGTTGACAGCTGCTGCGAGAAGCTATCGAATTTAAATGAAATATAATGAATGATGACACTTTTCATTTTCATAAATGTTGGTAAATTATTATTTAGGATGCGCCGAAGGCCTCGCAGGTACAGTGAAGACGCCACTGGATAATTTATTTGCCGAAAGACATAACATTTAAAATACATGCACGACATCACGAGAAATCAAGGCAAATGGAAGCCCGAAGATGGGCAGAACAAATCTGACAAAGGGTTGGTACGCTAAATCTGCCAGTAAGGTCAGGAAGAATTTGGTCACCAAATGTCATGAAGCGTGTGAAACGTTTTTGAACTCGCTCAATTTGTTGTATGACTCCTTTTTGAAATGGACACCAAATAATGTTTTCGTATTCTAGAATACTGCGAAAATAGATACGTGTTCAATAGCAAAACAGTCTCACGCGAGATAAAGGTCTTCTTTATCATACCGGGCAACATATTAGCTTTGGATACCATTTTAGAGATATGAGAAGAGAAACCACGCGGTCTACTGACAAAAATACCAAGATCTTTAAAATCTGCAGTTTGATCAATCGTCGCATTGTTCAAGACATATTGATGTTCCTGATTAAGTCCCCCAAAACTCATAAGTCTGGTGTTAGATACGTTGATTTGGAGACCATTATTGTTGGACCATGTTTCCACATTTTGCAGATCGTTTTGAAGATTGTGCTTACCCACAGTCTGTGCATCGAAGTCGGTTTTGAAGACGATGTATAATTTGATGTCATCGGCATACTTTAGTGTCGTGGAATGCTCTATGTACTTATCAATGTCATTTATGTAAATTGAGAATAGGAGGGGACCAAGGACTGATCCCTGATCAACCGCTACTGATATTCTTCGTGTTTGAAAGTACTCCTCTAATCCGGACACGTTGTTGTCTGTTGGTAAGGAAATTTGAAATCCATTGAAAGAGTTTGCCTTTAATTCCATAAGAGTTGATTTTGCGAAGAAGGTTATCATGAGGTACCTCATCGAAAGCACGGCTAAAATCAATAAACGCAGTGTCCATGGGTCGATAGTTGGAGTAAATGAGTTTGGAGCCTGACTTATAGATTAATGTAATTGTAACATGTCTCCAAGAATCAAGAATTGTGGCATGAGACATTGATTGTTGGAAAATGTGAGCCAATTTGCCAGAAATAAAATGTCCTGTTTTTTTGATAGCGACGTAGCACAAATCATCGGGGTCAGAGGAAGTGGAGTTAGGAAGTTTATGCAAGCACTCATAGATTTCGGACGCAGAAAATATAACATTATCAATATACGCGTCATTCGTGCAAACATCCATAGCTGACGTAGTATTTGGCAGATCGGAAGAAAAATGAGACCAAAATTCGACATTGAATCTGTCGGCAATCACTTTAGGATCATGTGACTTTTGACCGTCAGGACATTTGTCGTTGGACCTTTGTTCACATAACTCCAGAACACTCCCGGATTTGATTTAAAAGATAAACTGAGTTTTGATTCGTATTTCACAACAGAGATATTCATTTGATTATTCACACGACGCGAAGATGCAGCTAACTTAAGTCTATTGCATAAAGTTGGATACCTTTACAAGATTGAAAGAATCGACGATGACGCCGAACAACCGCACGAACATGCCTGTTGTTTAGGGGTGTCCACAACCTTCTCCTTTTGGATGTGATAGAAGCTTTACTAGCAGTTGTAGAATTCTCCAAAAAATTGTTCCACAATATATTGACATCACATGCATCATTACAGGGCCACGGGGAATCAAAGAGCTGCTGTCGGAAAAGACGCCATTTAGCTTGCGAAAATATTTGTAGCCTACACAGTTATTGTGATGCTGGCTAGGAAAAGATGTAGGTAACTTTGAAACCCAGGTAATAAGAGAATGACCTGAAGACCCAAAACGTTCATCGATGGATAAATTAGCGACATCAACATCAACAGATGAGAAAATGAGGTCAAGAATGGAACCAGATTGGGGTCTAGTGGGATGACCGACATGCTGATTCAAAAAGTTATCCATACACCACCGCACTAAAGGGTGATCACAAAGTATTGCGAGATCGGATGACCAGTTGACATCAGGAGCATTGAAATCGCCACAAATGAGATAGCTTTTTGCTTCATCAGTACACACATTATACATCTAAGATAAAAATTCATTGTCTGACCAGCTATTATTAGGGGGCCTATAGACGCAACAGACCTCAACATTTCTCGGCCGACCAACAATTTCGCAGGTTACAGCTTCAACGCTATTATGATCATAACTATGAATCTCAAAAGATAACAGAGTAGAGGAGATGAATATGATGACACCACCACCGCGACTAATCTCACGGCCACGACGATACAAGGTGTAATTGTCAATTGTGAAATAGGAGTCAAAAGAAGTAAGGAATCCTCCCAACTGCGCACAGCGCCCCCCTCTGGAGCGCGAGTTGGGTTGGTGTGGTTCTGGGTCGACCGGCCGGGTGTGTCTTGGTCGACCGTCGTGATTGTTCTTGGGCGGCGGTCTTTGGTTTTGGTGTGTAGGACTGGTGGTAGGGTTGTTTTGTGTTTCGATTTGGGTTCCTGATGAAATTCTGCGTCGACATGTTGTGTTTCTTGGGTGTAGGTGTGGTTTAGGTGTGTTTTTGAGTGAGAAACTGGCTGTAGCTGCTAAACGAAGACTCGTACGTGAAAATGGACGGCCGATTTGGACTGTTTGGCCAATTTTGGGTCTAGGAGAGTTGTTTCCAGCGTCATAGGGCTAAAAACGAAGAACTTCGACCCCCCCCTCGGCAGCGTTCTTCCAACTTTGGTTCTAGGAATGGTAGAGAGTCATGCGATAGCTCGTTTGAAAGCTAAGAGTGCCACAAATTCATTGGAAAGCACAGTTTGGCCCTATCTTCCTTGGCTGAGGCTTGAGAGTGACATTGAGACTTTTGGTCATGTTAGAGAGCCGTCAGAGGTTGAGTTTTGTGTTTTGGACTCCAGCTGGCGAACGAAGCATCGGACGAGAAAACTAAGACCAGATTTGGAATCAGCTTGATGTCATTGGCCAATGAGGAGCACATCCAATGAGAATCCAGCATTTCTCTATAAATAATGAGGTTTTCAGAGTGACAATCATTCTATCTTTGAGTCACACAGGTGTCGGACGCATGTTCTCCCTCTACATTCCTATTATATTATCCATCTGAAATGGTAAGTCGGAACCTTCCTTCCTCTCCTTCCTCGAGTGTTAACTTAATAGCATCTCCTTTATTTTCAGGCATCTACTACATCTACTACATTTACAGGACAAGATAGTGTTCAGACGTTACAAGGATCTCTACAATCAGATCGTCTTATGTTGAGGCCAGTAGAAGAGACAACAAAGGTACATAATCCTACCCCACTACAGCGCAAATTTAGACAAGCCATACGTTATTACGATCATAGTATAGTATTGCAAACGGGAATGATTCCTTCCACTGAAGTGAAGATATTGAACAATCAGTATGGGGACTACGTAGTCATTCCTGTGAATCCATACATTCGTCCCCAACTCGATATTATTGAAGAGTTTGCAACATTAAATATGAACATCCCGACTCCCCTTAGCAAGGAATGGAAGGCGAGAGACGACAATGATACTCCATATAGAAAGATATGGAATGGTAAAAAGCTTTCCTTACCACTATCGCATTGGTGCTCATACTATAAAAAGGAAGGAGATGAAGTGACACCCAACAGATGTGAAGACCTCGCAGAAGGCACTTGGCATATGGGTTTTGCTATCAGTGGAATATATTATGGCTATCACCAGAACAACAAATTAGCCTCTATATCGATGCACGCTCAATCCATCCTATATATACCAAAGCAACCGGACGTTCATGACATTATTGATCAAATCCTCAACGAGAGCAGTACAAAGCGCAAGTCAGAGAAGAATGCTGCCGCTAAAACGCAAGCCAAGAAGGAAAATCAGTAGTCCTTACCTATCTCTACTTATGACAATTCGCTCATGTGCTTTGAGTGTCGTAGAAATGGACTTATCAGATACATTTGACTTCTTCGCTGCCATCATGTTATTTGTGTATTTCGGCGTGAACAGCATCAATGTACTTCATCATTTTGTAATGTTATAGGACTCTTCATCAGAGGAGTAAATGTTTGTAATTTCCTTTTTAGTCATCTATCATCATTTTTATGGATTATGAGGGTGAACCTGTACAGGAGCTCAGTGCTATTGCTATGGACAATTGGTCGTATCAAATTGCTAGTGTCTACCATCAACATGCCAAGTGTGATCCCAACGCTGATAGCTGGGCGAGAAAACACATCCATGGACTTAATCAGCAATACTTGCAAGACTATGGCTTTTCTAATGAATGTGCTCTTCTTATTGACTTTAAAAGATGGTTAGCAGCTTTTAATGTTGTATGTATCTTTTGCAATGATCCTACTAAGGAGAAGAAGCTATTTCCAAATCTAATCATCAATGATATTCTACTTCCACCTTGGGATGGTAGAGTTAATCAACACTATCATGAAGTCACTAAACGTTTTAAGGAATTGAGTGTTCCTATTTTAAATGTTCGTTGTAGTCGCTACATTCATAATCAATGTTTTTTTCCTCCGTATCTCAACACTGCTAAAGTAATGTTTGGTCATCATTGCTCTTTATATGACAGCTACCAACTGTATCTATTTCATCTGTTTCAAACCCAAAATTTGTAATGCATGCTTGTTAAAGTCGTTTAATAAATGCTTTGTGAAGAGATTTGTTATTTTCATGCAACGGGTGAGATAGATGAAGGATGATAATGTCTTTCCTAAATGATTGTGGAACATTAAGTTTTCATAGCCAAAGCTTAAAGGGAACTATTCAAGATTATGTGATAACTTTTCATAAAGATGAGATGAACATCAAATCAGTTATTGGTGATACTAGCACTCTATTTTTGAAGTTAATGGATACGTTTTCTAATAGAATTGTAATGGCGGCGAGATTAATTGCAAAAATTCATTTCAGCCATTTTGGGAAAGAAGAGGTAGAAGATCGTTTCTTTTACATTGCTCCTTATTCAATGGAAGTTGTAGATAATCCCAAAGAATTTTTTGAAAGACATATGGGAAAAATTGCTCAACGTCTTGATGCATTTAACCATCATGGTAGCAGTCTAGTGATTGAAGCGATTTCACATATTCACATTCAACTTTGTATAAAAGAAACTTAAAGATGCAATGGTACTTGATCGTAGCACAATTGGTTTTCGAGTTGTGTCTGCTTACTCTCGAAGTATATTCCTTCTGCACATGTGTCTATTATTTAGAAAAGGTTAGCAAGTTCATGTCTTCAAAAAGACTTGCTTTAGAAGTTGTTAGCAAGAGTGAAAATATGTGCGATGTATGTAAGCGAAAGGATGTAAGTGAAAAACGCATCTTCAAGAGATGTAAGCATACTTTCTGCCAGCACTACTTCTTACGATACTGTATTCAACTTTGTCAATGCAGTCACTGTGATATAGCTCATTTTGAGTGTCACTTCTGTCATTAAAGTTAGCACCTATGCAAATGTGGAATAATCAAGTTGTAACAATGGTTTAGAGAAAAATGGCGAAACGCAAAAGTCGAAAGTCTTCAAAATTTTCTGAGGCCATTCGAGCTCTTCAGCGAATGAAAGGAAATCAGCGATATAATGCTATACGACATGCTAATGATAAATTTATTCGAGAAATTGTTTCTCATGTTAGAGGTTTGAGGACAAAGAAATTATTACCACAACAACAAAAGTTACTTAAGCGACATACTACAAAATCGCGATTCATCTCCAATCCTAAAGTTACCCTTCAAAAAAAGAGGTAAAACTCTAACACAAAAGGGCGGTTTCCTTTCAGTACTTCCGCTGTTAGCTCCTGTAGTAGGTGACCTATTGGGTAGGATCTTTAATCCTAAGCGTTAATTATGCAAATATTGAATCCCAAAGTATTAAAATGGATTTCAGACTTCAATGTGATAAAGTTCTGACTGTATCAGGTCCATCCCATGCAGGTAAAACTGTTTTTACTCTGAATTTGCTAGATAAAAGAAAAGAGTTGTTTAGGGAACCTATCAATCGAGTGATTTGGTGTTGTGGTATTTATCAACCGTCACTCTTTCAGGAATTGTAGCGTCGTAACTTTATTCGAAATGAGGGAATTATTCCAGTGGATAACATTCAGTCCAATGATGTCGTTGTATTGGATGATCTATTAAAAGAAAGCAAGAATTCTTAAGATGTTACAGATATGTTCACTCGCGCAGCACATTTAGTAGAGAAAGTCATTCGAAGTAAGAAACGACAAGGTGAAGAATGGTGTCTTGTTAAATGGGTCAATCATCCTTCAAGTATGAACTCTTGGATGCGTCGTGCAGACATCTTTCATCTACGCGATCGTCAGTGATTTATGCAAAGATATAACTTGTAATGTCAAGTTCTAAGTTATGAATCCGACTGCATCGTTTTATTCAAGCCCCTCCTATCTAAGTGGCGTGGGTGTAATTTACAGCGCATCCGCCGTCAATGTGGAGGTAGCATATTTGGTGCGCTGAAATCTGTTGTAGCACCTCTCTTATCTACTGTCGGAAGATCTTTAAAACGAACTTTTTTCAATAATGCTGTTGGCTTTGCTGGTGATGTTGTTAATGATATTACCAGAGGTAAAAATGTAAAGAGTACTTTACTAAATCGTGGGAAGGAACGCGGTTTGAGAACGTTACAGCAAACGTTTAATGCTACTCAACAAAAGAAAGCACCTAAACGAATGAATGTTTGAAGAAAAAAAAACAGGATGGAGGTGGTAAGAAGCGAGCTTCAAACGAAACTAAGAAAAGGCATTCACGCAAACATCGCGCGCGCTGCAATCTTTCATCAAGTGCTAAACGACGACGCTGTCATAACTTCTAATCATGGAGTGCAAAACTTCAGGCTTTTGTTTGTTTGATCAACAAGCAATACAGACAGATATTCTTAGTTCAAGCATTGTAGATTATCATCCTCGTACAGCTGAGAATACTGGTCCTATTGAATTTGTTTTTTCCTGGCGCTAGCGATGATTACATTGATTTGAGTTATGCGATGGTTGATGTGAGGTTTAGAATTCAACAAGAAGATGGAACTAAAATTGAAGATGCACATAAAGTTGGTCTGAACAATTTAGCGCTGGCTACATTATTTCGCGATGTTTCTCTAACTATTGGAGAGCAACAGGTGGAAGGTGATCAAAGCGATTATCCCTATAAAACATATTTGAATGCTCTATCACAGTTTCATCCAGCAGCTCAAAACAGTCATATGGAAGCAATGGGATGGTATAGAGATCAAGCAGCACTATTTGATAGTGAGACAAACACAGGTTTTGTAAAGCGATCTGCTTTGATTAAAGATAGTAAAGTATGTCAGCTATATGGCCCACTTAATTTAGACTTCTTCAGACAATCAAAATTTTTACTCTGTAATACCAGTATGCGACTCAAACGTACATTGAATAAGCCTGAATTTTTTTTGAATGCCTTTGCTTCAGTTGTGAAATTTAAAATTCATGTGGAAGATATTACAGTATACATTCGTCGAGTGGTGGCTAATCCAAGTGTAATTAGAGAATATGCTGAGGGTCTTAACCGCAACAATGCCATTTATCCCATTCAACATACAAGGCTTCTCACATTTACTATTCCTAAAGATCGAAAGAGTTTCATGAAAGATGGTCTTTTTCCATGGGAAGCGCCAAAGCTCCTCATGGTAGCAATGGTTGAAAATGATGCATTCAATGGAAATGTCAAGAAGAATCCTTTCAACTTCAAACACAACAATTTAGGTGAAATTGCTTTGCGTGTAAATGGTGTTAGTCATCCCGGTCCACCCTATAAGCCAGATTTTACTTCTTATCAATTTCTGCGTAGTTGTGAACTTTTTGAACTACATGAATGTCTTTGGCTTTTACAACACAGACGATACCAACGGACTCACAATGAAAGAGTTTAAAAATGGATATACTATTTATGCATTTGATTTGACGGTCGACAGCGATATTAGTGCACCTTGTCGTCAAGCTAACGTTCCTCATAATATTCGCTTGGATCTGGAGTTCAAAACAACGCTAACGGAGACGATCAATGTATTAATTTATGCAGCCTTTGATTCAAGTATTGAAATAACTAAGTATCGTGACGTGATTCTTCACTATAATCGCTAATGAGTTGGTTGAATGCTGACGATATAAATACTAAAGTGCAGCGTAATGCAGATGAAGCTACGTTGAAAGCTTTTGATAATGTCTATTCTCTAGATACCTCACCGACTACTGTAAAACAATATCCCATCTTTATCGTATTGAACACTCAGTCACAGAATTTAGAAGGTGAATATTGGAAAACTATCTTTATTGGAAAAGACAGACGCGATGAACTATTTGACTCTCTTGCTCAACCTCCGAATATACCAACACATCAGTGGTTGAAAAAGCAGTCAGCGAAATGAGCGCATATTGCAACATCCACTTTCATCAACTTGTGGTGCTTTCGTATTGTACTTTATTTTAAAACGTTTACATGTACACCAATTTAAATCTGTTATTCAAAAGTTTTTATGTAATCCATCTTCTAATGAAAAGATGATTTGTATGTTCTATAATGATTTGAAATAAAAAGCATCATGTTGGAATAAAAATTGTTTTCATTTTACAATCCGTTGGTTATGTACATGCTCGATTAGATAGTCTAGGATCGTATCTGCTTGTATTTCAGATTTCAGTCCAGTAATGATAACTCTACTATTATGAAAGATTGCAACATGTACAGGCAAACCAGCAACTAATGAGAGCCGCGGGAAAAAAGTTCTGGTTCATAACACAAATTGAAACTGCTGGTATGAATCTTTAAAAACGATACATCTTCACTCAATTTAGTAGAGATCACCATATTGTCTACAGTCAGATTCGACATCACACACTTCTCCCTCTTCCATATCCGTCGTAGTAGTTTCTGCAGCTCTAGGCGCATTAACCGCGCTGATGAATGAGAAAGGGCGCCGAGAATCTGAACAGTTCCATTTGGGAAGAGTTGAAGATTCCGCAAATTGCTCATCTTCACCACTAACATTTGCGGTCGACCCGGATAATACTTGCTGCTTGGAATTTGCTGATGCAATGTTGCGAGATCAATTTTCGTGTAGAGTCTGATGCGTCGGAGAATGTTGACGATGGTGTAGCGATGACGTTTCATGATGAAGAAATGAGTAAATAGAGCAATGTATCTTCCTTTTATACTTTTCCCAACTGCCTTGATGAAATGTGAGGTAGGTAGAAAGTTGTGAATGATAGATTTGAATTCGCTGTTTGTTGAGTCGCAACCATATGCGATTTCCAATGCGTGAATGTTTTTTCATAAAGAAGTATTTTAAGTCCTTCATATTATGATTTAGACTGAAAATGTCGATATGATAAAGCAAATGGTCTTCTTACATTTCCAGCATAATCTTTGAAACATACGTTTCGTTCATGATCAATCTCAACATATTGTAGGAAATCCAATTTCCAAGTCTTCATAATT
>CAJQUW010008166.1:0-2500 GCA_907163375.1 Prostheceraeus crozeri
AATAGGAACTTGATTTTCTGAACCTTAACTGATGATGTTAATCACCGGATGCATCAAAAATTGTATCACAGTCAGACAGGCTAGTTAGGCTCTCAGTTCAGTAGCCATAAAATGTTGACATATAAAACTTACGGGATATATTCATTGCTAATCTCATTTTTGTTGATTTGTTCATCGTCAAATATTTGAACAATTAGATCTTTTCATGTGCTAATACTAATTAAATGATGCTGTATAAATGAGCGTAAACCTAGCAAACTTACATATTACTTCATTTTCCTATGTGAAAGTTTGTAATTATATGTGCCATTTAAACATAAACAGCCGCGAATAGATTAAGAAATACAAATACACGCAATTCGCTGCAAAAGATGGAATTTCGACCTTCAGTCATCCGCCAAATTTTAAAATCAACATGTGATAGTTAAGTGACCTTGATCGTTGATTGTAGATGAAAATATTGAACATGCAGTGTATAAAAATATTGCAGGATTATAATTACGATAGGCTGGCTTGGGGAAATGCAACATTAGGTAAATGCGATTAGGTTGTAGCCCAAACCAATAGCTCATAGCCAAGAAACCGTTCAGTTTGCATCCATATGTGCCTGCATATAGCCAATCTCTTAGATTGGCAGATAGCCAATCTCTAAGGCATTTTACCTAAGGCTCGTGGTTAAGGACATTCTATTCTTCTACCCGCGTATATATGCGCTGCACTAAGGTCAGAAAATACTTGATCTGATGAAGTTAAAAAAATGGGAGATGTTTACGAATACGCGCGGGCGAGGCGTTTATAGTGTTGCGCGTCGTCAACGGTTGTCTCTGCGCGCTGCACTTGAACCACTAGATGAAACGCTAGCCTGTTCTGTCTTCCCCTGAGCATGAAATTGAGGTCCTATCACATTTGTTTAGCCTCTGATACAGGCAGACACATGAGACGCAAAGTCTATTATACAGGACTGCCAACTATACTTACTTATATACTTATATTGCAGCAATTATCCCACATAGCACGAATGTTTGGGGGGTCATGTGTAATTACACGTGATTGAAGCGTGGCATGTCACCTAGTGTATCGAAATAATGATCTACATCAATTCTGCAATCAGACATAAACCAAGATCCACTTCTATATGTGGAAAATGTCTATTCTAGGTAGCGATATAAGGTAGGCACTTAGATTTTCTTGTAAGATCAGATGCTCTATTACCAAGAATAGGAGCGAAAACATGACGTCATTTCATAATAACATTCCAACACATCATCGGAGTTTAATTCGCAAATCTATATGAAAGTACTCAGATGCAAAAACACCCAGGACCATGTCGTATTTTACCACCTCATGAGGTTAAAAGGAGACTTTTGAAGGTCACTTACAGTGACATTACAACATAGAGAAACGTATCATTTCCATGATCAAATATGGGCAGTATTTTGTAGTTACTGTACAATAACCGGTATTTACCGGTCGTAGGAGTGCTGGAGTGTCGGAGAAGTGTGTGTTCAAACTCAGACTGGATTAGTAGAACACTCTACCACCGGTTAGAGCACTGTACAAACACATTTTCCATGTAGCACCAATTGATTTGTTCATAAATGGGCAGTATTCTTGTAGATACTGTACAATAACCGGTATTTACCGGTCGTAGGAGTGCTGGAGTGTCGGAGAAGTGTGTGTTCAAACTCAGACTGGATTAGTAGAACACTCTTCCACCGGTTAGAGCACTGTACAAACTCATTTTCCATGTAGCACCATTTGATTTGTTCATAAATGGGCAGTATTCTTGTAGTTACTGTACAATAACCGGTATTTACCGGTCGTAGGAGTGCTGGAGTGTCGGAGAAGTGTGTGTTCAAACTCAGACTGGATTAGTAGAACACTCTTCCACCGGTTAGAGCACTGTACAAACTCATTTTCCATGTAGCACCAATTGATTTGTTCATAACTGGGCAGTATTCTTGTAGTTACTGTACAATAACCGGTATTTACCGGTCGTAGGAGTGCTGGAGTGTCGGAGAAGTGTGTGTTCAAACTCAGACTGGATTAGTAGAACACTCTTCCACCGGTTAGAGCACTGTACAAACTCATTTTCCATGTAGCACCAATTGATTTGTTCATAAATGGGCAGGTTTCTTGTAGTTACTGTAACAATAACGGTATTTACGGTCGTAGGGAGTGTGGAGTGGTCGGAAGAAGTGTGTGGTCAAATCAGGACTGGGATTTGTAGAACACTCTTCCACGGTGTAGAGACTGTACAAACTCATTTTCCATGTGTTCAGCACCAATTGATTTGTTATAATGGGGCAGTATTCTTGTAGTTACTGTACAATAACCGGTATTTACCGGTCGTAGGAGTGCTGGAGTGTCGGAGAAGTGTGTGTTCAAACTCAGACTCGATTAGTAGAGCACTCTTCCATCGGTTAGAGCACTGTACAAACTGATTTTCCATGTAGCACCAATTGATTTGTTCATAAATGTGCAGTATTTTGGTAGTTAC
>CAJQUW010008166.1:7500-68535 GCA_907163375.1 Prostheceraeus crozeri
ATTGATTTGTTCATAAATGGGCAGTATTCTTGTAGTTACTGTACAATAACCGGTATTTACCGGTCGTAGGAGTGCTGGAGTGTCGGAGAAGTGTGTGTTCAAACTCAGACTGGATTAGTTGAACACTCTTCCACCGGTTAGAGCACTGTACAAACTCATTTTCCATGTAGCACCAACAACTTTTCTGGAAAATCTTATCATTTTTTGAAAAAATCGGTTTTTGGCGGTTTTTTTCCGGTTGTTCGTGTAAAGAAAGTGCTGGAAGTTGCTGTACAAACTCAGGTTTTTGCTCTTGTATCTAAATTTTTCTATCGGAATGCTGTACAAACTCGCTAACCAGGTAGCACCAATACTTGCACCAATTTTTCGAATTTAAATTTGAATTTTGAAGGTGAAGGAGTTCGAATTTTGGAAAACTTTTTGGCTGTACAAACTCTGCGTCATCAGTAGTACCTAAACATGTGGTTTCCTATTCTGTACAAACTCTATTCAAAAAGTTGGTGTTGAAGTTGGTGCTAACTTCAACGACATCTACACATCGGCCCCAAATCCTACCCGGATATTAAACTACCATCAGGTGAAACGTTGAAGCCGGCTAATAAATTCACATACATCGGACATTCAAGCGCTACCAATCAGTCCAAAATCAGACTTTTCAAGGCCGCTGTAGAGCCAGTTTTGCTGCACGGATTAGAAGCCACGGCTGTGACAAACACCCGCTCCCAGCGATTAGACCAAACCCATCGTGCATTTGCCAGGTTTGCACTTGGAATTTACTATCCTGAAGTGAAAAAAACTGAAAAACTTCGCCGAAAAGGCATCGCTGATGCTTCTAATAGTCTCCGCCAAAGAGGACAGAAATTGGCAGATTCTGCACATCCTATTTCGGCTCTTTTGATTTTACTCAAATATAAACCCTCCGAACCACTGAGGCGGGGAATGTCCCACTTACTCTCACTGATAGAGGAATTTGAAATATTTACACTGTGAAAGTTGTCTTTTTTATTTGTTTCTTTCGAATAAAAGTATTTTCATCATCATTTTCTTTTCATGAAAATTGAATTACCATAAGTATGGCGCTGTATCTACATGCTATTAAAATATATATGTGTATATTTCATATAACTGTAAATGTATATAGGCTTACCTCAATAAGCCATTTATCGAAAAATCAATGTTACAAATTCTCCTCAACTTTTAGAAGTAGTACATTGGAAACTATGAGTTTTCTAATGTACTACATCTAGAAGTTGAAGAGAATTCGGATATTATTACGTTTCATCATCGCCATCATTTCATTCCTGTGTTCATGTCCAGTGTTCTGTGTTGAGAATACAACAACATGAAAGATCCGGAAACACACAAGATGGAGCGGCCCGAGGATTTACAATACATGTAAAAGTTGCAATTAGCAATACCAACATTGATTTAAAAAATGCGGAAGATTCTCAAACCTCTTATCACAGACACTTCAGATAGGATTTTTATGAAATTATATTTCAGAACAGAAGATGTTGCGCGAATAAAGAGTGCAGACCTGAATAATGTTTGACAGTTCTTGTTTTCATACAATATGACACCAACCTAGGCTACATAATGATGACTTGCGCATTTCTTTATTGGTATGGGAATCGACGGCGCATGTCGCAAAGCCGTAAAGCAAGAACTGCCTATTTGAGTTGATGACATTCTGGTTTACTCGCAGAACGACTTGGTTGAAGATTTCAAAATTCGCTGGATTTTAGCGAGTTTCAATAATCTTCAAGAAACTCATGACATTACTTCTTTATAAATTGTTGAGGATTAATGCGTATCATTCGAACCTGAAACATTTTTACCGTCTAACTTGAAAAAAGTGATTTTTGCTTTGATATATAAAACTAAACCAGAAAGCGAAAACATCGAATATTTATGTGAATTTGAATAATTTCTTCTTTGACATTTCGTTATTTCCATAGGTCAGGCATAAATTTTGAGCATGCTTTTGAAAAAGATTTAGCGAAGATTCAATCATATTTCTATCTCTCTCAACCAACAGTCAATATTATTATAATTTTGATTTGTGGGAATCATAATATACACAGAAATATGTATGCTAGACAGTTTACATTGTGCTAAAATATGAAATAATGTGAAATACAAATTACTAAAAGGATTATAAAATGAGATGATTCAGTGCATGTGCCATGCTAGCAATGATGGTTGCTACATGTCACTTGATGAGTAGAGATCCATTAAATCAGGTTGTAAATTTGATATTTACTGACATCTCACATGATTTCAATGCACATATTTCCATTAAATAGTACATGATCTCATCTCCAACTTGTCTTCCAGTGCAATCTTCTCAAAACTTTCCTAAGTGATAGTTTTCATACCATTGTTTTTGACAGAATTCACTCTTCGCCTTATTAAATGATTTCATTGTTCCTCATGGATCAGTGATCAGACCGGCTACTTTGTCGCATTTCTATATGAAATTGACAATAGAATGATGAGCGCAACCCCACTCTACTCACACGGCATCAAAATGTGCATCGAAATAAAGCTAGGCTTGCCGTTGGGATGAATTTCCAGCCCAGTCCCAACACAATCTCAATGAGAATTTCCATTGGGATCCCAATAGCCAGCTTTAGAGCTAAAAACGTACTTAAGTTGACCCCAAGCTACATCGGGCTTACCGCTTAGGCCCACTATATGTGTTACTTTTTGAATTGACGAAGGTCTGGGTTGATACTGGTCTTAATAGCAATAGGGGCTTCAATTGATTTTGCACAATTATGCATAATAGGCCCACTGTATGGATATATTTTGCACCGATAGACTGTCTTTGCCTGAGAGCTTATAGAGGCCTATGTGTATAGCTGCTATGTATGTACGACCTACAAACACACTTGGCATTAATCAAGCCTATATCGGACAATGTGGTGTTAATAAACAGTTCGCCACACGGGCTCTTTCCGAAGACATTGTTCCTGCGCAGTGTGACACTTACAGCGTCATTCTGTTGCCCGTTTCAATCAATGCCTCATACGCACGCGCAAGGCACGAGTCGAAGCACAAGAAGGCCTCCAAATTGAACCACTTTTTTAGCAACTAGGGATGTTAAAGCCATGGAGTAGGGTTAAAGCTGACTTTGTCAATTTGTAAATTGAACTCCTCAGTACAATCCGAAAAGATTTGTAACGTACTGACGAATGTGTCAACGATTACATGTATATTTTGTTGGGAGAGGGCTTATTGGGATCTATTGGGATTGGGGTGGATTTTTGGTAGCCCAATCCCAATAGCTATTGCCCGATCCCAATCCCAACGGCAAGCCTGAATGAAGCACTCCCCTGACTCTGAATGGTCACATGCCTATTGCAGGCTGATTTGGACGCGTTGGCTATCTCGTCAAGAAATGGCAACTGCGTCTAAATCCCGAAATATTTTCATCTGCCGCATTTGGATCTCGCAGTACATGTACTGGCCTATACTATACTTTGGAAGGCAACTTAATCCAACTCGCTGAATGTGTGAAAGACATCGTGTTTCCTTCAAGACTCAAAATATCAAAACGCATATTTTTTCTCAATAGAAAACCCATCGACATGATTGCAAGTGACCAGACGTGACCACGTGAAAAAGCGAATTTGCTATACACAATGAGTATAATTGATAATAAATATGATGGCTGTCAATATAAAGTCTATTTACAAAATGATTCATGAACATCAATTACACCAAGGATAGGCTTGCAATATGAAAACATTACGTAGGCTCACAAAATTAGATTATTTTAGTCATTCAGTTCACTATAGGGAGCAAACTAATTCAAAGCGATGCACATGCTGAACCTTAGTAGGTGGGCAGAAAAGGAATTCCTAATATCTTACAAAGATAGGAAAAAGCGGCAAGTCGCTTGCGGATTGCTGTAAATTCCATCAAAGAGATTCGATTGCCACGATTCTTTTAGATTCGAAGATTTCAGATCATTGCGCACAAGTTTTCTCCATAATGTTTGTTTTTCCTATCACTATTGAAGAAGATAGCAGGTGCAAGAAAATTTATATTCTTATATTCGGCATATTAAATGACGTCGTCGCATGTAGATAAATTTGCGATACATTCTTTTAGGATTTTGCAAAACTTAGGTCCCTCATCTTGAACATGCCAACCGTGTTTGGAATCTTCCGATAGGTAAACACATTAATTTCATTGACCCCTTGCATAGGTGCTTAACTCAGAACATTCGTGATTTGTGGCTCAACCTCGACAGATGTCTTTCAACAATTTAGTTTTGCGTTGGACATGATGTAAGATCATTGTGACTAAGTTTTGCAGCATATAGTTTTCAGTTCTATTTACTCAAAAATCAGGCTTGCATTAATTATTAGTACACAGCAGGTTTGGACTCGGCCGTGATTTTAGCGGCCAGACCCGGGGAAAATGTTCGGAGAAGTCGGCCGGGGCGGGCCGGCGGCCGGCGTATTCAAAACCGGCCGGTCGGGGATGGAACGATTGGCTGGCGTCTCTGTACCGGTTAGTATAACCATTAGACATTATTCAATTTCCAGATACCATACATGAAAGGCATGAATGGTAGGCCATCCGGCACAATATCATGCAATGCAATTATTCGCACTTTGATAACATGTTTTGTGCGATAAACAGTAATACGCGTAATGACATATTTACTAATCTAATGAGTAGTAAGTCGTCTTAAAGATTTATAATAATGTTAACTGCATTTTCAAAGTCAATCAAGTACAAGAAAATTAAAAGCAGATAATCAAAATACTGACCCAGCGAGCATCAATATAATAATAAAATTGTTGCAATAGTAATATATGCGTGTACATAGATTAGACAATTAATTTCTTCTTCTGTTTGACTCACAGAATTAGACAGGTCGTCTCTACTTCCGTTTGACTAGAAGGGAAGCATTGGAACATGTAACGTAAATGAAATGGCACAATCTCCTGACTAAATACCATAGCAATTGAACAATGAGCAGCCAGTTGAACATCAAACACACCAAATTGTGCAAAGTTTCAGTGACTGTTATCAACCGGATCACACAGTGAAGAGACACAGACGACGTCAAGTTTTGCAGAGAAGTTTGTGAACGTTTTTTCATGCGCCTGCTAACTTTTTTAAAATGATCGAAGAGCCCAACATTACCGAGAAAACTTTTGCGCAATGATCTGAATTCTTCGAATCTGAAGGAATCGTGGCGATCGGAGCATTTTGAAGGAATTCAGAGCAATCCGCAAGCGACGCACGACTATTTTTCCTATCTCTGTAAGGTATTAAAAATTTCTTTTTGCCCACTTATTAAGTTCCTGCATGTGCCATTTGTTTGAATCAGTTTGCACTTCTAGCAAAGTGATACGATTAAACAATCTAATTCTGTGGTTTGACTATAAGGGAAGTATTGGAACATGTAGCGCTGATGAAACATGGCACAACCGGCTGACATAATACCATAGCAATCGAACAATGAGCAACAACGTTCAACATTAGACGCCAAATTGTGCAAAGTTACAGTGACTGTTATCAACCAGATCACATGGCAAAGAGATATAGTCGATATCAAGTTCTGCAGAGAAAGTTTGTGAACGTTTTTTCGTGCGCATGCTATCTTCTTTAATAATGATCGGAAGTACCAACGTTATCGATAAACCTTTTGCGCAATGATCTGAATTCTTTGAATCTGAAGGAATCGTGGTGGTGATCGGAGCACTTTGAAGGAATTCACAGCAATCCGCAAGCGACGCACGTCTATTTTTCTGAAATTATTTAAGATCTGGAATAATTTTACAATAGATGAACTGATGAATACACAATGCTTCCAAAATTCATACAGGCTAGAATATAGGATTCTGGAAGCTGCATTCTAACCTTTGTGCATAGTATGCTCAAGAATCTCTCCGTAATGTTGTAGTCGGGAAAATGAAATTTAATATGGCAGGGGTTCATGAAGTCGTAAATACTCATCTTCTCGTTCTCTCAAACGATGAAAGTGAACAAAATGTAATTAAAAATGCTCTCAATAGTATCAAAGATCAATTGCTATGAAGCTCAGGGAACAACTATAACTCAATAATATAATACATGTAATTAATGATAAAGGAAAAAAAGTTTTTGGGAAAGTTACACATATGCATTCAGGTACAGTATCTGAATGAATACGTGTATGAAGTCAGGATCCGTTATTGTACAGACGCAAATATCGGGAGAAGTCAAACAATAAGTAATAGAAAACGGATTGGGCGATGATACTAAAATACTAGAATTGGCAAAAGCAACAATTAAAAGTCTCTTAACCCTTTAGGGCACAGATCTCCATTTTACTGAGGAATCTTATTTTCTTCTCATGGATAGTTGTTATAGGGTCCCATTAAGACATATCTCAAGTATTTTAAAAATATATATCGGGAATATATTTTTGGGGGTGGTTACACAACCACTATGAATGAAATTTTCGCTCTGGGCAGATAGTTTTTTGCAATTGTTGTTGCGCTCATTAATGCAAGTACCTACGTAGGCATGGTTAAAATTTGTATTTTGCAATTGTGCATATAACCCCTCATGTTATTGTGTAATTCAGAGCACTACACTTGGGAGATATGCCTGTTTTTCACATACAACTCAAAAAAATGATCGATGATTTAGCATATACATTCGTGTGTTGTGTCCAAATTTAGGCCTATTTAGCAACTCAGGAATGAAACTATTCATACTAACATGAGTAGTAGTTCCTCTGACTATTCAGACATAGAGCAACGTCACAGATCCTGCAGAATACATTACTTCGGCAGTCGTTTTCGTTTGAAGAACAGAACGTACATCGTGCTCTATTGCTTTTGACACTTGGAAGGTGAGTGGATGCAACTTTCTTTTCTTCGACTTTGCCGATTCGGTTTGGATCTTGGAATTGTCTACAAGACATGAACAATCTTCAAGCGAAAGTCCTTTGATGACAGAAGCTACAGAATTGCTACAGGAAGCCTTTCATCTGCTTTACACACTATGTAGGCATTTGAAATGGCGGTGTCAATTTGATCGAAGAGTCTGAGGTAGTATTTGTACGCTTCGGTGGTTGATTTCATAGCATTTTTCCTTTGATCAGAGATGTACACATGATGTACACAGAGATGTGCATGTTGAAATGATCTAAAACCGCCTGAATCTTGTAGGCACGGTCATTATTATTGAGAGTGCTTCTAATTGCTTCGATCTTGCCAGGGTCATTATATTATTCACAAATGGAACACCAACTGCTTTGTCAGTGGACCAATAATCCCTCATTTCAGGAAGAGCAAGCAGGCCCATTAGAACACAAATACCCACGAAGGCCTTCATTTCTTCTTCTTCAACAGAAAAAACGTTCCCATTTTGTTTCGCGTATTCGTGTGACTGGGGAATTAGTATGTCACCAATAAGTTGATTCAACCCAGAAACTTTGAGAAATACTTCATATGGGCAGTTCAGCTCAAGGATGTCAGACCGAATATGTCATATTTTTAGCTTTAGTATTTCATGAGTTACAGAAGGGGGTTTCTCTGGTCCTGTCATAGTTGAAGTAGTAGGTCGTTCATCATATTCTGGTGCTTGTGAAGTCGATATGACGGTTTCGTCCAATCCGGCGTCATAGTCCGCTTCAAAGAAAGACATATCCTCTTCATCAACATGGGCAGGCTCACCTGAAATAAGAAGTCAAATTTGAAGCAGCAGCTACTTGTAATCATTTTCTGATTCTGTACATTATTTAGAAGATTCAATGTATTACTTAAAGTCACAGAAAGCAAACATCTACGGCTACGCTATAAACTATAGGCCCTAATTGAGGCATAAACACCACAGAAACGGACATAGCCTAGTGGAACAACTTCGGAATAACGATGCTAATAGTGTGTGGTCGAGTCCCTGAAGAGAAAATTTTGCCAAAAACTACATTGGTGGAGCGTCATAGACGCAAAAGTGTATCTAGGCTTTGGATGTATGTATGTCAAGTACCTAGCAAGACATTTTTCAGAACATGTACTAGCATTCGTGAATATTTCATTATTTTGCATAATTTTCCTCTAAGGCTTAGTGGTATATATTTGTACCACCTACGTGTTCTATTTCAATTTTGCACAAACAAACAAATTATCAGCTCATGTCTTGACCAATTATGTTTTTTCAGGTTGTGGTAGAAAAGTTACTAGAACATGAAAGAGACAGATGACATGAACACTTACCCGATGCCATTCCCAAAAAGTCGATAATGAAAAAAATGTCCAATTTCATCGTCTGTATCCCCTAGAAAATAATTGATTTTGTAAAAAAACAGCCAAAGATATGGTAAATGACAGCGGAAAACAAGAGCCGAAACACGATCACAAAAGAATACATTGTTGGTGGTATAAAAATGTACCACTAAACCCTAAAGGGTTAAGGTCCATTCCCACCGGACGCGGCGCAGCGCGTCTCAGGCGTCCAGGATTTTCGTTCAGTACCTTAACAAACCTATTGGGCTGTTCACACGAGTAACGCGGGACCACGCGTCCAAGAAATTTCAAAAAAAAGTTCTGTAATGACGCGCGGTCTGCTTTACGAGATAGGAAAATCCATCCCGCGCCAAGACGCCTCGCGGCTTGCTCTACCCTCGCACTGAAACCTGACACCACACGTTGCCAGATGTTTATGCAGAGAAATGACTTGACTTTCGACATAGCTATCCGACAATTCTGACCTTCTGTGAGGACAATTTGACCAATGAACATCGAAATCCCTTATCAGTGCACTGTCATACTTTGTCAACCATGAAATCGAATTCATGAATGCATTTGGAGATGAATGATATTTTATTTACTACAAAACAAGTATCGGAAACGAAGATGAGAAAGTTGTTATTGTTCTGTAAAAACGGCTGCTATTTGTTATTGTTCGCAACCTATCTGATAATCTTCGATAGAGTGACCATAGAATGACCTATATATCCCTACTCTATGAGAGTGACACTCCCGATTTCTAAAAGGTCGTTTTGTGAGCCAACTTATGGCAAAGTCAATCCGTGCGTCAATTCTTTTTCATGATCTGTCACTCTTCTTGGGCCTTGTTGTTGAAAGAAAATGTGTAAATGATGTGTGCGTCCTTAAAACCCTATTCCTTACAAATGTGAAATATCAGATGATCAGTTTTCGCAAAATTATGTAATTCATAGCAATCCCCATATCCTAACGATTAATTTGCAATGTCAATCACTGAAAAGTATGCCTCACTTAATTTAAATTGGAAAAAATAACTTTAGCAATGTCAGTCTCTTTCATCTGTCTTAAATTGTTCGCCACTCCTTCAAGCATTGCGATGAACTCAAAAAACATTTCATATCGTTTATTTAATGCAGGTCGTAGAATTCGTAACCAATTTAGTTGAAACACACTTCATTTAAAAGGAAATTTCACGAAGAAGACGATGGTGGTATCTATTTTGCGAACAGCAGTCATTTTTTCTCCTTGAAAATTCTCGCTTCTATCTCTCATGCTCATCGCAGTGCGTGACAACAGTCGATATAGCTTATACATTAATTGTGTTGACATTTTGACAGAAGGATTGATTTCACTTGGTTTTTGTGAATAGTATTGGCAGTGAAATAGCTGATTTGATATTCCCTCAAATCATACGACATCCACAACTTATATATTATGATACTCAAGAGAATAATTTCTGCGGATTCGGATTGACTTAACGAAAATTAACAGGACGGAATGATTTTTTTGCCATATCATACTGAACTCAGTGCTCTTCTCAGATTGAGACTATTTTCTAGACTGTTGGTCGACCGAAACTCATCATGGAATTTACTTGGACATTGCTCTAAAATAGACTGCCCCTAGCAACACTTCAATTCATAACGAACTGTTCTCGTCTGATGAAACTTGCAGATCTAAGAACCTGATTACATCGCACTTTGTTCACGCTCGTAGATCTAATGCAAAATCTCTCTGTATTTCCTCGAGAATGTGTCGTTTAGGCTTCGAATGCATGTAGCACAAGGAATATGAATATGTTAATTATTCAGCAATAAGAAGTGTCCATAACGATATGGTATTTGTAGTTTCCTCCCTCTCCATTCCTCGCCACACGGCTCGGTGAGAAGAGGCATTTTTGTTGGACGCGCCGCGTCCGGTGCGAATAGACCTTTAGACAGCAAAATCGAACACACACACACACACCAGAATCATGTGCGATGATAGGAGATCAAAAAGATACAAACCTTCAAAATAACCGAACCGAGATTACACGTAGTAAGGAAGAAATACTGGCAGCAAGTTTACAGTTCACAGGACACTGTGAAAAACAAAATGGATTAATGGAGACAAACATTCCGTGATTGCCGCAAAATTGGTGCAGCACTGTTGCTCGAGGAGATCGTGCAACAGGGTGTTCTGTCGCACAGCGATCATTTTTGTAAAGCAATAATATCGAGAGAAAATAGACAATTTTTTTCTCTCTTTGAAAGGTGTCCCGATTTAATTAGAAAATATCTGGTTATCTTGTAAAAGATGAAGGCTAATACACTTATTCATACTTGCAATTTATCAACGAGAGAACCTACGAACGATGTTTTTTCTGCCACGCAATTTAGAGCCTAGCATCCGGAGAAGTGAACGAGTTTATCAACCAAAGTGCTCTTCAATACCTTTATTTTGTGGGTGTAGCAATGACACAGACATTTCAAATCACACCTGAAAAATGTAGGAAAGCATTTGATCAAAGTCTGTTCATCTGCATGACCTTTCGATAGGTCTGCCAATCTCAGCAATTTCTACAGAATGAAGAAACATTGACATTTCAGGATGACATGTATTGATAATGAGAACAGGGGCCTATTGCACCAGACGTGAAGAGTGAAGGTTGATGTTGTTGCACCAGATATTGGGTATTTCCATGAAAGTGATGAAGAGCGGTTATGTCTCTATTCAACACAGTCTTAATACTCGTACAATCGACGAATATCTCCGAAGGCGTTTTTTGCTATCTTAGTCTTTGATTTAACACTGATATTGATTCATTGACGGTGTATAGTACGCAACCTCGTAGTTTAAATGCTACTACAGGCAAATGTAGTTAAGCAAAAGCAAATGGATAAAAGCTCTGTGGAATAAATCATTATAATAAACGACTTAACATATTGCAAGAAAAAATTGGCCTGAGAACTGCCGTTAGATGATTTAAGTTAAGAATTTTCTTGTTTAAAAGTGATTTAAGTCTTTTTCGAGAAAAGCTGCATGGATAGCAAAGATGCAGGCTTATAAGGTTTCACAAGAAGTGTATGGGTCCCTAACTGAAGAAAAATGAAGAAACTAAGAATAGCAGGAAATTTATCGGTGAAGACACAATGTTAACTAAAATACGCTTTCAAAGATAACATAAAATTTAACGAATTAACTGTTTAACTTTAACTTCCGTTACTTTACTCCCACACTAACGGATTATTGTTAACGGAACTACATTTTTTAGTTATCGGAACAAAGTTAACGGAACTAACTTTCTTTTTAACGATGCCCAACACTGCAAAACTGTGCGTTATCCCCAAAACAACAAATGCGTCTGACACTCAGATTTTCAGCGAGTGGCAGCTTCTACTATGTCATTGGCGACGCACATGGGCCCCATAAATCAACAGTATGTAGAAGCATAAAAAGTGGTTATGGCTATAAATGAGATTCTTTTCGATGACCCTCTGAATCTTCCCAACTTCGAAAGAATCTTCAACAATATTGCTGGTTTACCCAGAATCACCAGTATCATTTCACTATCAATCTCTTTACATAAATCTTCTTTGTCAGCTGCTACCAATTCAGCAGAAAGCTGTCCAAATATCTCTTCTGACCTTTCTTCAATCCCTTTAAGCAGCTCGATGTATCTTTTTTCTTCTGACATTATCGGATTTCTGATTTCAGTACATATGACCAGAGTTGGAAAAGTCGGAATTGGAATTAATTCCATTTTTCATCGGAATTGGAATTGGAATTGACGATATTTAAATCTACTGGAATTGGAATTGGAATTGACCTTGATAAACCTCAATTCCACTTTTTCGATAGACCTGTGATAAATCTATTTGTACAAAAATTGAAATCACAGTACTCGGTCGCTGTTTTAACTGCACGGAGAGGTAAGAGAGAGATAGATCGACAGAAGTAGCTTTATTCTATAGTTGAATATAGTTGGTGTTTTCTGTGACTTCGATGGGCCTACAGACCCGGACAATGTTATTTTAGTGATTAAGCAGACAATGAAAAGACAATCATCTTTGTTTAATCTGTTATTTAGTTATTTATCAAGTAAGATAATTAATCAAAATATAGCAATTGTTGAATTTAGCTCTTGATAGGATAAGCACAAAAATTGGAGATTAACTTAATTGTTGTACACGCGAAAAGCAATCGGTATGGAAAGAGATTGGTTTGGATTAACGGTGCATTAAAGGGCAGCAACCCTGTCAGTTCAAATCATAATATAGACAGTGTCAACAAATGATTCTAATAATCAATTATTCAATTACATGAACTATTATTCAACTTACAATCACAACATTTAACAATATTAATTTTTAAGACTATAGTTATATATAAGATACGATACGCAACGATAAAAGAAAAACTTAATACTTGCAGTTCACTTTCTTAATATTGAATTCACTTCAATTCGATCGGACTCACTTATACCAAAATAATATCATAAACATCAGTGTCACTTATACAGTCAATCTTCAATCACGTTCGCTGATGTGTTGCCGTATATACGCTGCTGTGTTGTTGTTCGCTGGCAGGCTGTTGTTGTTGTTACTTCTGTAGTTACGTTACACCGCGAGAGCCCGGAGTTCTTCTAACTGCTATTCTAATTTATACAAATTTTTGAGACTTGACGATAAAGCCACGTTCTTTTGAAAATTGAAAGAGTTTCCTTTAATCCTTGCTCCTTAGCTTTCGACCCGACTACATTTCGTTCTTATCACGGAGTTTTTAATCTCCTTTTTTAACATGGACCATTAATCAGATTTCATGATATCATTTTTATCGTCGTTTTTTCTTTCATCAACAGTCACGTTATTCGCACACTGAATTTCTTTCTTCTGTCAGTTTTTTAATAGATTTATTCGCATCTCATCTCTCTCTCTCTCTCTCTCTCTCTCTCTCTCTCTCTCTCTCTCTCTCTCTCTCTCTCTCTCTCTCTCTCAGCGTTTGATTCTTTTCTGACCGTTAACTTTCTTTTCTTTTTTCACGAGATAATCTCGAAACGACGACGTAGTTTACGAAACGAAAATGTCGTAGGCTGACCGGTTACATATATACATGTACACAAGAAATATGAACTATGAACATAAAAACGCACATAGGAACGACGCAGGGAACGGCACGCAGGAACAACGAGGATAGGATAAGGGCACATGGGTTAGATTGAAACGAACAAACGTTAGATACATTGACATAAGACACTATACGCGACATGCAATTATCGGAATTGAATCTTATTATGGAATTGGAATTGGAATTGAATTGAACTGTTTCGACTGGAATTGGAATTGGATTTGGAATTGAAATTTCTGCTCCGGAATTGGAATTGGAATTAAAAAATTTCAGTGGAATTTTTCCAGATCTGCATATGACAGTCAAAGTTAAGACATTGCTTAATGACGTCATTTGACGCCACTTAATCAGCTCGAAATAGATTTTAACTCGTCAACTTGAAGAGTGATAGTGGAGTGCGAATAACAGTTGGTGCAACACTCTCACCCTTCACTCATCACTATCAGCAATTTTACTCTTCACATCTGCTGCAATAGGTCGCAGGGTTGCATAGATTAAGAACAATGAAGACAGCACACTCCTCTTTCGTGGCTCACAAGTAATGATCAATTGAGCATTAGGGTTTGGCTATTGTGCATGGTTACATGACTATTCTGCATGTGATCGCTAAGAAAGAAAAACTATGCGTTTGATAATACATTGTGTAAGATGCTAAAAGTTCATATTCATTTTTAGGACTATAAACGTTGTTTCTAATTCAATAGCATTCAACAGGAGTATGAGCTATTGCTGTGCCAGAGATTCAAGTCTTTGCCCGAGCAAGTATGCGTACATATACTTCGCTTTTTAACTATTACCGAAGGCTTGTGTTTAAATGTTCTTCACAAACCTTAATAATAGAATGAGATGAAATAAATAATAGATCTAATTTCAGGCTTGCCGTTGGGATTGGGATTCCAATTGGGATTGGGTTGGGATTGGGCTACCAAAAATCCATCCCAATAAATCCCAAAAGATCCCAATAAGCCCTCTCCCAACAAAATATGCATGTAATCGTTGACATTAGTGAGTATTACAAATGTTTTCGGGTTGTAAAGGGCAGTTCATTTTTCTGTGTCTCCGGTCTGACCTTGCCTCTCTCGAATTCGAGCATTGAGAGCTCTTAGTGTGATTTACACAAATTTTAAGCTTTAACCCTACTCTATGGCTTTAACTTCCCTAGTTGCCAAAAATAGTGCTCTTGGATGAATGCAGTCTCGGTGCAAAATATAGCCATACAGCACGCTTATTATACACTATTGTTGAATATCAATTAAACCCCTTTTTGTTATTAAGGCCAGTCTAGTCCTAGGCCTACGACCGTGGACTTCATCAATTCAAAAAGTATCACATTTGGCAGGCCTGAGCGGTAAGCCCGATGCAGCCTGGGGTCAAATTGCGTACGTTTTTAGCTCTAAATCAGGCTATTTGGATTTCTATTGGGATTGATCCCAATGGAAATTCTCATTAGGATTGGGCTGGAAATCCATCCCAACGGCAAGCCTGTCAAATTGCCATGCAAAGGACGTGCAGCTGGCAGGATTCGAACCTACGACCCAGGTTACCTAGACCAGTGCTCTACCAACCCATCTACAAGCCGCTGCGTATGCAAATGTGTCAATTGGCAGGATCAAATCCTCATCACAACACATCAGTTGTCATAGCAATTATGATCAATGAATAGATATCTCGTCACAATTATGACTGCCGACATTGAAGATTCAATTGCAGCACCTTGGAGAGCACCTTTTGCTTTCACCGGAATCGCATCGCACTCAGACATCTCCCTTCTGGGACAGCGGAGTTTAGATACCAAGCTGACAGTAAATCTCCAATCAATATGCACCTACAGGGAATTACCAAGACTAACCATGTTCTCAAAACCATTTCTTGAACAATACATTCATTGAAGGCGCTTAAATTCAAAATACTATGAGGATGGTGACATGCTGCTGTCGGGGACATTTGAATGCCATCTTGCACGGGAGAGTGGGTCATGACGGATCAGATGTCTTCCAGGATGAAGGTCCTCCCAAAAAAGCGTTTACCAAGTGTTGGGTGTCTAGTTGATTGCATAGAAATCTAGAAGCAGTAGCTTTATATTATCATCATGCACTTTTAATTCTAAGAAAATGCATCGAAAAATTCATCCTTTTTCATCCTTCGGGTAAGACGAACAATCTCAATGGGGATAGATGGACAATTCTAAAAAATGCAAAATAATTAGTAAAATTCTGCTTATATCTGTAATAATAAATAAATAAATAATCTCTTTATTGCTTCACAGTAAGTATTCAGTGAACGCATGACATATTTTCAATTGACATGGGATGAAATGAATGAGATGAAAAATAAAAACAAAATAAAACTTGCAAATTAAATACAATGTACAGGTCATTTACAATATTTTATGAATGAAGATAATAATTTCTAATTTAATAATTTAATAATAAATTCTAATAAGTTATAAATTCTAATTAAATCTAAGCCTACATGTATAATCAAGATAAACAATGCAGAACAATGTTGTCAATTGACTTCCATGTCAACAGGATTGACTCAGCACTCAGTTCTGATCAAAATGGTCCTGAAAACATAGCTTTGAGAAAACTATCCCATGGCAAGCCGCAAAATTACATAATAGGAATATTCTCAGCAGCATATTGAACCGATGTTGCTGTCAAAATTCTAGCCGGAAAATCAATAGCATCTAGCAGTTCGTGGCGGTAGGCCTAATTAGACCTACTTTCAAGATTTAAGCGGCTGTTCCTTTTATGGCTAAAATTTCAACAGAAGCATATTTCGTTGTTACTGAGAATGTTCCCATAATGAACATTTTTGAGACTTTCTCTCGGACAGTTTTATCAAGATCATTTAGTGCGAAGACTATGATTTTGATTTAAACCCCAGCGTGAGCCCAATCTTTTCAATCCCAGCATTTAGAGACCCACTTCTCATCATCATTTGTTATTGTATGCAATTCATTCGTTGTATGCAGACGTACATTTCAGGACATAGAAATAGAACAATTGATATTTACAATGGTTAAGCATAGAGTTATTCTGAACACAGAATTAGACAGGTCGTCACTTCTTCTTCTAGCAAAGTCATAGAAATTGACAACAATAAAACCTCTAGAATGGAAATTAAGCTTCATGCAATGCACAATAACGGCACATAAATCGCACGCATTTTCACTTAGATGCACCTGCCAACGTCTGTATCATTGGGTTAGAATCAGTCACATGAGTAAATCGAAGCTTTTAATTGGTTCTTCACGCCCCAACTTAGTTCCCCCGGATGTGCCGCGACCTTGAGTCAATTTCCATTCTAGCGAACTTCAGATAAACAGTTTATTTCTATGAGCAAAGTGATACGATTAAACAATCTAATTATGTGATTCTGAAGCATTTGACAAATATTTTGATAAGCAACGCTATGACGCTAAGGTAGCGTTCACTTCAATGGAGCGATTGCAAACCAGTACATTGCTATTCTAAGCCATGGAATCAAATAATTATCATCAATGGTTGACGCTATAAGGACGCTGCCTTAGCGTTCACCGGCAGCTATGTTTCAGATTGAATGACAGTGTTGATAAGATGAACAGATTGAACCGCTCTATGTAGTTGATTTTCTAAGTGGTTGATTAAAGCATTAAAGTATGGCAGCGTGCTGAAACCGTGCAACTCGTCTCCGCCGCGCTGTCAAGCAATAAGATAGTTATCGCACTCCAGGATTCGTCGAGACCGAAGGTCGAGAGTGCGATAACTTTCACATCTTCATATCTTCTCTAGTGAGGCACCAATCTGGACTCCGACAGCGGGTCTAGTTCAAGACTTCTCTGTCTTTAATATAAGATAACTTCTGATGTAAATGCCGTATAACCTACATTTTTCACGCTGAACAAAATCCAAATGAGACATATGTCACCTGTTTGAATATGAATGAAATTCGACCGTAACAAAGCCTGTCGACGACATGAAAATTATGAAAATTGATCTTTAGTTAGGTTAGAGGATGACCCCATCACCGATTGCTGTTTCGGTCAGAAGAGAAGACACCAAATTCTCTAAGCGCTTTCAGTGCGCACAGCGCATCATCACCTGCAGACCAAGTTACATCAACGAGTACAGATCAAGTGCATGTACATTAGACAGTCATCAGATGATCAAATCCAATTATTCCTATGAACGTTACTACTGCAAAATACTGGTAAGTAGAAGTTAAAATCAGGGAATTATCTACAAAGTCATGAAACAACCTAGAAGGAAAAAGTAAAGTTATAGAAATTCGTTCCACAGTCCTCCAAGGTCATGCTTTGTCTTGTTCCCCGACCTAAATCTTTTGGTGTGGTGTACAGGATTCCATGTAAGGATTGTGGTTGGAGTTACGTAGGTGAAACATCGCGTTCTCTGGAAGAGAGGAAGAAAGAACATCAAAGAGCAGTACAACATCTAGACGTGGACCATTCTGAAGTGGCAAAGCTAGCAATCGAAATGGACCATCGGGTTGACATAGCGAGTATGTGTCCCATTGACAAAGAGCCGTTTTGGCGAAGGAGGATAATCAAAGAGGCTATGTGGTCCAAGCACTTCAGGTCGGGGAACAAGACAAAGCATGACCTTGGAGGACTGTGGAACGAATTTCTATAACTTTACTTTTTCCTTCTAGGTTGTTTCATGACTTTGTAGATAATTCCCTGATTTTAACTTCTACTTACCAGTATTTTGCAGTAGTAACGTTCATAGGAATAATTGGATTTGATCATCTGATGACTGTCTAATGTACATGCACTTGATCTGTACTCGTTGATGTAACTTGGTCTGCAGGTCAGACCACTCTCTCTGAAGATGATGCGCTGTGCGCACTGAAAGCGCTTAGAGAATTTGGTGTCTTCTCTTCTGACCGAAACAGCAATCGGTGATGGGGTCATCCTCTAACCTAACTAATTATGCTTCTGATCCTTTGTTTCATTCAAAATTGATCTTGTACGCACCGCACCGCGACTTACAATTCATGCTTCCATTTTTTGCATGATTGGTCTTCATAGTCCATTGTAAGCGATCCTGGGCAGAGTGATATTCCAGCATGCGTCTAAACAATTCTACAAGCGATTTTGTGATTTCATCTTCATTGGTGGGCCATGTCATTGATTCTCATAAATTGGTAATAGCTTCGAGTGAACTATCTTTCATGGCGCCATATTCGTTCAATTGGTCATAAGTCATCCATCTTTGAAGGGGCATCCCATTCATGCTCCTTCTCACGAAGACGTGCCCGAAAAAAGTTCGGAAAATACTGCTCTTTAAACTTCACGCTTTCATCAGCTGTGTGTGGACAAGCCCAGTCAGTCATCTTCGAATATCATGGTGTTCCATTGAGGGAATAACTGTTTGAAGTTGTCCATGTTGTCCATCAGAAGAGCTCTGTATGAATTGCCATCCACTGAGTGTGAGAGGAAAACAAGATTAGAGAGCCCATTGACCGACAGACCTCCCCAGACATGCCATCTTCTTGCATACTGTTCTTTATCCATCGGTGGAACCTCAGAGGCCCTATGGGCTCGCAGACGCTTGTTTTGACGGTTCACACCTCCTGAGTCCAGCTCCCACATCTTCTCATCAGTGAAGAGGCATCTTTCCCAGAACTCTACGGGTTCGTCGTTAACCCATTACTGCCCATGAATAGAAATACAATTATTTTTTAAAATTTTCTTTTATACAAAAACTTCTACCGTCTGAAGCAAATACAAACTAATGACGATTAGAAAAAAAAATAAATTCTGTATCATAAACATTGATGTTCCATAAGTGGAACATTGGACACTTCTGACTATATAATGCTTAAAATTTGAGAAACAGTCAATATGAAGAAGGACACCACAAGTGGAGCACTTTCGTTTTGTGTTCTTTTTGCATACTTTACAACGTCCTTGTTTATTAGATGATATAATTGCTTATCAGAGTGAAAATTGCTTGTTCTTTCAGTTTGAGAAGGGGTCCTGCTGGGTCCTGGATGTTGTAGCTTACTCGGTGTCTTTGCCATGAGTGATCGAACAATCGCCCTGTAAGACAAATGTAGTTTTTACTATTGGTCATTGCACGTTTATCTAGTTATGTTGATCCCTATTAATTAAACCAGGCCTTTTATAGAAGAAAATCCTTTCAGGCTTATACATGTATATGTTATCAACGTGTGACTATTCACCCCTAAGTAGTCACAACACATGTAGGCCTAAATGTATTGTTTGTTATTCTATTTATTCTTACCTCCGAAATTGAAGGTGGCTCATTTCTCCTTTCAAGCTACGATGAAGTCGCCATGCAGTGACGACGGCCATATTCAAAAAGTTGGCAAAAATATTCCACCACCATTTCTTATTTCTTAGCTTAGGCCGATAATCGCTCAAGAATCGATCAATAAGATCCACGCCGCCCATATATTGATTGTAATTATGAATCAAATGGGGGATGGGCACTGGTATGCGTTTTCTATCTATCACGACTACCACTGTGAATGGGATTCACAGATTCGAAATTGCTGATGGCAACTACTAGACGACTGTCGTTCCACTGGCAAACAACAATTTCATCGTTTGAAAATTCAATGTGACTACCTCGAGGAAGCTTCTTCATTGCCGCTTTAGACATTATTGCGCATTTTTCAATTCGAGATTCCATTGCAATGCCTGTACAACGCAATCCGTCTTCTCTACATTGTCTGAACGTTTTCGTTGAACAAAAGAATCTGTCCATGTAGATTATATGTTCACTTTTATTTGGAAGACACTGTGTCAATGTTTGAACGACAGACTCTCCAAGTGGTAATTCGGAATCAATTTTCTTCCCAGTAAAGATTTCGAAATTGAACGGATAAGCGCATGACGAAGCCAGGGCAAACACCTTATATCCAAATTTCACCGGTTTGCCTTTGACGTACATTCTTGTATTATTTCTGCCATGGTATCATCAGTTAATCCAGACTCAATTTGCTTGAAAAGAATATAAATTGCTGAATATTTTTTCGAAATATCTCTAAAAATGGTCTAATTTTGCCATCTTGTCATCATTGCCAAGGGACGCGTTGTTGGCTAAATGAAAAAAACGCTTGATCTCTTTAAAGCGTTTTTTTGAAATTTTTTCGGAGACAAATGATGCTCCTACATCTTCGTCCGTACTCCAGTATAGATGTTCTTGTGGTAAACTGTGATAGTCACTGATGAGTGAAAAATTTCATTTTCACTTATATGAAATCCATGTTGTAAGTGTTGGTGGGCATACAAATTCGTCTGTGTGCAGCAGAGATCTATAACGGTCGGATCAAAGAATAATCTAAATAATTCACTTGTTTCTTTATCCACCAGTAGTGGGAAACTTTCGTCAATGGGCGTCACTTCAGCTTCTGGTAACGAATTACGAAAATCAGAGCTTTTCTCCCAATGATGCGATATTTTCCTACGCTTTGGTTGTGGCATTGAGCATTCTCCATCGTCCGACCGTTGATGGATTTCAACCAAACCTGGCACATCTTTGATGTTAGATGGTAATAAATCATCCTCTGCTATGTCATCTTCATCGGAGATATATTGTGAGGACTCAGGTGGCAAAATTACCAAATCAATATCAGATTCTTCGTCAGAATTTTCGATCAATAGCTCTGCAAAAACTTCGACTGAAAATAGTTTCTTTGGCATCCATCTGAAAAAAAGATAGACAGGAATTAAATCAGTATTCAATTAATTAAGAAAATAAGTAAGTACTAACAATTGATAAGTAAGATGAGGGTGAAATTGGTTCCAATTAAGTAGGTTGCTACTGTGCTCGTGTTAGTAAAGTACCTTAGCGCAGTAGTTAGAGGTGCAAACATCTCTACCTCAGGGCCAGGATGCAGTGGGGAACTTTTTTTGCTATAGTAAGCAAAGTCAAATTTGCTGTAGCAACCCCAAATGAAGATGATAGTACAATAAGATTCAATGAAAATGCAATATGAAACAATTGATTAGTATCAGTTTAGAAAGTCTACTTAGCATAGCCCTTTTTGTGTAAATACCATCTGAGGCGATCCGACTAACTTGAAATTCCTGTTTGTAAGTTAAAATTACAAGTGATACAATTACTACACGAATGTGTTGCATAACTTACTATGATAAGCATCCAGATTTGACATTGACTATTTAGCGCATTATGTAAAATGTAACACCCGAAGTGTCCAATGTTCCATTACTGGAACATTGAAAATACATACAGTGTCCAATGTTCCAGAAATGGAACAACATTTCTAAAACTCAATATGAACGCAGAAAAGCAACGATAAATGAAATAGTTGTATTGTACGTCACCAGACTAATGCAGAAATTGTAATCCGAGAAATGTTTGACTTACCTTATATTTTTATGGACAGGAGTGGGAAAAAAAAGTTTCAGAGATAAATTTTGAAAATTTCCGAAATTTCAAATTTCTTTGGACAGAACCCAATTAAAACAAAATGTTTTACCAGGCATTGTTGAATTTATTTACATGATGCTTCTAATATCTGCATGCTTAGATGATACTTATAAATATTTCTTATGCTTATAATTGTGATTCAAAAAATTGTTCCATAAGTGGAACATTGGGCGGTAATGGGTTAAAGCGATCAGCAAAGGCAAAACGATTTTCAATGTGAAACGTTTTTAAGGCGCCCACATATCCGTAGCGAAGAGATTTCAAACCATTTCGCTTAAACTCATTTGAGATTGTTGACCTGCTGATGGTCTGATCGCGCTGCTAGTAGTAAGAAAACGGCGAACACCCGACCGGCGCGCCCCCCTCTGGAACGGCAGAGTGTCGTGGTCGGCCGCCGTGGTGCTTCGGGTCTGACGTCCCCCCCCTCTGGAACGGCAGAGTGTCGTGGTGGTCTTGGGCGACCGCCAGGATTTGTCTTGAGGCTATAGTGTGTGATGTTTTTCGTGCAATCTGCTGAATGTTGGGTTGTAAAATGGGCTGTTTGGAGTGGAAGGAGTGCTCGGATGTGAAAACGGAGGCCAGATTTGGATTCAGCGTGAAATTCTGCATCGGTATGGTGAGTTTGAACGCAATCGGAGAGAAAAAATTTTCGCTGACGTCCCCCCCCTCTGGACAGCTCGCTTGGATTTTGGCTTCCAGTGGACGGATTTTGTCGTGCCATAGCTCGTTTGAAAGCTAAGAGTGAGAAAAATTCAGTGAAACAAACGGCTTGTTCCTATCTGTCTTCGTTTAGATGTGAGACGCCATTTAAGATTTTGGGAGATTGTCGAAAAACGACAGAGTTAGAATTTGGGACGTTTTGGGCTGTAGCTTCAAAACGAAGCATCGGATTGGAAAACGGATTTCAGATTTGGAATCAGCGTGAAATTCTCTATCTGTATGGTGAGTTTCAAGGCAATCGGCGAGAAAAAATTTTCAACATTTTTCGAAAAACGACAGAGTTAGAATTTGGGACGTTTTGGTCTGTAGCGCCCAAACGAAGCATCGGATGGGAAAACGGAGGCCAAATTCGGATTCAGCGTGAAATTCTGCATCGGTATGGTGAATTTGAACGCAATCGGAGAGAAAAAATTTTCGCTGACGTCCCCCCCCCTCGGGAGAGCTAGCTTCGATTTTGGCTTCCAGTGGACGGATTTTGTCGTGCCATAGCTCGTTTGAAAGCTAAGAGTGAGACAAATTCAGTGAAACAAACAGCTTGTTCATATCTGTCTTCGTTTAGATGAGAGACGCCATTTAAGATTTTGGGACATTGGCGAAAAACGACAGAGTTAGAATTTGGGACGTTTTGGGCTGTAGCTTCAAAACGAAGCATCGGATTGGAAAACGGATTTCAGATTTGGAATCAGCTTGACGTTATTGTCCAATGAGGATCATCATCCAATGAGAATCAAGCATTTCTATATAAATAGCGAGCCTTCCACAGTGAGAATCATTCCATCGTTGAATCACACGAGTGACGGACGCACATTTTCTCTCTCTCTAGTTCCCTATTCTATTATCCAACTAAAATGGTAAGTCGCTACTTTCCTTCTTCTCCTCCCTTGAACGTAAACTTAATACAATCTTTTTCATTTCCAGGCATCTACTCCATCTGCTGCACTAGTAGGACAAAATGGCGGTCAAACGTTACAAGGTTCGCTACGATCAGATCCTCTACAACTAAGGCCAGTAGCAGAAACAACCAAGGTACATAATCCTACACCGCTACAGCGTAAATTTAAACAAGTCTTGCGTTATGACGATCATAGCGTAGTACTCCAAACGGGAATGCTCCCTTCCACGGATGTCAAGATAATGCGCAATCAGTATGGGGACTACATACTGATCCCCGTGAGTCCGTACATTCGCCACCAACTTGATATTATTGAGGAGTATGTGACATTAAATATGGACATTCCTACTCCTCTTGCTCAAGAGTGGATGGCGAGAGATGACAAGGATACTCCCTATAGAAAGATTTGGGATGGTAATCACATTTGCCTACCAGTATCACATTGGTGCACTTACTATAAGAAGGATGGAGATCATTCAACATCCATCACATGCGACGAGCTCGGAGAAGGTACTTGGGATATCCTTTTCAAAGTGAATGGGCTATATTATGGTCGGCACAAGGATAATAAAATAGCCTCTCTCTCCATGCATATGGAATCCATCCTATATATTCCAAAACCACCCAACGTGGACGACATAATTGATCAAATCCTTAACAGCAGTGGTACGAAGCGCAAGTCGGAGAAGAATGCTGCATCAAAACGCAAATCAAAGAAGGAGAATTACTAGTCCTTTCCTAACTCTACCCTATGACAATTCGCTTATGTGCTTTGAGTGTCGTAGACGTGGTCTTATTAGATACATTTTACTTCTTCGTTGCCATCATATCATTTGTGTATTTTGTCGTGAAAAGCATCGATGTAATTCTTCATTTTGTAATATGTTATAGAACGTTTCCTTAGATGTGTAATTTCCGTTTTAGGCTTCTATCATCATTTTTATGGATTGTGAGGGTGAACCTGTACAGGAGCTCAGTGCTATTGCTATGAACAATTGGACATATCAGATTGTTAGTGTCTATCATCAACATGCCAACTGCGATCCCAATGTTGATCAATGGGCGAGAAAACACATTCATGGACTTAATCTGAAATGTTTGCAAGACTATGGCTTTCTTGTGAGAGTGCTCTTCTTATTGACTTTAAACGATGGTTAGCTACTTTCAATGTTATACGCATCTTTTGTAATAATCCTGGTAAGGAGAGGAAAGTATTTCCCAATCTAATCATTGATGATATTTTGCTCCCGCCTTGGGATAGTAGAGTGAATCAACATTATCATGAAGTCACGAAACGTTTTAAGGATTTGTGTGTTCCTATTTTGTCTATTCGTTGTAGTAGCTACGTTCATAACCAATGCTTCTTTCCTCCTTACCTCAACACTGCCAAAGTCCTGTATGGTTATCATTGCTCGCTGTATGATACTTACCAGCTGTATCTATTTTATCTCTTTCAAACCATTGATTTATAATGCATGCTTGTTACCGTTATTCAATAAATGTTACTATGAGAAGAGTTGTTGTTTTCATGCAATGGATGGGTTAGATAAAGGGCGATCATGTCTTTCTCAAACGACTGCGGAACATTACATTTTCATAGGCAAAGTTTAAAAGGAGCTGTTCAAGATTATGTGATAAATTTTCATAAAGATGAGACCGACATCGAAGCAGTGGTCGATGATGCTAGCACTCTATTTCTAGAGTTAATGAATACATTCTCTGATAGCATTATCATGGCGCGATTAGTTGCGAAAATTAAGTTTAGTCATTTTGGAAAGGAAGAGGTGGAAAGTCGCTCTTTCCATTTTGCTTCTTATTCAATGGAAGTGGTAGATCAGCCCCAAGAATTTTTTAAAAGACATATGATAAAAATTGCTGAACGTCTTAACGCATTTAACCATCATGGTAGCTGTCTAGTGATTGAAGCGATTTCAGATATTCACATTCAACTTTCCATAAAGAAAAATTGAAAATGCAGTGGTACTTGATTGTAGCACAACTGGTTTTCGAGCTATGTCTGCTCACTCTCGAAGTGTATTCCTTCTGTACATGCGTCTATTATTTAGAAAAGGCTAGCAAATTCATATCTTCAAAAAGACTTGCTATAGACATCAGTAACGGTGAAACTATGTGTTGCGATGTATGTAAGCGAAAGGATGGAAATGAAAAGCGCATCTTCAAGAGATGTAAGCATGCTTTTTGTCAACGCTGTTTCATACGTAATTGCATTCAACTTTGCCAATGTAACCACTGTGATATTGCTCATTTCGAGTGTCACTTATGTCGCAATAGTTAGTACCTATGCAAATGTGGTAAAGATAGGTTTTAGCAAAGACTAACACGGAAAATGGCGAAACGTAAAATGACGAAACGTAAAAGTCAAAAGTCTTCAAAGTTTTCTTCAGCCATTCAAGCTCTCCGACGAATGAAAGCAAATCAGCGATACAATGCTATACGATATGCTAACGATAAATTCATTCGTGAAATTATTTCTCATGTGAGAAAGTTGAGGACGAAGAAATTAGCGCCAAAACAACGAAAGTTATTTAAGCGATATGCCACAAAATTGCGTTTCATCTCCAATCCTAAAGTCACCCTTCAAAGAAAGAGGAAAACTCTAACACAAAAGGGCGGTTTCCTTTCAGCAATACTTCCAATGATAGCTCCTGCCGTGGGCAACCTATTGGGTAATATCTTTGGCTCTAAGCGTTAATTATGCAAATGTTGAATCTCAAAGTAATAAAATGGATTTCAGACTTCAATGTGATAAAGTTCTGACTGTATCAGGTCCATCTCATGCAGGTAAAACTGTTTTCACGCTGAATTTATTGGATAAAAGAAGGGAGTTGTTTAAGGAACCTATCAGTTGAGTGATTTGGTGTTATGGTATTTATCAACCGTCCCTGTTTCAGGAATTGCAAAGTCGCAACTTTATTCGACATGAAGGAATTATTCCAGTGGATAAACTTCAGTCTAATGATGTTGTTGTATTGGATGATTTATTAAAAGAAAGTAAGAATTCCAAAGATGTTACAGATATGTTCACTCGTGCAGCACATCATAAAAGGTGTTCTATCATCTATATCACACAAAATTTCTTTCCTGATGGAAAAGAAGCTCGTACACGAAACCTGAATACACACTATTATGCTATTTTCAAGAATCCGCGAGATAAAAGTCAATTTGAAATTTTAGCGCGACAAGTTGCACCCAGAGGATCAAAAGCCTTAATTGAAATTTTTCAAGCAGCTACTGAAAAACCATACGGTTACTTATTCATTGACTTTACGCAAGAGTGTCCGGAAGATTTTAGATTTCGAAGTGATATTTTGAAAACTCCCATGATTATCTACAAACTATGAGTTCTTATTCTCGCATGATTGTTATTCCTCAGGATGAATATGTACAATTGACTGCCATGCAGCAAGTAAAGCAACCTCTTGCAAATCAAATGTATAGGAAAGAAATAGATTATCAGCAAAATGTTCACATCAAAGATCCACATCGTGCTGTATTATTACAATCGGAAACTGTTGAGCAATTAAAAAACTTGAAGAATAAGATGCGTGACTCTGTATCGACTGCTACACCTTTAGCATCTCGCGCACATGCCATATCTCTTTTCAACAGTATTGAACCCCATCTCAATGTAAATGATAGAGGAGAAATCATTACAGATGAAAATAAAATGATTGATGCTTCACGTTATGAAGACTTGATTCAGTATGCAACACGTAGAAAGCGCCGTCAGGGCTATGTTCCACCTGGTTGGACATACTTTCTTAAACTATTGAAAAAGCATAATGTGCCAAAATTTGCTTTAAATAATGAGACATTGAAAGAACTTGATTCAACAGTGGCTACTGCTCCAATGCTTCAGACGATGAAAATGCCAACAAATTAGTTTAAGGCGTCACCTGCTACATCCCCTCCCACACTCACTAAGCAAACAAGAGGAAGAACTCGACGTAGATCTACATCACCACTAAAACTAGTAAAAGGAAAACGTAAAACAGCTCCTCCCAGGAAATACATGTTCTCAGACTATTAATATGAAGCAGATGTGTTGCTTGCCATGTAATGAGCCGCCAGAGGTGAATGTCGTTGTCACTTGCACTTGCTGCGCCAGCTCTCATAATTAAACCCCTAAGCAATGTGAACACGATCGCAAAACCGCTAAAGCTAAATGCTGCAGTTGTTGTAAATGTAGAAAGGCAAGAAAACAAAAAGATGAGAAGGAGGAAAAAGAGTCAGTCGTCATCGACTGAACGTTTGAAGTCAATCTATTATGATGTAAAACATCCGGCAGGATTTGCATCTATCAAGAAATTATCAAAAGCGAGTGGTCTTCCACAATCACAAGTGAAACGATGGTTAAAGGGTCAGGCTACCTATACACTCAACAAACAAGCGAAAAAGAAGTACCGCACCCGCCATTATATTGTTCATGACATCGATGAACAGTGGCAAGAAGATTTGTGCGATGTCACCTCCATTTCAAAACATAACTCGGGCAATAATTTTATTTTAACCGTCATTGATATCTTCTCGCGTTATGCGTGGGCTCAACCTTTAAAAACTAAAGAAGGGAAAGGAGTAGCAAAAGCATTCCAAACAAGTTTTCGAGAAGGCCGCATTCCAAAAAGAATTCAGAGTGATCAAGGAAAAGAGTTTGAAAATCAGCATGTGAGAAGATTATTTGAGAGGCATGATATTGAGTTGTTTAGTGTAAAGAGTGCTTATAAAGCTGCACTCGTTGAACGTTTTAATCGCACATTAAAAAATCGCTTGTGGCGACATTTTACTGCCAACTTCACACAAAATTGGACAAAGGTTCTACAAGATACACTCCATGCCTACAATCACTCTATCCATCGTTCTATTGGACTCAGACCAGTAGATGTAAATGCTGACAATGTAGATGAAGTGCGCGAATCATTCCAACGTAAACGCACTCATGTGAAAAGTGATGTGAAAATTAGTGATAAAGTTCGTATCTCAAAAGTGAAGAGTGTTTTTGCTAAAGGGTACCTTCCGAATTGGACAGAGGAGGTATTTACAGTATCAAGGATTGATCAAAAAGACTCTCCCACCACCTACAAGTTGAAAGATTACGATAATGAAGAAATTGAGGGTAGCTTTTACCGCGATGAGATTGAGGTAGTCACTGAAAGTGAAACATATTTGGTAGAGAAAATCATTCGATGTAAAAAACGGCAAGGTGAAGAATGGTGTCTTGTTAAATGGGTTGGTTATCCTTCAAGTATGAACTCTTGGATGCGTCGTGCCGACATCTTTCATCTAAGTGATCGACAGTGATTCATGCAAAGTTGTAGCTAACAATGTTTAGGGTTTGAGCTATAAATCCAACTGCCTCATTTTATTCACGACCCTCCTATGTAAGTGGTGGAGGACAAATTTACATCGACGCTCGCCGCCAACGTGGAGGTAGCATACTTGGTGCACTGAAACCTGTTGTAGCACCTCTCATATCCAATGTCGGAAGATCTTTAAAACGAAATGTTTTAAGTAATGCCGTTGGCTTTGCTGGTGATGTTGCTAGTGATCTTTCCAGAGGTAGAAGTTTTAAGAGCAGTTTGTTGAATCGTGGGAAGGAACGCGGTTTAAAAACATTGAAGCAGACCTTTGCTGGTGTTACTCAAGGAAAGAAATCACCTAAACGAATGAATAAAGGAAGGAGGAAACATCGCGGAGCTGGTAAGGTGCGATCTTCAGTCAAAAGGCATTCACGCAAACGTCGCAGAGGTTCTAATCATTCATCAGGCGCTAAACGACGACGCTGCTATAACTTCTAATCATGGAGTGTAAAACTTAAGGTTTTTGTTTGTTTGATCAACAAGCCATACAGACAGATATTCTTAGTTCAAGTATTGTACATTATCATCCTCGAACAGCTGAGAATGCTGGCCCCATTGAATTTGTTATTCCTGGTGGTAGTGATGACTACATAGATTTGAGTTATGCGATGGTTGATTTGAGGTTTAGAATTCAGCAAGCAGATGGAACTGCTATTGACGATGCACATAAAGTTGGACTGAACAATTTACCATTGACTACATTACTTCGCGATGTTTCTCTAACGATTGGAGAGCAGCAGGTGGAAGGTGGTCAAAGCGATTATCCCTATAAATCATATTTCAATCATGTATCACAGTTTCATCCAGCAGCACAAAAAAGTCATATGGACGCCATGGGATGGTACAGAGATGAAGCAGGAAAATTTGATGTTGAAACAAACAGTGGCTTTGTAAAGCGATCTGCTATGATTAAAGATAGTAAAGTATGTCAGCTATATGGTCCGCTGAATTTAGACTTCTTTAGACAGTCAAAGTTTTTACTCTGGAATACCAGCATGCGACTCAAGCTGACATTGAATAAGCCTGAATTTGCGCTGAATGCATTCGCTAAAGTTGACAATTTTAGAATTCATGTGGAAGATATTGCACTTTACATTTGTCGAGTAGTACCGAATCCAAGTGTCATTAGAGGACATGCTGAAGGTCTTAACCGCCAAAATGCCATTTACCCCGTTCAGCATACAAAGCTTCTCACCTCTACAATTCCGAAAGATCAAAAGAGTTTCATGAAAGATGGCCTCTTTCCATCGGAAGCACCGAAGCTCCTCATGGTGGCAACGGTTGAAAATGATGCATTTAATGGTAATATAAAGAAGAATCCTTTCAATTTTAAAAACAATCAGTTAAGTGAAATTGCTTTACGTGTAAATAGTGTGAGCCATCCTGGTCCACCCTACAAACCAGATTTTGCTTCGGATCAATTTATGCGCAGTTATGTTGATTTTATGGATGTCTTTGGCTTTTACAATACGGATGACACCAACGGACTTACTATGAAAGAGTTTAAGAGTGGATATACTATTTATGCATTTGATTTGACTGCTGACAGCGATATTAGTGCACCCTATCGTCAAGCGAACGTGCCTCATAATATTCGTTTGGATTTAACGTTCAAAAGAACACTACCTGAGACGATCAATGTATTAATTTATGCAGTCTTCGATTCAAATATTGAAATTACAAAGTATCGTGACGTGATTCTTCAGTATAATCGTTAATGAGTTGGTTGACTGCTGACGATATTAAGACTAAATAACTAACTAATCTTCCTCTTCCATATCCGACGTAGTAGTCTTTGTAGCTCTAAGGGCATTGACTGCGCCGATGAATGAGAAAGGGTGCCGAGAATCTGTACAGTCCCATTTGGGAAGAGTTGAAGATTCCGTGAATTGTTCATCTTCACCACTAACATTTGAGGTCGGACCGGGTAATACTTGCTGTTTGGAAGGTGTTGGTGTAATGTTGTGAGATCGATTTTGGTGTAGAGTCTGAAGCGACGGAGAATGTTGACGATGGTGTAGCGATGGCGCTTCATGATGAAAAAATCAGTAAAGTGAGCGATGTACCTTCCTTTTATACTTCTCCCAACTACCTTGATGAAATGCGAAGTTAGTATGAAGTTGGGAATGATAGAGTTGAATTCGCCGATTGTTGACGCGCAACCAGATGCGATTTCCAATACGTGAATGTCTTTTCATATAGAAGTATTTCAAATCCTTCATGATATGATGTAGAGATTGAAAATGACGATAAGATAAAGCAAACTCTCTTCTCACATTTCCAGTTGAATCTTTGAAATAGACGTTTCAATCATGATCCGTTTCAATACGTTGTAGGGAATCTAATTTCCAACTCATGGTGCGTGATAGTCATGTCTGATTAAGATTTGCATAGTAGGGCGATGAACTCACGACGAATAAATTTCATGATGGAGCGATGTATGTATCTTCTATACTTCTCCCAATTGTATTTGCGAAATGAGAAACAGTTTGCGGAATGAGAATGGCAGATTTGAATTTCATTTCTGTAATGTTGAAGCCAAACTTGATCACCCAAGGAGATGAATCTTAATGTTTCAAAATATTCCAAATCCCTCATGATATCATTGAGGTTGACAAATTGCCGCCATGTTAATGTAATTCCTCTTGATGTATGACCATGAGAATTTTTGAAGTGTACGTTTCCATCACGATCAACTCTGATATATTGTAGAGAGTCCAAAATCCAAGTCTTCATGATGTTATGCAAAGTTGCAGATTAGCAATATAAAAATGTCGTTTTATCATATTTTGCTTAGCAATGCGGCTACAAAGAGATTTGCTAGTAATCGAGCTGCACTCTTTTCTACTCCCATTGATCATGCACAACAGCTAAATGGAAATTGGGAAGTGGGTGTCACTCAACTTGTTTATAGCAACTGTGTCTATACTTTTGATCATGAGGTGATGACTATTAATATGAGGCGTACAGCTGCTTATCAATGTGAAAAGGGGTGCCGAGTATACATTCCACAGTGGCCAAAGAAAGATCTCTTATCATGTAAAAAGTTTAAATATGATTTCTTGAATAAAGCGTGTAAACATATTGTCCAATTTACTCCGCACAATGATGATCATAATTATGTACATCATGTAGTTGAGAAAGATTGGATTGTTGGTTTAAGTCCAAGTTTAAGAAATGATTTAGGTTACCTCGCTAGCGCCTTAACAAGCTATGATAATTATAACGTTAATTACCACATAAGTGGTCATAAACAGTTAATATATCGAAAGGAAGCTTATTATGTAGATCTTATTCCAAAAAATGAGAAGACGTTGGTGAAAAAGATTGTGATTAAGCCAAGAAAGACAAACATGACTCCTGAAACATTATTGAAGAAATTTAATTATCTCCTTCGAGTTGATGGTAAACAAGTGGCAACATTGACTTATATCAAATCATCTAATCATATTGCAATAAGTAAATTAAATGATGATGATCTAGTATTAGTTTGTTCAAAAGATTTTCATCAGTTCTTACGACATCGTTCTGCAGCTGTTCATGGAAAATCTGATATGCAACATTTACCATGTGAAAGGTCAAATCAATTTGATACAGAATGGACCGTATCTTTATACAGAAAGTGTGTAGAGCCTTTAGGTGGTATCTTACATGAAACACGAGTGTTGATGCCTCGCATTATCACTTCGGTTAAATTGGTTGTAGATTATTTAAATGAAGTGATTAATGACCAACATATTTCATTTTCTGAAAAAGAAGGTACTTTCTCTCTCACTATAAGTGGAAAAGGTATTGAACTAATTATGGATAAAACTCTAATGGACATTTTGGGTTTTGATAAAAATATCTTTAAAAGTGGTACTGTAACCAAAGCTAGCGCAGACATGTCGCTATCGCGTCGTATTAACTATTTTCAGATATATTCCAATATTGGTGAAGATGTACGTGTGGGAGATGTTGAAGCTCCATTGCTAGCAATGATACCATACCAGCCAAAAAGCTGCAGTATTTTATCTGAGCATACTTTCAAGAAAGTGCATTATACAAAGCTGAAATCAAACTACATCCCACAAATTGATATTGCCATTTATGACGATGCTGGTGCGTTGATTCCTTTTCATAAAGATGCTGTGACAAGTATCACACTCCATTTCCGAATGAAGAGTTAATGCAAAAGTATGCTAATATATTTTTCCAATGTGAATAATATGGAAAGTGAAAATAAGGACTCGTTTCTAATCTACTTACCCAGTAATGCTTCTATGAATAAATTTCCCAAAAATAAACCATCAGACTATCGAGTAGAATTAAATCGCCCACTACATTTAGAAGGTGAATGGGAGGTTGGCGTTTCTAGTATTTACTATGATAGCAATATTCAGAATGTGAATGTTTTGGAAGAAATGATATTGACTCCTCGCACCCATGATGGAATAACGATGAATAATGCATTCCAGTTCCCATACAATTTAACATCAGATGGAAAGTGGAACTATGAATGGATTCAGATAAAATCAGATTCTTATGAACCATTTGGGAATGAGAAAATTATTAAGGCTTTCAACAGTGGTAATACTTCCATCATGAAGAATAAAAATCAGAAAGCTTATGAGTTTACTATCTATCATTGGAGTGGGAGACAGTTCCTTCGCTTTCATTCTTTTACTAAAGGTCTTACACTGAGGTTGGATAATGAATTCTATCCACATCTTGGTTTTGGTCATGGACTACATCTAACGTCAGTTGCTGCTGCAAATGTTAAAAAAGTTTATTCAAATCGAATCAACAAATTTCATTATAGATTTAAAATATTTGATGAAGATGTTGTAGAATGCGAAGAACGCATCATTTTGAAAAAGCGTGGTGTTCAACCTTTATCACTTACTGAGTTAGTAAAACGATGGAATGAGACTGTGGGTAAGAAGTATGGAGAGAAAATTATGGCGGACAAAAATAAGTTGGTTATTCAGAAATATAATGACAAACTTACAGCTTATTTCTCTCCAACCTTGCGTCATTTTGTAAGACATTATAACCTATTATTGGAAGCGGTGTGGTGTATGCTTTTCATGAATATCACACTAAAGCTGATTCAGTTAATGATGAATGGTGGGTGGACATCTATGGCGATCGCATCAAGAAAATTTACCAGTCTTATGAAGAATCTAAAGTTGCTATCAATATAATGCCGCGTCTATATCATACAGTTGAAAGCTTCATTCATGTAGTAAATCCTTATATACAACAGAAGTTGAAGCATGTGATGAAAAGTAAATATGATGTAAAGACACACCACATTTCGTTTTCAATTGAAAATCAACGCGTTGTTCTGAAACTGGGTGATGACATTCAATGTCAATTGAGTAAAAATTTGAAAAAACTCTTTGGTTTTTCAATGCTACAAACTGTGTTTGCTGCTGCGCATACGATTGGTATAGAAACACCAATGACACTTGATAAACATGAACAGCACCTTTACATTCAAAGTGATTTGATTCTACCTATTTCTGTTGGTGAGAAAAAAGAATACATTTTACGTGATTTCATTCATGATAAAGACGCTTCATATGGAATAGTCGAGAAGATGTTTGAATCTATTTTCTATCATCCCGTCGTCAAACAAACTATACCCTCTATTACTATCAAAATTACCAATAGTTTACAAGAGTGCATCCATGTGAAAGATACTAAATCCCTCGTAACTTTAGTGTTTCGGAAAACAAAGTGAAGTCATTGTGATATGTTTATTGAAATAAAAATATGTGTATGAAAAAGTCTTTTCACAGATATAGGGGGAATGGGCTGACTGTAGGCATATATTCACAAGGAAGAAACGATCTCATGCGATACATAAAACAGCAATGTTTATCTACAGAAATCAACATAAAAATACTAAGTTAAGGATGATTATGCTAAGACGTCTCCTGAATGTAGTAGTGTGAGTTTAATTCTTTTGGGTGGTGGTATGTTTGTGTCAGGATGTCCATGTGGAAGAGATATGTTGTGTTCTAACCAGCACCTCTTATCCTCCCATGCTGAAAGCGCCCGTTTCCTAAAAGTATGAGTTTTGATCTCATGCGACTTAGATTTTAAGATTGTCATATTGACAAACGTTATATTTTTGTTTCTATAGGCTTTCCTGAAATTTTTATGTTTCATGTTAGAGACCAATGATCTTGATATGCCTTTAGCGCGCTTAAAACTATCGTCGCTATCCTTTAATTTCATACTGTACATTTTTGGACGGAGGAGAATCATTTCATCTATTTCCTTCCCTGCTGTCTCATCCTTAAAGCAGCTAAGTTTTGCCTTATTTTTGATGGAGTAGAGTGGGTGATCAGTAGGATAATTTGATGTATCATAATATCTTTCTAAAGATTTTCCTACTTCATTGAAATTTAAATCTTTTTGAGTGGTAATACCTAAGAAGAAACTATCTGTATCGCCACCCAACGAACAAAGCTCTTTTACGAGAGGACATGGTTTTAGTATGTTATAAAAGAGTTGGTACATTTCAAGCTTAGAGTAATCTAGTACAGCTTGACCAATATAGATGGGCTTGCACAACTCAACTTCAGATTTTATCATTTTAACACCTACAAGGTCTTCATCGATAATGTCTCTATCGATGAATAGAGGTGATGAGACCAATTTCTTAAATTTTGTAACATCATTGACTAGTTTATAGTTTACACGTTTTCTAACATCCTCCATCGTCTTACCAAATAGACTATTATTCTTATACTTATAAAAATCTTTTTCAAAATTATTTTGGGCTAGTGCACGTTTCTGGCTGTTGCTATCAATATATGGTTTGAGGAAGGCTTTCTGTCTAAATTTAATAATGCGATCACTCTTTTTAAAATCATACCCATTTCTAAATAAAATTTTAAGATGCTAAAGTGGACTAGATAGTTTTCCTTATCATATTGAGTGAGCAAAAGTTTGCGGCAAGGCTTATAGTCGGGTTGACCGCATGATTCTAAATCTTTATGAAATTGTTTCATAAAGTCGGAAAACATATCTTTGGTCACTTCACCTGATTCGGGTAGAGTGGAAAATCTACGGTTTTATGTTTAATATTATTTGGATAGATTAGATCTATCTCAAAATAATATCCCCAATTTCCTTCATCTGGAATTGCTAGTATGTTAGAAGGGTTGGAGAGATGCTGAATTTCACTATCATCTAACCAGCTAAACTCAGAGTGAGGGAGTGGTTTGGATAGTGAACTACCATATAAATTATTTTGGTCATAATACTTAAGATGAGTCTGATCATCGCCTACTAATTTTGACTTTAACCTATGTTTATTTACAAATGTGAGACCACCGCGAATTCCTCGCTCAAATAAATTATACATGTCTTGATCTTGTAAGAGATGAATGGTCTCACCAGTCATTTTAAAAGCAGACTTAAATGACATGGCTGGCAGACTGACAAAGTGGACGGGATCTAACTTATCTTCTTCTAATGCCAGTCGTAGAAACTCCTGAAATACATCAGCCAGCAAAAATACATCTAACTTAAGGTAGGCAATCATATATTCGCCAAATGTATGGCAGTCAAATTTTATCCATGCATCTTGTGCATGATCATAATCTTCGGTCTTACATTCTGCACCGCTCAAATCATTTTTAAATTTATCTATGGGCGGAAGAGAAGTCTCGCCGAGTTTATTAATCGCATCAAAATATGCATATGGAAAGACTCCTTTCCGTGTGATGACTTCATCGGTTAGATTTGGATATTGTTCTTTTAAGACTTTGTGTTAGTGGAAGAGACTTTAGATTTTGTACGAGAGAGGCCAGTGATGCAGTCATAAATTGGTAGGAATCTAAAAATTTTATATCAAAATAGACCGGCTTATTTTCTTTAGTTTTATCGACAGGCACTTTTGCTGTCATGGCCATAAACTTCTCTCTCGTTTGTGCTATTACATCAAGCTTCCACTCTTTCATTTGACCTAAACCTCCTTTTATTATCATATGGCTGTCGTAGCCCTTGAAATTATGGAAAATGACGGGTAATGTACGCCGTTTCATCCTAAGTGAAAAATTGCATTTTGAACATACCGCGTTTCTAAATTTACCAGTGATCATGGTCGCGCACCTTCTTAATCTTATCATCATCAAATGTTTTCCTACATTTGAGGCAAACGTTGCAACTATCAAATTTTGCTTGATCATCTGCTGTCATATGCAATGATCTGCGATAGAGTTCACCATCATACTTTTGTTGAAATTTTACAGCCTGTTCGAGGAATTGTAGGAATTGGTAAATACAATCCTCACCTTGCCAGACGTGCATTTTATTTTTTCTATTTTGGAAATGGTCATGCCATACTTCATAGCAGGATATGGCTGCTGGCTTGTGGATGATATCATCGATATAGCATTCGATGTCAGCATAGATGACACGAAGAGGACTTAGTTCATCGCCATTCTCTCTATATGAAAACTCCTTATCCTTGGGCATGCGCTCCATTTGTAGTTTACCTCGCTTACACCATTCGTAATGAGTTTCAAATTTATTTTTACTCCTAAAGTTACGAATGCATCTGTCACAGTAATAAATCTCTGATGAGCTAGAATTTCTTAGGTGGTGGTATAAGCGAGAAATTTTGGGAATACCGCAGTAGTGCCATTCCTCACTATCATCCTGTCTTACTAATAACAGGTTTACTGTACGTTCATAACAACTCGAACGCGAGTTGTAGCGGACACCCTTCAATCCCTTTTCCCAAACATGGAGAACTATTTTGATGTTGTTCAATTTTTCAAATTTTTCTATATCTTTAATTTTCATATCTTCACTATTGCAGTCATCAAACTTTAATTCATTCTCCCACTGTTGATACTTACTCTTGCGGTATCGGCTATTCTGTACATCATTATAGTGGAGAATGGAGAGGACGGCATACTTAAAACAGTGCGATTCGCAATCTACAGAAATGACTGCTGTTCTATTTTTTAAACTTTTTGGAAGTTTAAAGGAGCCTCGTCCAGAGTAGTTCTCTAATAAAGTGATTTTAATCATGGCGGTCTCAATACCAACAAAAACGAGTCCACTATCACGCTCGTTAAATTTATCTATGTTTAATTTTAACCCTTGGATATGAAAATTTATCCAAGACTCGCAGTCTACAACTTCGGTTGCAGGAGAGGAGGGTATGTGAAACTCCAACCTCTCTACTATTTGACCAGTATGGTGGTCGATTTTTGCATATTTTATTTTGAGATAGATGAGCGCCTTCATTCTAAAATTGGCTAAACTGTTGAAGAGCGCACCAATCAAAGATGAATTTTCATGAAACCATTCTTCAAAGTCAGTAATGGTTTCTGAGGATTCCATCTGGTAGTTCCTCACTAAATTATTTATCGACACTTCAGAGAGTCGGATAGAGGAGGCGCTGTTAGTAATAACTATCGTCACTGTCTGTATGTCGAAGTCTATGTGAAGATAGTTCAAAACGTGACTCAAAAGACTGAATGCATAAATCGCAAGAAAAGGAGACATCGTTAACAGAATCATCCCCACCTTCGGAGATTGATGCTGACTTAGGTCTACAAACACCTCGCTTGATGTGTCGGACGAGATCACACTTCCTCGTGAAGATGTGCCCACAGTCAGCACATTCCCGATCGTTGCATTCCCGCGACAATGTTGACATGGACTCGCTCGAGATGGGAGTAGTATCACCTGAAAGAGAAATCATTCTATCATCTCTGTTCAAGTCTCAATATATTGCTACAACTCTCCTTGACTCAACAACTCTAAACTTTCCTCGAGAAGGGAGGGCGTTGGTGATGAAGTTGATGCCTGAAATTGAGGAAGATACTATTAGCCACACGTTTGAGGGAGATGAGTGAAGAAATTTTCAACTTACCATTTCAACGAAATCAAGTTTAAGGTTGATACTTCAACAAGATAGAGACTTCACTCAAATTTGGAATTCACGAGAGAGCAGTTCACTTATACGTCTCAAAGACAGATTGAAATGACACGAATGTCACTTTGCATATATACTTTCATATTCATCATTCATTTGCTGTTCATTCTGATTGGTTGCTTGTTGATACTTAAGAATTAGAAAACATTTCAAAGTCATTATTCACAGTCAACATGACAAGCCCTCCGACAACACCAAACACAAAATTCTCTTCTCCATGCTCAACACCAAAGGCGCTCGTTGCACCAAACGCTCCAACGAAGGGGAAGGTAGAGAAGGTGTACCGACTGGACAATATCAGAAAGTTGTCATTACCAGCGGACGAGGAAGAGGAGAGTGTATGTGAGAAGGAGTGTCCCGACTTAACAGGCGTGAGGTGGAAGTATCTCCAGTACGATACTGACGATGTGATGGAGATCACCAGCACCAAATTCCTCCACCAATTATGGGAGTGGTACACCCCTAACTCCCAGTCACGAACTATAGCGGAGTGGGAGTATATCGACAAAGTGAGGCTCGCGGTAGAAGAACGATTGAAGCAAGTGAACTGTTTTTGTAATCTATGTGAAGCCAGACTCTGGGACGATATTGACGATGAAGACCTTTTGAAATACATGCCATAATAAATTTTTATTTCATATTATCTTTGCTTTCATACTGACTTACTTGAATGGGGCTTCAGTGGATGATTTAACCATGTATACTTTTTCATTTGGAAATAGTAGCACGCTTAGTCTAACTTGTGAATCTTATAACATTTCATATGGGCGATGATGGTAGATGAAATAGTGTTAAATAAAATTAAGATGGCTTACACTTCTGATACAGGGATAGCAATCGACTGCGATCCATGTGTAAAGAGCTTGTTAGACTACGGATGGGCTTAAGTGGATGATTTAACCATGTATACTTTTTCATTTGGAAATAGTAGCACGCTTAGTCTAACTTGTAAATCTTATAACATTTCATATGGGCCATGATGGTAGATGAAATAGTGTTAAATAAAATTAAAAATAAAATTAATAGCTTACACTTCTGATACAGGGATAGCAATCGACTGCGATCCATGTGTAAAGAGCTTGTTAGATTGCGGAAGAGAGAAGTGTGTTATGTTGCGTGTGGCGCGTGAGTGTCCTCCCATTTCATTCCATTCATCAATTCGTCTCATTGATAGAGACAGGTAGAACTCATGGTTCTCATAACGTATGCAATGGAAAGTTTCAGGCAACCTTCGACAGTTGGCTAAATGTCGCCCTGGCGCGAATGCATACTACGTTGAGACAGAGGCAATCACTTGCAAACATGACGCAGAGAGGTTTAACAAGATTGACCATTGCCGAATGTCCCTTGCGGTATACATAGCTACGGGTTTCACCGCCGACCTTTACAGGAACGCCCGTCGAAAGGAAGTATTACACCGAACTTCATTTGCAACGTTCAAGTTGACTGATAGCAGATTCAACTTAATGATGGTATTCGCCAGTCCGAAGACTGCCCAGGGCAAACCGCGTGGAGGTTCTATCATGTCTTGCCCCATGGTGGCCCTTAAGAGAGCCGGTGTTTCGTTCTCGGGAGTCGTCATCAGCAATCTTACTCCATACCGATTCTGCTGAGAGAGAGTCGAAACCGTTCAACCTCAGCAGTGTCGACTTCAATGCTAGTTGGTATGTGATCGGAGGGTGGAATGTAGCGCCATTCCATTGGATTGGCAACACTTGCTATCATCGCATTGCCAATCTGAGCAAGATTGTTGTGAACTCTGTCTTGCTCCTCTATTCTAGCAAATTCATTAAATAAATTTCGCGGTCTTAACTGCGATCCGCGAGGAGAGTTGACTGCAGCGTTTGGCGTCTCCATGATTGAAATGAAATGAAATGAGAGGTAGTGGTTTATATACCCCTCTAATGTGATGTAGCGTTCAAGTTGACTGATAGCAGATTCAACTTAATGATAGTATTCGCCAGTCTAAAGACTGCCCAGGCCAACCGCGTGGAGGTTCTATCATGTCTTGCCCCATGGTGGCCCTTAAGAGAGCCGTTGGTTCGTTCTCGTCGTATCTGAAAATAGAAGGAAAAATAGATGAAATTATATTCAAGTGATAGAGATGATATTAACTTACCATAAATCAATTCAACTTTTCGTTGAACCTTCGATGGTGGTGGCTGAGGCAAGTATTTGGCCGGCAGTTTCCGCTTGCGATGGCGTACTTCTTTGATGTCACTATCATGTTTTATTGAGAGTGAAGGCAGCGCATCTCCGCCATCGCCCCATCGTAGCACTCGAATGTGGTATCCAAGTCCTCACTCTCAAGGATGACGCTGTCGACGATTCTACTCTTGATGATGGGAATGTGGGTCGTTGTTCGTCTCTCTTCTTTCTTCTGACTCTCAGTCAGGCTAGTCTTTAGTTGCTCGATTTTTAAATTTGACACCTCTTCCTGAGCTTTTAGTGATTTTATGTACGTCGCCTACTCTTCAACTCGTTTTTCGCTGGCAAACGCCCTTTCGCGGAAAGGTTCTAAGTTAATTACTTGGGTCTTGAGGGCCCGAATCTCGGCTACCTGACCCTTCAAGTGGAAATTGTCGTCCCTAAGGGCCGCACATTCGTTTTTGTAACGAGTGAGCTCATCTTTTAATTTTGTGAGTGCATATTCCTGGCTCACTTTTGCGATCTGCTCATCCTTATTCCAGCTGTTCATCTGCTGCTTAATACCCTTCTTTACTGGGGAAGGTGCGATCACTTTCTTTTTCGGGGAAGACTGATTTGTCGGTTTTCCTATCTCTTCCGCGTTTTTAGTGATGACGACCTCCTCAGAATCGGAGTCATCTGAGCTGTCCAAATCGCTTAGTGGGTACTTGTCTTCTGCTGTCGATGAGGTAGTGGCCGAAGCAGCAGGTTCCAAAATTGTTGCGATAGCCTCTTGTAGTGCTGCGTCTAGATCGACTGTTTCTTCGTTGAAGAAGGACGCGATCACTTTGCCGATGTCTGATATCGTATAATTGTTAGCCTTTTTGACCGGACATTCGGCGTGGGCGATGTAAAATGCCTCATGCTCCTTGCCTTTCAAAAATTTCAGGCAATGTGTACAGCCGGAAATAACGGCTCTTTCCTCGTGAAAGTGAGGAGTATTCTTATACTTGTTAATGTGGCGTTTGAATTCGCCACCCCTCTTTATTTCTCCGCAACAGCACTTTTTAAATAAAGATTTTGAGTTGCCTCACATTTTGTAACTTATGTATCTGTAAAGGAAGGATGAAATAGAATTACTAACAGGCGACATTGGCAGTCATTCTTATAATCATACAGCTAAATTGTGAGATTGGTGGAAAGTGTCGAACCTTTGAATCCGTTACAGGCATTACTCAGAGGGGATCTTATCCCAACTCCAAGGCCTCGGCCCACAAATCCAACCTCCCGCGGAGAGAGCGTGCGTCATATCACTGTGTTTGTATCCGGACCCCGATTTTGACATGAAAATCGGTGGAGTTATTTACATCAGGAAACAAGTCTCGAGCCGAAGCTCGCCTCTGGCAACTTTGTAAATGTCTTAGTTCAATTCAGCAGGGTCGAAAACCCCAGAAAACCTCCAAAACTAGTGAATTTAAATTTTTCAACTTTTTAGCACTACTTATGAAATTTTATAAGTAGTCTATCACTTAGGGCAGGTCAATAGCGACCGAACCTTTTTTGAATCAAGTCAAACGGACTTGTAGAAGCAAAGTTACAAACCTTTAAAGTTTTGGAGTCTTTTATGGCCTGGAGACGAAGGCCATCTCCTGGCTAACCTCTAAGTCTGACGCCTTAGCTGATATCAGCAATGAAATTTTCTAAGTCGATTTCTTACAGAAATCCGGGATTTGGAATGTCCGAAGCTATCATCGGAGCTCAGAGAGACGACTTACCGTTGACAATCTCTCGTCTGAATGACAAGTCTCTGTCGGTTCCCAGCTTATATAGTGTGTGGCGATCAGCTGATGACGTAATACCCATCATCCAAACACTCAAAACCCGTCTATCTCCGGTTCTAGTGCTCCGATTGAGCTGAAAATACACCATTTCCATGTAGAATTTGACGCTCAATCCGAATCTGTTCTCCGTTTTCCCATCCGATGCTTCGTTTTGGCTCTACAGTAGGCAGCCATCGCAAAAATTCTAACTCGTTTTTCGAAAAATGTTGAAAATTTTTCTCTCCGATTGACTTGAAACTCACCATACAGATAGAGAATTTCACGCTGATTCCAAATCTGAAATCCGTTTTCCAATCCGATGCTTCGTTTTGAAGCTACAGCCCAAAACGTCCCAAATTTTAACTCTGTCGTTTTTTCGCCAATGTCCCAAAATCTTAAATGGCGTCTCACATCTAAACGAAGACAGATAGGAACAAGCCGTTTGTTTCACTGAATTTGTCTCACTCTTAGCTTTCAAACGAGCTATGGCACGACAAAACCCGTCCACTGGAAGCCAAAATCGAAGCGAGCTGTCCAGAGGGGGGGGACGTCAGCGAAAATTTTTTCTCTCCGATTGCGTTCAAATTCACCATACCGATGCAGAATTTCACGCTGAATCCGAATCTGGCCTCCGTTTTCCCATCCGATGGTTCATTTGGGTGCTACAGACCAAAACGTCCCAAATTTTAACTCTGTCGTTTTCTCGAAAAATGTTGAAAATTTTTTCTCTCCGATTGCCTTGAAACTCACCATACAGATAGAGAATTTCACGCTGATTCCAAATCTGAAATCCGTTTTCCAATCCGATGCTTCGTTTTGAAGCTACAGCCCAAAACGTCCCAAATTCTAACTCTGTCGTTTTTCGCCAATGTCCCAAAATCTTAAATGGCGTCTCACATCTAAACGAAGACAGATAGGAACAAGCCGTTTGTTTCACTGAATTTGTCTCACTCTTAGCTTTCAAACGAGCTATGGCACGACTAAATCCGTCCACTGGAAGCCAAAATCCAAGCGAGCTGTCCAGAGGGGGGGGACGTCAGCGAAAATTTTTTCTCTCCGATTGCGTTCAAACTCACCATACCGATGCAGAATTTCACGCTGAATCCAAATCTGGCCTCCGTTTTCACATCCGAGCACTCCTTCCACTCCAAACAGCCCATTTTACAACCCAACATTCAGCAGATTGCACGAAAAACATCACACACTATAGCCTCAAGACAAATCCTGGCGGTCGCCCAAGACCACCACGACACTCTGCCGTTCCAGAGGGGGGGGGACGTCAGACCCGAAGCACCACGGCGGCCGACCACGACACTCTGCCGTTCCAGAGGGGGGGGCGCCGGTCGGGTGTTCGCCGTTTTCTTACTACTGCTGCTCTTTGACTAATCTTTGAATGGTGGAGATCGAATATTGTTGATTCTCGATGATGATGTTCTTCGTTTCTGGTGATCGTGATGGTCTTCTTCCACCTTTTCCCCTTCTGTCCACAATCTCTTCCAACTCCTTGTTCCACATGTTTCTTATTCCACCTTCCGTAACATTCCAACCATCAATCTGAAGCAGGTTTTTCTTTATGATTGAAGCTGACATCCCTTGCGATCGATAGTGGTGTACCAATACATGAACAACAGTCCTTTCAGTAGCCGAAATCGGTGATCGAGGTGATGTTGGTGTAGGAAACGGCATCGCGTGAATGACAGCAGATAGACATGATTCATTTAATCAAACATTAGATATCTATGGTAGCGATATTGATCGCTAACTCGATGATGACGACGAGACTTGACATCAATGGCATAGTTTTCGTTCAAGTCTTTGCAATAGACACTTAGACGCTGAAAAATAATGTCTCGAAATCCGCGTTGAAGTTAACGAACACCCCTTACATGGCACATTCACAAATGACTCTGCTTTCAATTCATTTTGTCTGCGTTATGAACACATGTTGGAGATATTTTATGTCCGCTCTAGACAACATAGATATCTAGCAATCCTACCTCTATGGTTTTACCCATCCTGTCAGTCTTGCACCGCTCTCCCCCACATCTGCCGTATCAACGGTGTCTTTTTTTGTGTGATTCGGCAAACATTCAACAACATCCGATTCTCTGATGACTGATCAATCACAGCCTTTTGATGTGTAGCGGAGAAAATGATGACAAATTGTCGAGATGACAGACGAGTCAAGCAACCATAGGCCAATTGCTCTGATTCACTGCTTGCACAGTACAGAAACGTTGTCTTCTTTGGTGTGTTGTGAGAACAATAAGGCGATCGGTACGTCCGTGCTGTTCTTAGATCATGGTCATGCCTACAGTTGGAAGTGTTTGAGCCACAGTTATTGTGAAAATCATCCTATATTATGATCCCACCACAATGTCTCAGATTTATGCTCTATATAGGCAAAATGTCAAGAGCGCTGAAAATATGCTGTAAGTGTAGGATAAGTATCATTAGCTACGTAGCTGCTGCGTACTGCCACCAACCAACTTGCTACGCTACGCTTTGGAACGTTTGGCACCGACTGCTACGTATCAGCTACGTAGGATTGTTAGGCGGGATTAGTGCCTCCCTTAAAAGATGTCGATCTGCAGTTTTTCAAGATCTGATTAAATTTTGTCGAATAAGTTATCACTAGCAAATGATTCTTCAAATATTTGTTAATGAGAGAGGATCGTGGAGTTCGTTTAGCTCCGTTGGTGATTCTCGTGACTTATCAGTAACATGCTGCGCCAATCACGAGAGCAAAGCTTAGGTACCAAGCATATACATTCAAATCAGATGTACAGATGTACGAGTATTTAGATGGTTTTACTGCAACGTACGGTCTAAGTTCAGAAACACTTTCAAGAGAATGTATAGAAGATATAGAATATGAATCTCAACAAAATTATCATTAAACATGTTACAAACAGATGCTTTGCACTTGCTTGTTCCTTTATATATTACCCAACAAATGATCTAAAGGAAATGAAAAAAGATGATCTCAAGTTTATTGATGACTGAAAAAAATAGTGAATCTTATGCTCAGAAGGATCCCTGGCCAGGGGAAGCAGCGGGAAGCCAAAGTCAAAATACCAAATTTTGTGCTGTTGCAATTTTTTTTAAAAAAATCGTCTGTGTTGTAAACCATGCGTCGCATTGAGGAAAATGCAGAATTAAAGGCTTAAGGTGCCAATTTAAGCAGAACGTTTTGAGAGATTTGAATGAAATCGTCGAATTAAGTGAATTGCACAATTATTTGGAATCGAATCTACTGTACTGTGTGTACTGTCTGCGTGTGCGAATCTATTGTTTCTGTGTTGGTAGCTACATTTAAGAAATATGGACCCAAGTCGCATCCATTAATCGTTGACATCGTGATATGCATTTTGTAAAAATTGTCAATGTATTTAGGATTGCTTGTGTCCAACTATCGGTAGGCCAGTTTTGGCTATTATTTAACCCATGGATGCGCAGGCCTACTATAGTAAAATGAACATTGTTTATACTCGCAGGCACATTAGGCACGTAGCTTTTCTTCCGAGTGGCCGAATTGTTATTTATCTCACTCTCATTCTTTTTGTGCTGAATGTTTAGCAAGAATGCAGAGTGTACCTATTTTAAAGGTCTTAGGTTTGACCCGACCAAGGTTTGAACCAATGTCTCCCGGACGCAAAGCGAACACTCTACCACAAAGCCACAGCGAAAATTGCTCGATCGTTCTTATTTGTTATCTTACTTTGCAATGAAGGAACTGAAGTGAATAAAAAGATAATACTCATGCATTTGCTGGAAGCCCTGTAAAAAATTCAACTGCATGATATTCTTCTCTGCGATATGATAGCGATGCCAAGACTTATGTCAATGATGAAGTTTCAATCAACATGCATGTAGGGCTGTCATAGCATGACAAAGTAGGCCCGCATATTTTTGACCGGTAATTCATTTTAAGTTACTTTACCGGTAATTTACTGATAATTTATCGGTAAATTACCGGTTTTTTATGTTTATGTCTTTATAACTTCAAATATAGCCCACCAGCATGCTCTGAATTGAACTAAATGTACGTTTGACTTAATCTGATTCTGACGAAGGCTTGAATTTTGCTCAACGTTTGATTCTTTGTCACATAAATTGCGATTAAGAAATAAAAGATTGACATTTTTAAGAAGTTTGTCAATTTTTCATCTAAATAGGAATCAAAAGTTTGACGACAAGTAAGCATTGTTTTACATAAATCCACACACTCTTTCATATGGTAGCCTAATTCGGCCATATGTTTTGATCTTGATTGTCCTAAATTAAATTCAAAATTTAAATGGTAAGACATTGATGGATAGGAAGTAGAAATACTGCCTAAATTAGCTATAGCAAGTGAAATTATCTAACTGGGTTGTCTGCATGAGAAAGCCTTATGAGATTCGATATTAATTTACAGATGATATGATAATCTAGCACAGTGATTCTTAACCTTTTTTTCTCGGATTCCTCCCTAACAGTTGAAAGTATGTTTAATTCCTCCCTCTAAACTGGTAGGCCACTATTCAAGTTAAAAAAGAAGTCAAAGATAGGGGTAACAAACATTTTTAAATGCAGACTTCAGGTAGCCTATCACGAAGAATCTAAGTAGGCCTACATGCGAATGGGAAGTGTTACAAGAAATCCAACAAAAAACTAATGACTGCATTGAGCCTGATACTTGCCGCACAATTCCTGAATTCGAGGCGTCAAATTCGTGAGTTTCAATCTCAAATCACTGCGCACGCTGATGCTGAGTCGATTTCTCTTCCAAGGTATCAAATCTGATACCGCCGAGACACCGAACTCGAACAGGTACGATGTTGGAAAAGGAAGTAGTAGCGTGTGGGCATTGGCTGATAAAGTTGGGTGCTTTTCAACTGTTTCTTGAGTGAGCCATACCATTTGACCTTAATTTATGAATGGATATGTGACGCCTCGCTTCATTAGCTCTCTCTCTCTCTCTCTGACCAGAATACTATCTTCTAGTCTATCTTGTCTGTGCAACTGAGCAGGCCACAGACAAAACGTCCAGGTGATGATCTATAGCCGCGTAGCTGAATTTTCCCTAATTAAAATAATTCGAATGGAACACTCGTACACAGAGATATATTGGTAGCTTCTAAATCTGTGGCGCAATAGCTACTAAACAGTAGCTGCATAATTGACATCTTGAATATTGGGAAGCGATTAACGAATACTGACGATGATAACTCACACGTGACAGTGAATCAACAAATCCTGTTCATCTCAAATACTCCTTCGAACCTCCTTCCTCCCCAAATCCTCCTTATGTACGTCATTCCTCCCCTGGCATGTTGAATTCCTCCCCAGTGAGCCACATGGCCCCCGGTTAAGAATCACTAATCTAGCATCTAATGAAACTCAATTGACTAAGTAAATCTTTTGGTTAAAATTTCGAATGAAATAAATTTAAAATGAAATTGCGTTTCAAAATTATGCAATTTTATGTTTCAGCACGCGAATTTATATATTTTGTGTATTATACACTGAAAATCTTTGTAACCTTCTACAAATACAATCCAAACTAGTTGTCAGTGTAGGAAGAATTATGCAAGACTATGCGTAGTAAACTTGGATACAATTGCACAGGCTTATAACTATTTTTCTAGACTTGAAGAGGTATATAGGCTCCAAGTTCTGTTTAGCTACGAAAATTGAAATATGATTTTCACAAATAATAGGTTCACAATTACAAGGAAATACTCATTTAAGGTTTGTTGAAAAATGTTTATTTCAACAAAACATTTTCATTCCTTGACGGATGTAGATGATAAACTTCAGAGCATTGATTGATCACTGATTTTATCTAATGGTAGTTAACGACTCGGAAAAATTGCCCGCTTCATTATTTGTTTAGGGAGACACTAGTAAATTAAGGAAAAAAATTAACAAAATACATTTCTTGAAGCAATATTGTCTCATATACGCGCTATTCTTAGTAGTAGTAGTAGTAGTGAAGTGTATATATTTCATGAAAAATAAAAATCATTCAATACAAATGCTAATACAAATAAAAACGGAGAGTAAAGTGCGACATTTACATACAAATAAAGTTGCAGTTACTCGAGAGTTCAATCTCAGCGTTGGAAGGACATATTGAAGTCAAGACAAGCTTTTATGAAAAATGCGTTGCTTCTTCTAGCGGTGCGAAAAGCGTCTATTGCAAAGTGTCTTGAAAAATGTAGACGACGAGGAACAATTTCTCTCAAAGGATGAAGTGGGTTTTCACATTTCAGCAAAAAAGAAAAAATTAGCTTGCTGAACAGGTCATCAATATCGCACACTATGTTGCACTTACATTTGAATCCGCAGATAATATGGTGAGCACGCTTCGTAATGCTACGAATCTTAGATTGTACACTTTGAGTTCGGTGACAAAAAATGGGAGCAGCATACGTTAACACAGATGAGATAATCGCGCTATATACTTCAACAAGCTGACTTTTATAGATACGGTTTTAGTCGACGAATGACATAAAGTCTTTGTGAACATATTTTCGAAACTGATTTAAAATGCTCATCCCAGCTTAAATTATCAGACCAGATGACACCAAGAATTTTTAGGACTTTCACTATCTTGATATCAGGTATAATTGGCACGGTAAAATTGAGAGAGCATTTGAAAATTATTTGCTTGCTTTTCGATTTGTTGATGACCATGCACTTTTCGTCCACCCAAGACTGAATAGTTGACAAATTGGAGGTCGTGGGAGACTGATAAACTCTTTCAATCAAATTTAAGTCATCTGCGTATTTCACTATCTTTGCATTTTCTGAACAGACTTGTAGGGATCCAAAAAAGGCGCCGAACAGATATGGAGCGAGGACACTTCCCTGAGGCAGCCCAGATGTTGCAGGGTAAACGGGACCAAGTAAATCATTTGACTTTGCCCGTTGTTGTCTGTCAGTGACATACGATAGCAACCAAATTAAGAACCCATGGTTTATTCCACGTTTAGAGAAATCGTTGATTAGTCTACTATGGTGTATTTTATCGAAGGCCTTGGATAGATCGATGCTCGTTAGGCGAACGGCGACGGTGGAAGGTTGGTCCATAAATCCTGTTATAACATCCTGCGTATGTACAAGAGGTGTCGAGGTTGAGCCCAGGGGTCGGAAGGCGTGCTGCTCACTGCCGTAGAGATTCAGTAAGCTATTTTTCATTGTGCTCAAAACAATTTTTCAAAAATCTTTGCTTAGGGAAGGAATGAGAGATATTGGTCTGTAATCTGCAAGGCTTGGTTTCTTTCTCTTAGGAATAGGGCAAATTAAAGCAGCTTTCCAACAGTCTGAAAAAACTCGACTGTGGACTGAATTCTCAAAAATGTGGCGGACAACATCGCAAATCAAGCAAGCGATTTCTCTTAATAGACGAGGGGAAAGTGGATCAGTTCCATTTGATTTCTGTCGTTGATGCTACAGAGATGATGAAATACATTCTCTGACGTTATCGAACAATTCCATTTTTGATCATCGAGATTCAAAGGAGTTTCGTCTGGGAGAGAGTTGAAATTTTCTTTAAAAGAATCGGAGAGAATCTGAAGACTTTCATACACTCCTGAAGAGAGGCTGTTCAAAGACGCGGGGATCGTTTTCGGCCGCTGATATCGTTGACTAAATTCCAAATATTTCGATTTTTACTTAGGCTAGCTTTGGTTCACACATCTTTTGCTTTCTTAACTTCTGTTCTCACTTTTGTCTTTAGGTGACTGTAAACGTTCCATTGTTTCTTTCTGTAGGCTTCCCAGCGGTCGCTTATCAGTGTCTTTAAAACTGGGGTCATCCAAAGTTTATCAGAGGAAGAGAGAACGATGCACTTTCTAGGAATATGTTGAACAGCATCCATCATCAATTCATAGAACCTTTCACACTTCTCGTTTACTGAGTCTGCCTAATAAATGGACGAAAAATTGGCACATGATAAGTTATTTAGAAACGCAGAAATGTGTGACCTTCTAAAGTCATAGACGTTTTGTATCGTCCTGATATTCGCCTTAGATGCCTTCTTTGCAGTGAGCAACACACAGTCGTGATCAGAGGTCTTCAACGATTTCATACTGTTCGGAAATCGTGCGAGAGATCTAATACGATCTAAACATGAATCACCTCTAGTGGGATTTTGAACAGTTTCCACACAATTGAAGTAATCGGAGAAAAGGGTGTCATCAAAATTATTAAAATCACCACAAAAAATTAATTGTCTTTCAGGATGTTTACATAGATGCTCATCAACTACACTGATGATATAATCAGCAATGAGTAGGTCACTTTTCAAAAGATTAGGTGGTATGTAGCACAGAAAAACAAAGGCGTTTATATCAATTAACTCATAGGATAAAACTTCAATGGTAGAAGGGCAGTTAATATCAGTTACATGACAGGAGAAATTGCAACTCTGGTGTATCCAAGAACAGACACCACCACCCTTTCTATCGTTGCGGTCTTTACGAAAAAAATAATAATTGTTCAATCTTAATAAATCATCTGTGATACCAGAGTGGAGCCATAATTCTGTCACTGCAATAACCATAGGTCTTTTCAAAGCAATTAATGCAAAAAGTTCATCAAGTTTATAAAATATCGATCTAGCATTCAGCAATAACATAGTCGGAAAAGAAGCTCCATATCTTAAAACATTTATAGAAAGTTTTTTAGCACTTTTGCTTCGTCTTTCGAGCAGACCTTATCACGGTAGATGATCACATTTTCACCTTTGTTACGACGCGAGATCAATTCCTATCTCAGTTGATGGAAGTGGTGTTGCTGGAAAGGTGTTCGATCGATGTTAATATATACGTTGGAAAATTGAGAATGGCGAAGAAATTTTGCAGATCTCAAGATAGCATGTTTATCAGTCACAAATTGACAAGTACATAATTGAAATAGGTCTTTTGCTATCCTCTCGAGGTTTGCCAATTCGCTTGATGTCTGAAAGATTGATGCTGTTTAAGTTCAGAGCATTTGGCTTTGTCTGCTTCTTGTCTTTGTTGGAGACTGCCTTCACATATCTCTTCCAACACAGATATTACGAGATTCAGCTTCCTTCTTTCAAGAGACTCCATCTCTTCAGCTATTTGGAAGACCACATCATTATTCAATGTTTCTTCAAATTTCGACATGTCAACTGTCAACCTTAAATGCATTCATCTCTTGCTCAAGATGATACTGATTTCGCCTGAGATTAGACACATCACTCTCAAACTTTGTCACGCGACCATTCAAATTTTCTAATTGAGCTTTTATTTTCACAATTTCAGTAGTAAGCGTTTTCAGGATTTCCTCCTTACTATTCACTATTAGGCTTTCAATATGCTTGCACAGGGAAGCATTTTCTTGGGCTATTACAGCTCTTAGGTCATCAACATTCGATGCGTTCGAACGAGTATTTCGTTTATCTGTTGCCATGTCGAAAGAACACAGAAGGAAAACCCCTAACTTTGACGTTAATTAAGATTTGACTGGCAACTTGACGTTTAAACTCGAAGTTTAAACTAGACTATAGCAGCGTTAGTATAAAGATAGCTCATACTGTCCCAGGATTAGTACATTTTGAATTGGAACCTAAATGTACCGAACAGGATTAGTACATTTTGAATTGGAACCTAATGTACCGATTTGTTTTTAAACTTGATGTTGTGGTAGTAGTCGTCTGTTATTTGAAGTGTTGATTGCGAACACAAGTGTACTGTTTTGTGTTAGTTGTGAAGAGAATAGTGTAATGTGTTGATGATGTGAGTTCGGTTAGGTACATTTAAATGTTCTAGACTTGTTAATTTGAACATGAATGGCAAAGTGTGAGGATTGAAACGTTGAGGATGAGTACTCTAATTGTGTTGAGGATGAGTACGCAGATAATCTAATTGTATTGAGGATGAGTACGTAATGTTCTAATTGTGTTGAGGATGAGTACGTAATGTTCTAATTGTATTGAGGATGAATACATAATGTTCTAATTGTGTTGAGGATGAGTACGTAATGTTCTAATTGTATTGAGGATGAATACATAATGTTCTAATTGTGTTGAGGATGAGTACGTAATGTTCTAATTGTGTTGAGGATGAGTACGCAGATGTTCTAATGCTGAACTTGTTATTTTTTGAATGATTATGTTGAAGGCTATCTATATATCTATATATCTATACATATATCGTCGTCGTCATGCAAAAATGGCGTAACTGAAAATTTTCGATTTTGGGATTTTAACAGTTGCTGGTCATTATTTACATTGCGGATCTGATGAGCACATTTTCATAGGTGTAAGAGATGATTTTTTGGGAGAAAATCAGAAGAAGAAATTGGCGCATTTTTCTTAAGAAAATTATCCCACAATGAAAATGGCGTATCTGGTTTCTTTCAATTATAATGAAATTGGTGTAACTTGATATTCACAGTTCTGAAAAATGAAAATGGCGTAAGTCATGCATTTCTAACTCCGTACTTAGATATCACATAGATCAATTATACATTTTGGCCCATAGGTATGAATCAATCCATATTCTATTATATTCTGCGCGTATTTATTATTCTATTATATTATTTCCTACGGGTATGTATACTTGAACGAGATTTGAAGCAAAAGCGAAGGGGCGAATTCATATTGACGAGTTCAGATATCAGTGAATGCATGAAATAGCCATAGGAATATTCATCCTCAGTGAGGTCATCAAAGTTCCTTCACGATAAACATGCACATAGTTTTGTATTGTATCGTTCAAGCTGTGAGGACCAACTACTGTATATTAGCACTACGGATCATGAAGAGATTTTCGTAAGCTAAGAGTATGAAAAGATATCTTACAATCTAAACCAGCACCTCCTAAATCACACACTAAAGCAGGACATTATTCGCAACTGATAAAAAAATCCTAAAGCAAAGCGTTGACGATCACGATGATTCCGAAATTTTAAATAAAGAATATGATGTGAGTGACTATTTACTTGAGCAGCCGAATTCTGAATCCATCAACGAGAATTCCATAAGTTCCAGACGCAAAAGAATGCCGGAAAACTGGAAGTGCAAACGTGAATAAGAGAAGAAGGTTAGAAGGCAGACTTGGAAATAAGTAAAACAAGGACTCAAAAGACAAAAAGATAACTCATGTTAAAAAATAGGTGGCTCAATTTGATGAACGTTGCCACGAAACCAATTGTGGCAACAAAGAAAATTCATTATCAGTTGGATCGAATTGTCATATTAACTGAAGTGAAGAGACATGAAATTTTTGATTATTTTTGGATGGAAACCAACTGGGACCAACGTAGAATTTATGTATATTCTCTCATTGATACCGTAGAGAAGAAGACGGAAGCTGAAGAATCAACACAGTCGCTCTCTACTCTATCATCATTTAAAGACAGGTTCTCAAGCTGATGATTCTTGTTTGTGCTACAATGTTCCAAAATACTTTCCGAATATCGCATCGAACTATTTTGAATTGGCTAGCAAAATCCACACATGGATTATCTAAAAGTAGTACCAATATTCCGAGGGAAAATAGGCTCATTGGTCAGAATCTTGTCAAGAAGGAGTGCATTGATATTGCAAAACGATCTGTTGATTCTTTGGACAAAGTTTCATCTCACTATTGCAGGAAGTCAAGTGATAAGCAATACCTTGGCCATACGTATTCACGAGTGTACCAAATGTACATCAGAAGTGGTTGCAACAACAAAATGAACGGCAAAATGACCCCGTTTCCCTAACAACATTCAAAGGCTTATTAAAAGAAAAGAACATCGAAATATTTCAACCCCGTAAAGCCAATGCGATGCTTGCGACAGTCATAAACAAGGAAGCATTGATGATGAAACTTATTCACTCCACTTGAAATAGAAAGACAGTGCTAGCTAGATATGAAACGAATAGATACAAAGAAAATGCAAAAGCCCGCGATGGAAGCTTGATTGCTATAACTGCTGATGTTCAAGCGGTCCAAACAATTCCGAAGTTGAATGCAAGTTGTTTGTATTTTAGAACAAAATTGAACTTACACAATTATACTATCTACAACAACTCTAGCCAAGATGTCCATTGCTATGTTTGGACTGAAATAAACGGCGGTCTATCAGCAAACAACTTCACTAATTGTTGAATTGATTATTTTGATAATCAGCTCACATGTGAGAAAGACTTGAAAACAAAATTCATTTGGAGTGATGGGTGCGGGTCACAAAATCGAAATTGCACTCTCATTTCTTCCGTTTCACAATGGGCAAAAGTGAATAAAATCATTTTTTTAAATACTTAGAGAAAGGACATATACAGATGGTGGTCGATTCTGCTCACTCAAAAATAGAGAAACTCCAAAAGAATATTGACCTACATGTGCCCGCAGACTACTGTAATTTGGTTACATCTGCAAGGAAGAATCCTTCTCCTTTCAAGTGCAAAATTTATCTATCCTACCCTTTCTTCAAAAATAATGAAGAAATACTGACACGAGTATCCATCCGACCAGGCTATACGAAAGGTGACCCATGCGTATCAGAAGTGACAGAGTATAGATGTGATCCCTCCGGCGATATATTCTATAAGTCTTCCCATGATACTTCAACAGGTTTCACTCTTCTGCCACAAAGAAACCGAAAGAGCACCTCTCAATTACAAGATCTATACTCCGGTTTGATCCCCATCTCCCGAAGAAAATTAAGACTTGCAAGAAATCAAAAAAGTTATTAATCCCAATTATCATTCTTTCTATGACAACCTTCCCTACAGTGTATAACAAATATCATTCTATGTGCTCCATTTTGCTGAATACTCTGATACATGTAAGTAATGACATTTCAATCTTTTCATGATCGAATACTGCACTCCTGTTCTCCTTCTTTTTAAGTTAGTGTATTTTTACTCATAGTTGCGTGTAAGTTGCTTTGTATAAGAAACATCAAAATTTTCTGATGAATTTTACATGTGCATGTACACAATTCCGTTAAAATAATCGCTTTTATTCATTGCGATAATTTATGGACTTCGTGTATCGTATAGGTAGGTTGAAACTACAGTAAATTATGGCCAAAGTTATTATCTACGAGCAGAAAAAAGTAGCGTTATCAATAAGCAACAATTGAGGTGTGAAATTAAAGGTACTGCAACTCTAACCATATCATACCTGTAGAATTCAGGATAATGACAAACTAAGAACCATGCATTCTGGATTAGTTGACTTCTGATAATTACCTCCAAAGGAATCATTATTCTATGGTTTTCAAGCTTTCAATAAACTTTCATGTACCTTTCAGATTAATGACTTACTTATTTTTTAACTAAGTCATCTTATTTCCTAGGCCTAATAGTGATAATGCGGTCCATGTAAAAAAATTTATGCGTCTATTTTCACCAAGCTATGGCTAGAATGCCTGCAAAGTAACAGAAAACTCAATATAATGCTAGTAAGAAAATGGCGTAACATAAGATTTTTTCAGAATGAAAATGGCGTATCTCATTTTTGCAACCTTTTTGTCATAACATATGCTTTTACTGGGAATAAAAATTATATATTCGAAGTTGTGATGTCGTCCTCTATACAATGGTATTTGATTTGTCTTGATTATGTACATTTTTTCAGAGAAAAACGGTTTTTAGTGATTTTCTCGAATCATGCTTTTTTGAGTTACGCCATTTTTGCACGATGACGACGATATATTATATGCATGGGCTGTGACTGAATGTTTGTAAGTCTAGTCTCTGGGGAACTTTCACATTCTTCTTCCACTCCTTGTGGTGATCGGCACGCCCCTCTTCCCTCGGTAGTGGCATCGAGCGTTGATGATCTCCTCCTCGCTGCTCGCATCGCGTCCGGCCCCCTCGTCTTCCGCTTCCCTTGATTCGAAGGTCCGGTTCGCAAGTCTCCCCGCACGGTGATTCGCTCACATTCGGCTGATCGTATTCCAACGGCACTAGTTCTCGATTCTTCTCCTGCTCGTCCGCCTTGGTTGGGGCTGTTGGTCTCACTCCGATTCCGTTCCAGTTTCTCCATTCTTAAATCTAGCCTGTTCCTCCTTATCTGACTGTGTCCTACTGACACTTTGTAAGACCTGGGACCTTGTCTTTCATCTACAACCCCAGTCCGCCACTCCTTATTTTGTCCATTGGGACAAACCCGCACTCTATCGCCTGGTGAAGTGGGCAAGTCCTTACGAATGGATGTACCCTCTCTACCTGCTTTGTCTTTTGGACTCAATTCGTGCTCGAATCCCTGACACATGTTGTGTCCTATCGGTATCAACGTGATGATAGCTGTGGGAAGCAAGATTTGTTATCCTCCCCCATTAACCGCTGGGATGGAGTGGAGCCTATGCCTTCCTGAGGCGTGTTTCACAGTTGAGCAGACCTAACCTGACGTCTTCGCTACCATGGTCACAATTTTTTCATTAAATTTTTGCACACTTTCACAGTTGCCTCGGCGCTCCATTTGAACAGCTGTGATATGGACTACTCGTGAGAGTGATTGATTTCCCATCTCTATAGTAAAATCTTGAACGTGTGCGCGACAAATTTGTGGACCGTTATCCAAAATGAGTGTATCTGGGATACCACGACTGCAAAATGTTCCTTCAATTTCGCGATTATCGTTTGTGACAAAATATCACTCAAACTCATCCACCTCGAAAAAATTGCTGTAGTAATCTACCGTTCCAGGAAGTCTTTTCCTTTGTAGTTGAACAAATCAGTTCCACCTTTGCCCATGGCCTCTCAGGGTTTCGTGTAATATTGGAGTCTCTGCTGATTGCAGACTTTGGAAAGTGTTACATGAGTCACATGATTCAACCAACTGTCTGATTTGAGCCGACATGCCTGCCAGTATACATATTGACGGGCTCGACGCAAACATGAATTAATCCCTGAGTGACCCGCATGCAACTTCTTCTTCATTTCGATCTCATGGACACTGGAATCACTAGACGTCCTTTGAAGCACAATGCCATCTTGAACTGTCAGCTCATCCGCTATAGGATACGATAAAAAGCTGTGTGATGTCCCCTCGTGGAGCCTGAACTCTTGTGGGATGGCCAGCCCTTCCATGATCGTTGTCTTGAGCTCACGTAGTGCACTGTCATATTCTGTATGATGCACGGAGTTCTTACAGTTTGTTCTGCGACATCGGACCGAATGGAACTCAAGTTGTTCTCTTTAAAACGTGTAGTGTTTTGCGTTGTTTTTTCGTTGATTGAGGTGCGCGTGAGAGGGTGTCAGTCTAATCATTAGATGATTTTCTCTCGCCCGTTTGTGAGAGAATACAACTCGAAAATCCATACTCATTTGGACGTCTCAGACTAGCATGGATCGCAAACCTTCTGGGATGACTTTGTCAAGAGGTTTCTCGCACATAGAAGATCATAGGAGTATGGAAGATCTGTAATATACATACTTGACCCTTTATCGCCCGAAAGTGTATTGGTGGAATTTTGACCATCTCCAAAGCCTAAAAGGACCCCGGCATTTCCTTTCTATCATGGGCTATAGTAGTTCGCTCTGTGGATGTGAGAAGACGACTCGCAAAATCCTATCGGTCTTAGCATTCCTGATGACCTCATGGCGCTACCAGCCCATTAGCATATTCACACAGACATCATTTCTCGTTCGACCGAGCTCCCTTTTCTTGATCAACTTAACTATGGCTAGTAGCTGTGGCATTTCACTGATCCTTTGCGCTTGAGACTCTAGCAAAGCTGAGGCATTTCTGCGATTCGCGCTCCATGTCCACTTCTGTATTACTTCGTTAAATATAATTCTGTAGTGGGACATGCTATCGTGCCTGACATCGAGTGTAAGTCTCTCGCTGCAGAGAGCTTTCAACATGCCTTAGAAAGCGCTTCAATCCGTCACCACTTGGTTGAGACTGGAAATCCTGTGATGTGTGCTTTCCGTTTTTCCCCCTCAGGATCAACCTCAAGTCTCTCTACTGGATATCTGGTGCCTCCATAAGCGTGATCTGGTTGGCCGCTGTGCATCATTTTTGTGTGATCATTCAAACTCGATACACTATTACCTACCGTAACCACGTCTACACCTCAGTAGAAATACTCGCTTCTAGTCGAGCCTCATTGTTGTGCTGCTTTAGCTCGTTTTGGCATGGATTATGATATCTAGTCTGCGACGTTCACATATACTCCCTCCAAACCGTTCCCAGTGCTTCATGTAACTTCTTCTGAAAAATCTCAGCCGATACTTTCAATCCTAATGGTCAACCTGAGCCATCTATAACCTGCCTAGAATACAAGTTTGGACTAAGTCGATCATACTATGCGTTGATTGTTCGTCCTAGTCAGTACAGTGCCCGTTAACCATCTTTCTAATCCGGCTGCCGAAGAACTACAGTGACATCTCACGTCAAATCGTGTGCAAAACATCATCTAGGACCGCGGCAATTGAGATGTACCGACTACTCCTTTCCTTAGTTCAGATTCATGTGGAGGTGATAAGACAGATACTCAAGTTTCCTGTCTTCTTTTTTATTTTCAACTACTTTACATATTTGGATCACCCCACCGTGTTGGCTGTGAGAATACCGGTGTCTATCCATAGTCCTCAAATCAGTTAATCTGTTGAGCTCATACTTCAATGCCGCCCTCAGCGCAATCGGAACTCTTCGATCGTCATTATCTGACTTTGAGCTCCTTCACTACTTTGATCGTGTGAGCTCCTGAAAAGTTCCTATGTCCTTTTTCTTTTCCGCTTCAGTTCTGATCTGATTACACTCTCCATCAAATTTGTCTTCGCAAATTTTGATCAGACCCATCTCTAAACATGTTTTTAAAGCCTAAGGATTTGAAGGGCGGTCATCTGACAAAACTACGAAATCAACGAGTGCCACACTTTAAGTCCTTCCCGTTGAACACGTTCTTCACTGTGAACTGGTCAAGGTTTTTCCTCAACGTGAATTTGTTCCATCGACGTCTATCCGGTCTCTCTTCTCCGTTGACGTCATGCTGGGAATAAAGTTCACGACTTTGGCAGAGCATTACAAGTCGCCCCGAGAGAGCATCGAATTGATGAGTAATGCAACATCCTGCTGGTTAATAATACGCATTCGCCAACGTTGACATCCCTTGCCATCATTGCTCTCATGTTGCCTGGTGCGTGTTTACCAAATTATGAATCTTGAGCATGAGATCAATCTATTTGGCCATCTGGGCTTCTCTTACTCGCAGCTCTGGATCTGTGTTGATAAAGTCTCCCTCATGGTTCTCTCTCAGTATCTGAGTCCAATAGGGCCCTATCCTGTAATTTGAGACGGAACCTGGTGATTTCGGAACCTTCTATGTTTCTTATCCATGTCACGTTGGACATTTTTCTAGGCATAAGTGATGGAAGTTTGTGGACATCTCATACGCATTCTTATTGTAGACGGGACCATTGCTCCTGTTTTAAAGTACATGACGACGGTCCCACAGAATTCTACACTTCCGCCAGAGTAATCCCTAAACTACTCCGTGAATTTGATGTACTTTATTTAGCGTGTGCACTAATCCTTGAGGCTGATATTTTTTCGTCAGGTCGCAGCACTCATTATGCCTGCAGTGATACACTTTCACTGCTGCTGACAACATGTCCCTATGCAGTCTGTGAGTGAGAGCGATCGCCATTCCAATAACTTATCTTGCTTGCAGATTTGGATCCCGTATTCCTAGGACCACATCTGTCTCCTGATGACAGATCTCAAATACACTTGGTGAACAAAACAGGACAATTTGTTACGTGGCGACGGGTGCTCGAACTATTGGACAGAAATTTGTCAACAAGCTTCGCTCTTCCATTCTGATGGAGCACTCTGTTGAAGAGTAAACCTCGTCATAAATTTCGTTGACTTCCCCTATCGAGAACTTGTCAAATTCATCAATGAACTCTTTCACGTTCTCGTATCTGCCTCTCAAGACTTGAAACGAAAGCTATTGTAAAACCTTCAAAAGAGGCACATCCGACACCCCTCCAACTTTCAAAGAGAAACTAATACCCAACTATAAATTAATATAATGAGTGAAAATAAATAAAAAACAAAACATAATATTACTAAAACTTAATAGGGGGGGGGTAATAAAAATAAAATAGATATTAAAATATAAAGAAGAAATATATGTATAATAATATATGGGGATATGTAAAAAATAAATTATGTGGGAGAAATAATTTTTAAAAAATAAAATAAAAAGATCTAAAAATAAATATCAAATAGATAAAAGGGTTGGGGGGGGGGTGTGGTATTTGATTTATAAAAAAAATATTTGGGGGGGGGTTGGTGTTGTATTGTGGGTGGAAGATTGGGGTTGTATTTAATTTATATAAGATAAATAAAGAATTATATAAATATAATATATATAATAATTATAATAAAAAAAATATAATA
>CAJQUW010008168.1:0-156478 GCA_907163375.1 Prostheceraeus crozeri
AATAAAGCACTTGAAAATTGAGATTTTGTTACATTAGTCGTTTGTCGCCTAGAAATCTGTTTAGTTCTTTTCAGAAATCACTAAATTTCTCAAAAATTAGAAAGTGAAACAAAAAAACTATGTAAGGCGATGAAAGACAAAGAGGCGAGCCTAGTCACTTTCTGATACAAAAACCTTTTCCTTGTTACATTGAGTGATTCTGTTATCTGATATAGCTGAGAAATACGATGCGTGATAATATAGATAGAAGAATATTGTAATGGATCAGCCGGTGTAACAGCCAGGAGACCAAACTTTTACCGGTTCAGCCGATGTCATAGCCATTGCCATAGATTTTTGTCATTACTATTTTCAGCTGGTAAATTTTGAAATACTTGTGTAGTGCGTAACTATGACGAAACATCCACTCTTGCTTCCGCATTTAAACACTAGAATTATTTTTAGTCATTAAAGTCTGTGCGAAATCCCATTGGTGTAATGTATTTCAGGGAGAAGTAAATGCAGAAATTCAGAAAGAGATACATATCAGGAATTGTTCACAGGATGAAAATTAAGATATAGGCAAAAATCTGGGTCTCTACCCTCAATTTGCACGGTTTTAGAGTTATCACCCCCACTACTGTTTACCTTCTCAAATCAGTGCTTTATCATATACTTACTTCACCACTCTCACGTTTTGTCATTTGATTTTGTAACAAAGCAGCTGATAAACATGAATGTTGGACTCTGATGTACGCAAACATTTTGAATTTTGCTTGGCTGACAGTCCAGATGTTATATATCTAGGAGTCCATCAACATTGATTATCCAAGATATTCTTTATATTCTAATTGAGTAAACAGTCCCTCTCAGGCGTTTACGTTCCACATCACTATCACATAGATAGGAAAATTACATAATAGAGTTAAACAGGTATTGTTTAATAATGAATATCGTGACAAAGAACAGGATTAATAGCCGTATAAGTTAAGATAAAATAAAGATACAAGCAAAGTAGGCATAAAACACTCGCACACGAACAAAGAAAAAATGCTAGGCAGTTAGCAATTAGAAATCACTGTTTTCAATTTTGCAATCGAGAACACAAATGAATGGGAGTGCTGATGATGAACAGTTCATATTATGTGTATGTATATAGTCATAATTATGTAATGAGCTATACTTGTAGTGTTCCGTCTCAAAGTTCGGTTGTACATTAGTTTTATGTGGTTGTTGAAAGCAATTGAAATCAAGATAATTCCTGTTCATATCTGGTAGAAGATGTCATCACTTTCGTCAACGGGTGTACAGAAATGCGAGAATGAAACCTTCTGATTGAGGTTAAGCACAAACATAACTGCCACATGTACGTCGTAGAAACTGGTATTTTCTTATTAGACTTCCACAATGTTGAGATGGGAATTATTTTGAAGTAGGAATAGTTTCATTTCTTTCGAGCAGATGTCTTCATGGTACATTTGTGTTTCCCGTCGCAGATTCAACTCATTGGAAAGCTTGACGCGGAGAAACGTCAATTCTACAGTTTCCCTGTCACTGTTTCTGACAGTCTACACAGTGAGGAGATAACGGTAAAGATTTCAGTCACTGATGTCAATGATCATAGGCCGGAATTGACTGTACAGTCCCTCAGCGCCGTAAATGGATCAATTTGGGTTGAAGAGAACAAAGGCGTTCAAATGTTAGCAACGATCAGCACCCACGATCTTGACGATCCAAAACAATTGCAGCCAATTATCTGCACAATCGACGATCCCAGGTAATTATTATATAGACACTTAGATGAAATTCATGTACTAGGCCTAATATTGGAGCCTTGTTACGTTCCGACCTTGGACGTGAGAAATTGAGATTGGCCGGTCGGTGTTTAAAATGTTTTAAAGTTATGATGTCGCAATTGAGCTATTTCATGAAATGCATGTGAATATGTGATTTTTGGTGGATATGTGAACGTCACTTGCATGTATGTTCATCCACAACACAATAGGGGTGTGCATCAGATCGGAATTGGGAAAAAGATGAATCCAGACGAACACGATCCGACAGCATATTTTCAGAATTTGAATCCGATCCGACATTCCTCTAATCCGAGAAAAACTTTGCATGATACACACAGGCTATATGGTGCTGTTTCCATCATCACTCTTTCCTACATGTAGGCCTTCTTCTAATTAATTCCTCATATTTTGTATGCTTCTAAATGAATAACAGAGATTTCATTTTCGGTCTATATTTATCAGGCTTTACTTTCAGCACACAAGTGTGCAATGTGCACGGATGTACACAATGCAAGGTTATCTTATATGTTAAGGCATTTTCGCAAAATTGCTAATCCGATTCAATACCATCCGACTCTTCAAATTTAAAATTCGAATCCAAAGAGAAGAAGATGAATCCAAACGAATACGATCCAATATTCGGATTTGGATCGGATTTGTGAACCTATACAACATGTTGCGAGTATGCTCACTTAGTAGTTTTGGTTAGCAGCCGTCTCATGTTGTCTCAACAATCATATCAGACAGAGCGGAAAACTTTGGAAGCGAGTCGCTTTTTCAGCCTGGACCCGGTCCGGCCCGGTAAATATCAGACCCGGTTCCGGCCCGGCCAGGATGATTTTTTATCTGGGCCCGCGTGACATCCCGCCCACTTAACCATCCTTAATAAAAATATTGATTGCGTTAGTTGAGTGAAATCGCCTTAAAAATTATTCTAAGAAGCTGATTATTGATTACATAGTTGTATGGCGTCTGGCCTATGTATAAGTACCATCTGTAAGCAAATTGATTACTGTTGAGTAGCAAGTATCTTTAAACACATACATTAATGCATAGCAAAATTCCGTTTTTTCAAAATTATTATGCATGTATAACGGTATAAATCTTGGTCAGGGGCTGAGAGATACTACCGGTATAGTAAAATAAAGTCAGCGTATATTTAGAATGACTTGAAATCAAACAAGATCATGATAACAATACAGGACAAGTAAGATGACTAAAGAACAAACACTTTGACTTAGACATGTTAACAAGGAACTTAGAATTTTCTGCCCAAGATATAATGTTATTATGCTCAGCCAAAACATGACGATTGTCTTCATTTTTAAACAGAGGAATGCACACAGTGACATCATCCACAAACTTGATCATCTTGCACATTTCATTAGCTGTCTTCAAGCCTACAAGTACAATATTAAAGAGGTATGGCCCCAGAACAGATCCCTGCGAGACACCAGAAGATGTGTAGTTAACTTCACTTACAGCGATATGAACACGAACACTTTGTGAGCGATTTAACAAATATGATTGTATAAAATTTATGAAAAATAGGGGTAGATTGCATTGGACTAAACATGAAACAATAATTTGGTGGTCTAGTCTATCAAATGCCTTTGTTAAATCATATGCCAGTATTTGAATTCCTTGTACGTTACCACTGTCAAGCATGGTTGTGATGTACTCATAAAGACCAATAAGAGCTGTTGTTGTCGAAGCATTGCGTTTTCCACCATGCTGGCAGCCTCCAGATGCTTGCTCAAGCTCAACTTTGAAGTGGTTCACGTACATTTGCTCAAATATTTTGCTGGGAATGGGGAGTAGCGATATTGGCCTCAATTCCTGTAGATTTGTAAGCATGACATACTGAAAGAATACAGGCAAGTATGAGAAAGCCACAAAATCAATTTCAAATTGAAATAATCAGAAAGGGTTGAGCATTTCATATAGAAATCCGTTGATTTTAAGAACAGGAAATGACTGCGAAATAATGTTAAAGCTCTCTGTTTGATTTACATCAAGTATTTCAGGTATTCCTTGCGCTATTGACTGGTGGTGTTAATATTCAGTAATTAGATACTCGGTACACATTGCATTATTTACTTGTGCATATCCACTATCAAATGACATTTCACGCTGACTTTATAGACCGCAATATATGCATGGTCTTCCATATGGCACATGCATGAACATGTACATGTTAAATGATAATAACTTCAAAAATCAGTTTGTAAATGAGAAACTGCACGTCCTGTGAAGCAGCGTTGTGAATGAGAAAGAGTTACTAAAACTCGTGTTCCAACTATTTCAACTTGACAGTTCAAATCTCTTCATTTGATAGGCATGACATGAATGAAAAGACACTGACATCAGCTTTTGAAAGTGATGCACATCAAGATTCAGCAAGTACTAATTCCCTGTCAGCAGCTTAATTGAAACTTTGACAGGCTGCCATGTCAACGATCATGTAATAATTGATTCAGGAGTGATCGCATTGTACCTACTGATGAATACTTAGACCAGTTTTTCCCAACCTCTACTTATCGCAGACTAATCACTCACCCGAAGTGAACTACGTGGACGAAGACCTATTTAATGAGACTTATTTAAAATCAAAACAATATTAACACTATTCAATAACAAAATATTTTAGCAAAAATGATAAAATATGCGTTAACTTAACGGCGTCTATTTAATCGCGCTGTAATACAATGAAGCGTTTTTTGGCTCACATTCGGTTTCTACAAATGATGTCCCGCTAATCCTGTGTAAAGAATGATCGCGAATCGGATGTTGCTAGTATACGAAACATCTAGAAAAACATCTAGAAACATCTAGCCTATATATATATATATATAAGCAGGAGTTACAAAAACTGATATTGCAATTAATTGTAATAATAATAAATTGTAACTCCTGCTTATCGAATATATATATACATATATATATATATATATATATATATATATATATATATATATATATATATATATATATATATATATATATATATATATATATATATATATAAGCAGGAGTTACAAAAACTGATATTGCAATTAATTGTAATAATAATAAATTGTAACTCCTGCTTATCGAATAATTTGCTGCCTCATTTCGCAAAAATATATTTAAGAAGTATATGCCCACATAATATTTTATGAAAATCAAAAAATCTGATTTCCGTACGCGTTTCAGAGCAAGTTTATTCTCCTTCGTCAGCGGAAAGCTAAAAGAACACTGTTACAAGCCATATATACAAAATCATTAAAAATTCACAAAATTGACGGTTTTAACACAAATCACTATTTGACTGCTGGAAACTCGAGTGTGAAGGCAAAGTTCAGCCATGAAGCTCGCGAAAGGTCATGGCATAGAGATTTCTGCAATGTCACCATAAAAGCAACTATCAATGTTTTATAAAAGATATGTTGACGATTGTTTCCTGATATTCAAAGACACGTCTGATATGAACTCTTTTTTCAAATTTGTAAACCTTATTGATAGTGAAATCAAGTATACTCTGGAGGTAGAGAGAGATTCTAAACTATCATTTCTTGATTGTAATATTACTAGAAATGATCGCAATAAAATTTCAGTGTCTTGGAGAATACAAGATACCAACACAGGCACCTATATACCCAATAAGGCTTATGCTCCATGGAACTATAAGATGGGCGCCATTCGTTCTTTATTTTACAGGACCAAGCGCATTTCAACTAATAGTGAATTATACGAGAAATCATGTCAAAAAATTATATACATTTTCCTTTTAATGGCTACAGTAAAATTGCTATCTTACAAGTGAAGAAGAGAGTGGAAAAAAACTCAAGTCGAGAAAAATAAAGGAGAAATAAAGACGGAGATAACAACGAACAAAGTAAAAAAGGTACCTGTTGGCTGCTTCCTTACATTCAAGGTAAAGAAAAGATAATCAAAGATAAGATTCATCAAATTAACAGAAATTTACTGGAAAATATTGTTATACGAACGGCTTTCCGAGTGAATAAAACCAGTATGTTTTTCCACAACAAGGACAGAATCCCCCCGAGATTGAAATCACAATGTATATATAAATACGAATGCACAGACTGCAAACAGGTCTATATCGGGGAGACGTCACGGCATCTGGCTACTAGAATGAATGAACACATAAAGGGCTATCCTGTAACAACCGAAATCACGATGCATTCACATGAAATCGATGAAAACAATTTTTCTGTTATCGCTGTGTCACAATGGCATAAAATTTTTGAAACCATTTGTCTGAAAGATGCTCAGAATTACATGAATGAAAGAGATAGTTCATTTCCATTATTGTTAGATTTGTGAACTTTAATTTGATTTTGTCTAATTTCTTTATTCTATTTACAGAGTGCATTATTGTGCTTTTATGGCGACATTGCAGAAATCTCTATGCCATGACCTTTCGCGAGCTTCATGTCTGAACTTTGCCTTCACACTCGAGTTTCCAGCAGTCAAATAGTGATTTGTGTTAAAACCGTCAATTTTGTGAATTTTTAGTGATTTTGTATATAAGACTTGTAACAGTGTTCTTTCAGCTTTCCGCTGACGAAGGAGAATAAACTTGCTCTGAAACGTGTACGGAACTCAGATTTTTTGATTTTCACAATATATATATATAATTATATATATATATATATATACTCGTATATATGTATATGAAAAACTAGAACCCAAATAGTAAAATCAAAAACAATTGACATACGAGCGTTTTCATTTCAATCAATCTTCTGGTGAATTAAAATGTATTTTTGAATGCACCTTAAGATTGATTGAAATGAAAGCGCTCGTGCATCAATTGTTTTTGATCGGAGAGTGAACAAAGTCTTCATTTTCCTGTCAAAGACATCAATAAGCTTTTACCGCCTGACATGAAAGTTCGCCCCGTTTTTTAAAACTTCAAAACTGGCAATTTTTTCTCTAATAAGGATAAAGTTGTGCCCGAGTTAAAATCTATTGTTGTGTACAAATGCACATGTGATCACTGTGAAAAGTGTTACGTGGGCAGCTCTATCCGCCATTTTGCTACCAGAATCAACGAACATTTGAAAACGTATCCAACACCAACCGAAATAAGCATGCATGTACATCCACCAAAGAAAGAAAATTTCGATATCATTGCCTGCACTGAATACCTTAGATTTCTGGAATCAATTATGATAAAGAAGTCTGACTTTAGCACTCTCATGAATGAAAGGGCAAGCTCCATTAATACGTTGTTAGATTTGTAATTCATGGCTCTATTGTTTATTTTATTGCATAGCTACCTCCAATGCAAGTGACCTTCAGAATTGACTTCATTTTGTGACTTCAGTGATTTTATCTCGGTGACCTAATGACTTGTAATTTTGTATTTAAAGATTGTTTTAACTTTGTTTGCTTGATTTCACCTGGGGATGGCAAATGATTTGCTGAAACATGTTGTGCGCTCCTAACAATCTTGTTTTCAATTCCAATATATACATATATATACTTATTATTATATTATTATATTATTATTATATATATAATATTCAAAATGATATCATAATGGAAGGGAAACGCATTGCTACCACCTTCAATGTTGCTAATAAAATGGAAGTTTATGGAGAAAACGAATGTTTCATTACCTTAAAGGATCACAAGGACAATTTCCCAAATAATCCTTCGACACGCTTGATAAATCCGTCGAAAAACGAAGTTGGTCGTATTAGCAAGCATATCTTGGTTGATATCAATTCAAAGTTGAGAGCTTCTACTGCTGTTTTACAATGGATGAATACGACTGACGTTATTTCATGGTTTAATGATTTGAAGTATAAACAATCGGGAAAATTCATGGTATTTGACATTAAAGATTTCTATCCATCTATAACTGAAAACTTACTCGATCAGTGCTTAAGGTTTGCGGCTGACTTTGTCAAAATCGATCATCAATCGCTGAATACTATCAAGCATGCTCGAAAATGGCTGTTATTTAATAATGGTGAGCCATGGGTAAAGAAAGAAAATGAAAAGTTCGATGTATCAATGGGATCTTATGACGGCGCAGAAATTTGTGAATTGGTCGGAATTTTCTTGTTGCATATATTATCCAAAGAATTCGATACAAATTCGGTTGGATTATATCGGGATGATGGTTTGGCCTACTTTAATAACATCACTGGACGCCAAGCTGACATAATTAGAAAGAGGTTTCACGAAATCTTCAAGTATTATGGACTCCACTTGGACATATCATGCAATCTCAAGATTGTGAATTACTTGGACATCAATTTAGACCTTAATGATGGAACGTACAAGCCTTTCCGGAAACCAGAACAAGATGTTTTGTACATTAACGCCAAGTCCAATCATCCTCAGTGTATTATTAAGCAAATACCCACAATTGTAGAAAAGCGGTTATCTGAGTTATCATCAAACGAGAGCACATTCAACGACTCAGCTGATTTTTATCAGAAAATGCTGCACAACAATGGTTACACGCACAAGTTCACCTATCAGAGTACTGAAAATAAAAGTCAACAAGAGAAGAAAAATCGAAAAAGAGTGATTACATGGTTTAACCCTCCATATAGCAAGAATGTTTCTACAAACATTGGTCGGATATTTCTTGCTCTAATTGATAAGCACTTTCACAAAGACCACATGTACAGGAAGGTATTCAACCGCAATACAATCAAATTGAGCTACAGCTGCATGCCAAACGTGAAGCAGATTATTAATGGACATAACAAGAAAGTAATGGAAAAAGAAGGGAAATCGAATGATGATAAAATGTGCAACTGTCTTAAAAAAGAGCAATGCCCCCTGAGAAACGAATGTCTCACAAAGAATATGGTGTATGAAGCAACAATCTCCTGCGACGACTCCAAATATGAAGACAGAAAATACATCGGGATATGTGAAGGAACTTTCAAATTAAGATTTGCGAATCACAAAAAATCTTTCAACCATGAGAAATACAAAAGTGAAACTGAACTATCAAAAGAATATTGGAAATTAAAAGAAGGCAATAAAAATCCTAAAGTAGTATGGTCAATAAGAAGGAGATGCAAGCCATTCAAGCCTGGTGTATCAAAATGTGATTTGTGTCTTTATGAAAAATATTCCATTCTGACGGATCAGACTGGCAAATTATTAAACAGGAGAAGTGAACTGGTGTCAAAGTGTCGGCACAGAAACAAGCACTTGCTTGCTAACTTCAGACTGTGAATTTTACGCCCCGCACACTTCTGATTACTATTTAGGCTATCTGTGATACTAACCAAAAGCTGTAGATTGCAATGTTCATTTGGCTGATGATTGTATGACCACATACATGAAACTCCGAGTACCAATACAAGCTATTTTTCTCTGATTGAACAAAATTCTATATTGCGCTCTGGTTTCATCGAGCACTTTCTTCGAATACGCTTCAAACCCCTGGTGAAATTGCTCCTGCTCCCCGAAGGTTGAGCACTTTTGAACAAATTCGATTATGATGGAGAAATTCAACTTGGATTTTTCAAATAAGAACATTCTACTACCTACAGAGGAACAGTACAAGATGCAATTACTATCCAAAATTGAAACTTTTATAAAGCGATTAAGATGGAGAGCAATCAATTTCAGTGTGGAGGGAGAAAATGCCGTTTGAAAAATTCATTTGGCTGATGATTGTATGACCACATACATGAAACTCCGAGTACCAATACAAGCTATTTTTCTCTGATTAAACAAAATTCTATATATATATATATATATATATATATATATATATGTACTAGAAGTATACTAGATGTCTCACTGCAAAATGAAATCGTTTATTGCGCCAATCGATTTCACCGATACTCGGCTTGTCAAGGCGACTAAATGAAGTTACAGAAAATAACACAGAATTAAGTTCAAAATCAAATACTGTTTAACTCAGGCTGAAATATCTTTATGAACATAGTTTCTTTAGCCTCTCTATCTGGACGAGTGGCGTTTGAAAGTAATTGATAAAACCGTTTAACTGAAAATCCTTTGCCACACATAGAAATGTGCTTGCTCACTTTAAGGACTGTGTAGGTACTGTCAAATATCTGATGTCTATGAACGGTCGATATATACATGTATATATAACGAGAGGAGTGGATCTAACCCAATCAGACTTCATTTGTAAATTTCACCATGGTTTTTCATTTTTGTATATAAGCCATTTCGTATCTGCTTTTACCATTTGATTGTAACGCTGATGATGGTATGACCTCAAATACCGAAACATGTCCGGAATATATATATATATACAAGTATATATATATATATATATATATATATATATATATATATATATATATATATATATATATATATTGACGCAAAATAACATACATGTACACGTACATCATTAACTTGCGTGCGCACGCTGGCCAAACACAGCCGAGGGGCACGAACAAGTTGAGTTCTGGATAAGTCCAAGCAGGGAAAGGTCACAAAAGAAAGTGTGCAAAAGACACTGTGTCTGGGCTTTGTCCTCTTCGGAATTGTTCGGTCGGTGGATGTAGACGTCGTCGACGTAGGGTGTCACTAAGCGCCTGCACTCCAGTATGAGACATGAGGTCCCGGGAAGTTATTTTCATCGGGAAGTGAATTCCTAGCGCGCTTCTTAAAAGAGCGCGGTAATGGGCGTCGATGGTCTGCTCTCTTGTAGCCTAAGTATAAAATACAACAGCACGTCAACTGAGCGAACCAATTGGAATAACGCCTTCTTTAAGCAGCCGTGAAAAATCGATAAACACACTGCGTCTCCCTAGTGGTGGATAACTGACGCTGACTCAATCGAATTTCAGAAAAGTAGCGTTATCATTAATACGTAGCAGTGTCAGCGCATCCTCATGGGAAGGCAGAATCATGATCTGTAGATGATGCTTTCTGTGCAAATCATATTGAAGAAATAGCCTTCTTCTTCGACTCTGCGACAGCGTTATTACATTACTAAACTAAATCAAAGACAGTGGAAGACATCTTTGGACCAAATCCGCCAGTGATTAAGCGTTTTATAACAAAAGCGAAATTTATTTCACACTAACTTCGCGGAATAAACTAACCTATCCTGCGGACTGATTTTAGTCCGCGGACCGGGGGTTGAGAAACACCGACTTAGACAATGGGACAATTAATCAATAGCAGTTCTGTGTATAATGGTGCCGTGCTTCCCAGAAAGTATGCTGTGATGTATGTGTATTCAAAACAAGCACATCATTGCAGTGCGCGGAGGTTGCTCAATTGCAGAGTTTCTATACAATGAAAACCCCAAATTTTTCTCCCAAACTAAACCCAAGATTTAGTTGAATATTTTCCACAGCTCTCAGTCTTGAATTTAATGAAATAGGGTTGAAATTATGTTTGCGAATCTATTGGTTCCCAATTCTCGCATTTTATGTTCAATAAAGAGGATTTTGAATCGATTCAAGAAGAATTATCAATGAGTGTCACGATTAACCAATTGAACGGCGAGTTGCTTCCGAAAATTGTCTGCGCAGTTCCTCCATGCTTTTGACTATTCCCGAAATGCAGTATGATGACCGACATTTCATTTCTTGCCAGTTTTTTTATGAAAGCTGTCAACCCTATTTCTCAATTTTGATCCACACAGATAGATTGTTTTGTCTCTGTGTTGGGGTCTAGATGATATCCCTCAATGCTGATGTTCACGGCCAGAGCTACATACGAGGTGAAAGTAAATTAATTTCCATTGAACGTAATGTAAATTTAAGCCCGGACTCTGACGAACTAGAACGTTGACATCACATCCATAATCGTGTACACAAGTAGTATACTTGCAATGGAAAAATGCTATCAGGAGCCCACTAAAAGCCTACCCACTAAGTAATACGTTCTTGCGGTGTGAAGAATCCCACGGGATTCTCGTAGAGATTTTCAGTGTTGTGGGAAAGCTGTGAGAATGAAAAATCGCTTCCTACGGAAATATTGCAAATATTGTAAAAATTAAACATATTCAATTTAGAAGAATTTTTTATTGTTAAACGATAACATTGAAATACACTTAACCACAATTTCAATTTCCATCGCAGTATCGATGTTCAACTCATATCAACTGCTTCAGATCCAGTGTGATTTACGGAGTGAGATTGTATAATTCAACACAAACATGTAATTTGACTAATTATGCCTTTTGATATATGGTTGATTTTGCGAACACCACACTTCATTTGCTGTCGAAGCAAAGCACTCGACAAAGGAAATATATTTTACATGTGTCTATTCGCGAAAGGAAGCTATAGATTTGTCGGAAGTTGCAATTAATTATCCAATTTCGTTCACAGCATTCATAAACAAAGTCATGTCATTATAATACTCGTGCTAATCGCTGATTCAGCATTATCGCTTCTGGCAAAGCGGTTTCTCTTGGAGAACAGTACCAATTTTGAATGCTGATCGCGCTTCGTCTCCATAATTTTCAATCATCAATTTCTGCTTGCAGAAAGCAGTTAAAAGTGCAAATTTTGAATATGATTAAGAGCAGGCATGGGCAATGTGTGACCCCCGAATGCTAATTTAAAATGGCTGGTGTCTTTTCAAAGTGGAAAATATCTACCTAATAGCGACTTTGGAATTTAAATTTCAGAAGTCAATTTTCATGCATTAAGAATTGCATGGACTGTTGAATCCTGTTTCCAAGCTCTCGAAATGATGATAAGATAGGACCTACTGAAATCCCACATCTGAAGCTGAATTTGATGTATTCTGCTATCTCTACATTCGCCTATAGTGACAAATGAGCATAATCCCCAGCTGTACATAAAGGCAAGACTGCATTTCAGATATGGAAGATTGAGCATTCTTCCAAAACTTCAAAATAAAGTGCCTAATGAAAACCTTTGACGAAATCAAGAATGGCTACGTGTGCTTTCGCGGGCCAAGTTGTTGTCTGGGATTTAGGCCTCTGCTTGAAAGTGGCCCACGAAGTCCTATTTTTTAGAAACTTGCTCTCTTTTTTGAAATCATGAACCGACGAATAGAATTAGTGTAGCATTGAAATGAAAAATAGAGCGGAAAATTATTCCTTGCAAATCTACTTCTACATGATCATAGCGGCAATTCGTGTATAACCACTAAAATTAGCAACACTATCAATTCTTTATAAAATAACAATTCTGTGTTTTTACTGATAAGGCAAATTGTATAAGACGATCATATCTATTCAAAGATTAGCACATAGCTTATAAGGACCAAAGTCTTCAATATCTCTGATTTCTGAAAAATGAATAAGCGGACGAATTACTGTGCTTCGACAGAAAAAGCAAAATTGAACAAGCCATATTTATCGTGAAATCAGAATTTATCTTTACTTTTTTTTGAATGTTTATTTTTGATGTCAGAGAAAGTAGTAAATATAGATTGGCGCAGTTGATACTTCGGCATCAGTCTTTTTAAAGACGATGTTTTCATATGAACAGTTGCGCAAATTAGAAGGGCAAAATGAGTCAATTAATTGAGAGTTTAGGCTGAAAAATGAAATTTAAAATGAGTGAACTAAGGGTATTTGAGGCAACCAAATTTATTTTTTTCATATGACCATGATTCGCGGTCTGGATTGTCAAAAGGTCCAATAGATCCTCTGATTATGCTACAAATGTGAAATAATGTAGAAATTAAAGAACTAGGTGCGTTGTATCGATATTATTGTGTTAACCTGACAATCAGAATGATAAAGTATAACAGGCATTAATTTCTTGCTGAGTGTCATACACTGAAGTATCATTTTCAGACAATGCTGATCTTTTCAACATCAAATCAATGTTGATATATAATGATAATTCTCTCGGGGCATCAAGTTCACATAGCTCAAGATTCTAAAGAACTAAAATTTCATGCCAGACATTATTTCCCGTACGAAATCTTGTTTATGCGATGGAATGAGAATCAATTTATAACCTTTTACATGCTACACTTACACTTAGGTAGGACATTTGATTCTCTCCTCAATCTTGAGACAATTTGGAGAATAACATGCCTTGTGCTTATTGTCTAATCTAGAATTGGTCGTTGACAGCCCCGGATGCACCCTCGGACCTTCTAATCTTGCTCAAAGCTATCCCCAAATATCATTTGCTCCACTTCGGTTACTTTTTTCATGTGGATACGATTTAATTACATTAATATTGTAGTTGTAGTTTGCCTCACTTGAACCGTTTTTTTAATACTGATTTTGATTCTTCATGTACATATATGTTCTACCAAACTGAGGCATAGACAGAGGCATGTTTTTGGTCTTCAGGTCATTTCTGATCACATGTTTTATTTTATTATCACATTATTATTTTGTTTTTCATCGGTTGTGAATGCAGAATGTAGTTGAATGTGGATAAAATTGTTCGGAATGTCGTGTTTGGCAGGCGTTTAGAAGCTTATTTGATGTGAGTGTGTTTAGATTCATAGACTAAGTTGCATGAATAATGATTTGAAGACATTTCATACCAAAAATTATGACTCTAGACTCATTACTTCTCAGGTAATCAGAGAAAACAGAGAAAGTCTCATTTTTACCGAAAGCATCTATTCGTTTCCCATTGGATTAACCTTTTGAGCCGCGAAGCCAAATCTGCTACATAGCAACAACTACACATGGCGTGCAGTGTCATTCCCTCATAACTGCAACTTCCTTGATGCATAGTGAACAATGGGAACATAACGTAAACCGCACGTCATCGGGCTCAAGAAGTTAATGAATGGTTTTCCTCTATCTTGTCTTACAAGAATACGAACCGTATAGAACTCGGCAGACGCACTGAATCGTAATAGGCATATTATGTACATCATTCTGTGGAAGAATCATTTTTGTCCTCATTCCCTGCACAAAATATTGCTGATGGCTATGTAAACTTATATGTGGATTTTCCCTACATCTTGATAAACTATCGAACACTAAATAACAATAACTTTCATTGCAGCTTTTTATTGAAGGACATGGATCGTGGTACTCGGAATCAATTCACTTTATGGTCTCAGCACAGCTTCGACAGAGAACTGCTGGTCGCATTCTCTCCCGTCATCACTTGCGTTGATAGCGGACATCCTCGTCTCTCTACAGTTCTTCCATTGCAAATCCTTGTCGGGGACGTCAATGACAATGCCCCGATATTCAAAATGCCATCTAGTTCAATCATAACATTCCATGAAAATCAACCGAGATCTTCGCTGATTTTCACTGCCTTTGCAACTGACGCAGATACAGGACTGAATGCGAGAATTATCTACAGTCTTGACACTTCTTCTCAACATTGGTTCGATATCAATCCCTTCTCTGGTCAGGTAAATGATTAAATAATATCAAACAGCTTCTTTTGATTGTAAAATCGCAACTTATATAAGTTTGATAGACTAAAAAAATACCAACATGCTGTGAAACTTCCAAAAGACTACCAGTCTCCCCTTTGACCCCTCGTCCTCTTAGGTGACCATTTAAAAAGATAGAATAATTTCAGAACTATTCGCTTACATGCTAGTATGCTCTAACTTTGATTTAGCAAAATATCGGCATGCCTACAATGCGAAATTGGTCTATTTATAAAACATTGTATATTACCGTAGGGTTAAAATTTCGCGAATTGGCAAAAAGTGCATTTCGTGAGATCTAACGTTTGCTAATCCGCCAGAATGCTGCGTTCACTGCGGAAAATTGTGATAGAAGAAGCATTACCACAGTAGGTTTATATCAATGGTTCTACAAATGGTGTAGGCTATAAAAACTGACCGTATTATTGATTCGGAAAGTTAGCGACAAATCAAATAGCGGACTTGGCTTTTTCATCACGTGTGCCGGTAGTCTCTGTGCTTCAACACCGCCGAAGTACAATGCTGAAGTGGCCTACGAAACTTCCCAGTGCACTAGGCTTTGCCAGATTCCACCAATGAAGCAAAACCTCAGAATGCTGCAATCTTGGAAGTAGCGCAACCAGTGGCTAGATTAAATAAAGAAAACTGTTCGCCAATTCTTATTTTCGCGAATTGAAAGAAATTTCTAGCTTTTTCTCGCCAAAATTCCCCACGTGATGCAAAATGAATGTTTTATTAAAATAAACTATTTGTCTTTTCTACCGCTTACTTGTCAATAATGATATTGCCTAACCAATGCATACAAAAATAGTGAGAGAGAGTTGGACTACAACAATGTGGAAATAAGAATTATGCATTAAGCCTTCGTGGAAATAAGCAGCATAAAAATATATACAGCAGACAAAAATATAAAGTGGTTGTGTCAGTGAGCCAACTGAGTTCATTCTGCCAAAATCACAGAGATGAAGCAGTTAAGCAATCAAATTATGTGGTTAAAATAGTAGATAAATAGAGAAGATGGCGGTCAATTAGAGGTCGATAAAAACTGGAAAATTAATCCATAACAAAATGATGCATATGACCATGTCTGTGCGGTCTCCGTGGCACAGTGGTTAAGTGCTTGGCATTGCGATTCTTTGGTCGAATGGTCGAGCTCCGAAGGTGTAACTGGAAGTCGGCAGGAAGGGAAGGTGGTCTAAAAGATCTCAACGTTCCAGAAAAGTCTGACAGTGTCAGCACCGTCCACGCTCCCAGTAAGGGTAGTAGTGACGCTAAAGCTTCATCATTTTATGTCCAACCTAGTAGGGCCTAGAAGCTGGGCGTTGCAGGGGTGAATGAGTGAGGAATGTGAAACCGACATTGCATTTTCTTATTGCAAACCGTGAAGCAATTGAGGCTGAAATATGATCGAGAATGGTATAAAAGATATAAATAAACAATGCAGACTTATGAAAATTGGAAACTTAAGATATTTATGGCCAGTACAGAATCATCTTTGAATTTGATTTTTAAAAGGAGCATTAGGAAAATGGTTAGACATATGTGACTACATTCTTGACAGGAATTCTAACTTATCTTTTTCAACAGATTGTCTTGCAGTGGTTTCAGAAAGTTGTTGAATCAAAGACGAAAAGATGAGATTACGCTTTCACATCGATTTGCAATGTAATATTTGATTTAAAAAATCCTCATGGAAATATATGAAATGCATTATTAAATTGTTGTGAACTCAAGTGATTCCAGTATTGCGCACCTGGAAATTTAATTTCCTGAGAGAAGTCCTGAGAATCGTATGAGTGCAGAAGATCAAAGGAAAATACACATCCACCAAATTTTCATCTCAAATATAAAAGTGATAAAAATTTCAATCAGAATTTCACACCCATTTTTGATACTTTCCTGATCATTTCAGATTTATCATGTCATTCTATGATAATTAGATGCATCAAGGCTTTCTATAATGACATTTTCGGCCATATTAGTGTGAAACATTTAATCTAACTTTTTGGTCATGATGGAAATATGAAAGTTAGAAAATGTATTGTACTTTTTCCAATCTATTACTAAGCCAAGACTATTCACCATCAATCGCACAATATCTACAATCAGTCTCAGCTATACATCTGCGAGTGCAAGGCATGAAGCATGCTACTGAACAGTTTTCAATTATGTTGGCGAATGGATCATCATCTCAAGAGAGTTTTGCCGAGGAGTATGAATTACTCAGGCATTATTCTGATGCTAACTTCTGCATTTCTGTAGCAAAATTTTGCACGAAAAATATTTAGAAAAACAAATACTTATAAACCATCATTTTGAAGTTGAACATGAAGTTTGTGCTATATATGGTAATATTGCCGGTTCATATAATGAGGGAAAATAAAGCTTGAAGACTTTAGATATTAATTAAGTAATTGGAATAGACTATACAAGAGTAGTGAACAGAAGATGGATTTTTTACATTTCATAATCGTACTGAGAATTGCATAATTTGAGTCAAGATGTCCTACATCTTCATATGTATTGTTCATCTGTTTGCTACTTCTGCTACTGAAACTACACATCAGATTTATTTGCATGTAATTCCATTGGAGGAATGCGCATAGAATGAATTGTAGAATTATCTGATTTGATATTTAGTATACACCTGATGATGTAATATTTGTATTGGTGCTTGTTAGTCCTGAATTAACAAGTGCGGTTTAATGCAATATAGCAATTAGCAAGTCTTCGTTGGACGTCATTCTGTTATTCAAAAAATCATTTCATAATCAATACAGTAGTTGGTAGTCAATTATCCCCCTTTTTGATAGAGCAAAATTTTTGTTTTATTTGTTATAATTGTTTCTTTTGAAATTTTAAAATTATGATTATTGATGCAAGATTTACTCACGGTAACTAATAAATATGAAACTCTGATCCCACCAACAATACTTTAGTTGGCGCCATATACATAGGAAAAGCATGCTATCACACACCAAAGCTGGAAGCGGACCCGGGCCTTGATCGGGCCGGACCGGGCCTGGCTTGGACCTCAAAAATTCTATAAGCACCCGACCGGACCGGGCACAGGCCTAAAATATCTAGTACTTGGACCGATATATATTATGCCTGGAATTGAAAATATTTTCCTCATTTTATCATTTAAATTCTCCGATTAAATTCATTTGATGGCTTATCAACCTTATTCTTAAGCAGTGAGATAAAGTAATAACCGACATAATGACCTCACTTTTTCAAATAGGCTGCATGTCTTCAGTGCATTCGTTTTTCCTGTTTTATGAACCTAAATATAACTTGCGGGAATATGCAGCCATCGGTGCATCAAATAAGATCCAATTTATTTATGATAGACAAATTCGTTAAACATGTAGAATATATAAAACAAATATGAATTTGCCATGTATTAAATGTTTACAAATTCGCCTAGATGCTTAACAGTTATCAATTTTCTTACAGATGGCACATAGGCCCTGCAGCACACGATCATATAATCAATAATTAACCTTTTAGAATGATTCTTTAGGCGATTGCACTCAACTAACGTAATTGATGTTTTCATTAAAAAACGACAAACTTTCACCTTGGCCTAGATGCAAAATTCATCCGGGACAGGCCTAATATTTTGGAGTCGATGCGGGCGCAGGTCGGTTCCAGGCCGAAAGAAGCGGTCCGGTTCCAGCTCTGCCACACACTCTGAAGTTGCTGCTATTTTCTTATTGAAGAACGTAACAGAGACTGATGATTTTATAACACAATTGGAAAATAGGGGAACATAGGTAATAAGTAGCATGCTATAAGTTGATAGATCGAAGCATTGCCAGTAATACATACTGCCAATAATTGGCATATTCATTTAATGTTTTGGGGTTAGAAAGTCGCATTGTGCTTGTCGAAAGATATTTATGCGCATATGGAGTACATCTGCTGAACTATAGTTCATTGATGCATCGTTAACAGCACCAATCAATTAAATCGTTGAAAATTTGACAACTCCAGTGTGGTCTGATCAAATTAGATTCAATCTGTATGCTATGCTCTTCAATTCATTCTGTGCATGTTATTCAGATCACTTCAGTCTATAAGAAAAACAATAATTTGTCGTTAGTCTCTCCCCAATACTTTTTTCCAATATGCGAGTGTTTTGAATAAAAAGGCAGATGTTATGCGCCAGACGTTTCGCGTGCCAGCCGCTTTCTCAATGGCAAAATCTATTAAAATTTTACAAATCGAGTATATATAGGAATTGCTAAAAACATGATGCCAGTTCGTGACGACGATTTAGAGCCGGCTTCATTTGTGCAATCAATTGTGATTCGCTGATGCTGGTTTTGACAGGGCAATATAAAATTCGCAGTATGCTGACGTCAAAGTCTTCAATATTGTTCGCGGCACATTTCAAGCAGTGATCAGCCAAGGCACTTGCTGTGTCTCCATTCACGATGCTTCTGCGATGTTCATTAAATCTCAACCGAAATGGGCGTGAAGATTTACCTATGTAACTAGAAGAACAAAAGTGACAAATAAACTGATAAACTAGAAAACGATAAAAAAAACTACAAACTGATAAAACAAATATCGATTTCATTAGTGATAGTTGTTCTCGTAAAATTAATTATCTCATTCGCAAACATAAACTTAGCATTAGATTCGTAAATAAAAGCAATAAAAAATTATGTCATTTATTTCGCAGTAAGGATAGGAATAAAAAACACGATAATTGTGTTCTTTGTGGTAGTAAACTACCTAATTATATTAATTGCAATGTTCGTTTTGTAGTTTATCAATTTATTTGTCACTTTTGTTCTTCTAGTTACATAGGTAAATCATAGGTAATGAACATCGCAGAAGCATCGTGAATGGAGACACAGCAAGTGCCTTGGCTGATCACTGCTTGAAATGTGCCGCGAACAATATTGAAGACTTTCACGTCAGCATACTGCGAATTTTATATTGCCCTGTCAAAACCAGCATCAGCGAATCACAATTGATTGCACAAATGAAGCCGGCTCTAAATCGTCGTCACGAACTGGCATCATGTTTTTAGCAATTCCTATATATACTCGATTTGTATTTTAATAGATTTTGCCATTGAGAAAGCGGCTGGCACGCGAAACGTCTGGCGCATAACATCTGCCTTTTTATTCAAAACACTCGCATATTGGAAAAAAGTATTGGGGAGAGATTAACGACAAATTATTGTTTTTCTCATATTATGGACCTCCCGACGAAATCCATCAACTATGTCACTTCAGTCTAATTGAAAAAATACTTGTTCAATTTAATCTGAGCCAAATTTTAATATTTCCTGCATACCATTTATAGTTCATTGATCCAATTTTTTCAAAAAAATACCAAATTTTTCCATGAATTTATTCTAATTTTGTCGTTGAATTGTTTACTGAGAAAATATAATAATCACGCTTCTCACATATATAGAACTCATCTTCCACTACTCTTCACAGGAATTTAATGTGCAGTTTTTAGGTTGATCCCGTGAGGTCTTCAAATGTGAAGGGGTGATTTAGCCTATACTTCATTGATCTAGATCTATCATCTTGAGAAAGGGCAGGACTAAAAGGCAGGATCACATCTAAAAGGCTAAAAAAATTTATATTCGATCTAAATAATGAGATTCCTTTGATTTTGAATTTCATACTTGAATTTTTGATGAAAGTCAGTGAAAAATCTATTGTGAAAACGTGTTGTGTTATGCAGATGCAGTTATGGAGTAGAGATTGTCCTGTTTCTGTGATCATGTTATGCACCAATCAGACTTACTATTAGCCCAACTTTGGAATCATAGAAAATCTCTGTTCATGATGAGATCGATATTTTTAGACTATGTGGAGACTACAAAATCATTGAGTACGTGATGTCTGCCTTATAGGGAAAGCAGCACACACGATGGTGAGTGGTGGCGGCATCATTGCCTACACTATGACTACAAATCAATCAAATTGTTGGATCCAATTGTTGGATCACAGCAATCAATTAAATGTAGTCATTCACAACCCTTTCAATTAATTGCAATTATTCGATGAAATCAATCAATTTATTGCATTCATTCAATGGCATCAATAAATTGTTTGAGACTGAACTTAAAAGTTCAAAAGTCGTTCAACGACGTTTAGATGATGAGAAAGCGTTTTTTTAAAATCAAATCGATGAACATAGAGTAGGGATATATAGGTAGAGTGTCGACTCAACAAAGTATATGTATACAGTGAAAATTTTTATATCAAAAGATTCAGTTTTTTGCGGAGATTACGTTCCCGTCGTCCAAAAAATTATTTGAGCACTTTTGAAAAAAGTCAAAATTTGCCAATTTATATACTACCGAGATGACTCTCCTAAATAAGTAGTATGAAACAAGTTGGATATCAAAAGGAATGAATATTTGATAATATGCATCCTAACTAAGCTGAAATCAAGCTGATTATCAAGGGAATTTCATGAATTGTATTATAATGAAAGTCTTCATGAAAAAGTTGCGATATTATTCGTGCTTTCTTGGATGAAATTTCAAGTTTTTAATTCAATTTTCACCGGCATGATTTTATGATTCACTAAATTCATGTTTCACTTCTTGAATCTGAATAGTGATGTGGAACCATTTACATCTTTAAAAGTTAATTGAAATCATTGTATACTTAATTCTATTATTTTGCTCTGCCAGTGGCAGGTTGCTTATGAAATGATCACGCTTAAGAAGATTCTCTTGAGGTTCAGCATGAAAGCAATATCAGGTCATCGAGTTGCTAATTTAACAAACATTAAACCTCTAAGGCTGTCATGATACTGAGAATCTGTGAAATAATATCATTTCCATCTGCTTTATACTATCATGATCAGTCGATTCCGTTGTACTTTCTTCAAAGCTGCACAAATATGCATATCTCACATTTGGAAACAATCCCCTTGAGTTCATTTAATAAAATCGAAAGTGTATACACTTTGGGGATTTAATAAATGCGGAGTTACCACTCTACCTAATATATTTACTCTATATATTGACCCTTATATATATCTTAATATATTTATTTACTCTATGTCGATGAATATTTCATTAACGTTTAATTTGATTTGAAAAGGCCTCATCAACTAAACTTTTGAATTTATTGCATTTTCTTGTTCCAGCAATAAATTAATTGCGATCAGTTAGTTGCAATGTCTTGAAAAGATCTGATAGAAGTCCATTTTGAAAGATTCGGTTATGGATCTAGAACAGAACTATTCGAAATGAAAGCATTCGATGTAATGGATAGACATCAATATTTCCTTATCTCACTGATATCATATCAATCATAATGTGATCAAATGTCGAGCTCGAGAATGGATTTCATATTTCAACTTGATTTCTGACGTGAGAGCAATGATGAGTCACTGCTCGTGTATTATGCGTGATTAGGCTGTCGATTAGAACACAGACTAGAATGATGAATCGACGTTTTCTCGCTCTCAGCAACCGGAAATACTTCTTATGTAACAGGAGAAGACCAAACAAGTTAAAAGCTAAATCCCTCATTCATTGTGATGGAAGACAATTGTAAAGATACGTCAAAGATATGACTTTTTTATGAAACAGTCTCATGAACTTCTACACGGTTTCACCTCTGAATTCATCGCTTAAAAATGTTGAACAATCTACGGGATTAAATATTCAGTGACCGTACGTAGTAAGCCTGAGCTTTATGACATAACTAATGATCTACTGTCAAAGTATTCGTTATCTCAGAATTTATAAAAGTGCGCTGTCCATCAAACTTCCCACTTTCCACTTCTCTTTTGCAAGTTTTTTTAAAGAATAGTACCATACGTGTACGTACATGCAGACATTTGAAAAAGTACTCATCAAAAAAAGATGTGCCTTCAATGCCAGTTAAAATCCGTTGTGTTTGTAGAATGACGGATCAGAAGCCACTACGAAAATAAACTACATAAGTAAATGCAGTCGGAATATTAAACATACAAAGTTTAGCGCCAACACACCGTAATTGTTGATAATACGCTTTTTGGAACATTTTGGCTTGACAGTTTTCATGAAGCTTGTTTCAATTAAAATGAACTTCATTTCGTCAAAATAATTAGAATTTGCTTCTAATGCAACAACGAGTTCGACCATTTAAAAAATTTTGCCTTTTACATATGTGCCATATTTCTATGAGTGTAGTCTATGGCATGAAGGCAGCACGAACTAGCAACCATGTGCATGCCATTATTATGCTGTAACACTACTTCACTGTAGTTATCTAGAATGTTGTGAAAATGTAGCCTTGACCCTAAAATACAGAACTTTTTGTTCTATTTGGATTTATGTAAGATACAACGCCGGATATCTAGGATTACAGCGCGCTGCCTTTGGAATAAAACATCAAATAAAAGCTAAAGAGTGTATTTGCAATGTTGTGTAAATGTATGTGACATGCACAGTACACGCACTTGCAATAGACTGCATTGCTTGCTTGCTGACCTTTCAATTAATGAGCATCATACTATACTTGTGACTCAAACAGATGGCAGTCCCCACCAACACGGAACTTTTCAAAATGCCGAAAAGGCGCACCAGAATATGCAGCAAAATAGTCATATTCGACCACCCGTCGTCTTTGTGCAAAGGGAAAATCTGCCAGGGAATATCCATGTCGAGAAATGTTACACCGAATTCGCACGCTTATAAACGTTTTGGAAATATTTGAAACGCATTTAAGGTATCAAAGACAGTATTTCACTAGCTATAGTGCTCTGACAGCATGATTGCACTTATAGCTCAGTCTATTGAATACAACATTGTCATGTACTCGTACTTAGCCTAGAATTTTGTGATAAAGCCAAAGTGCGAGAACTATTGACAGATAGGATAAATTTCAGAGTTCATTTGAACAAGTCGCCGTCATTATTGATTAGAACAAGTATGGTTTTGTAATAACTTGAACATATTGCGAAGAGGATACTTCTTTCTGTCAAACGCATTGAAAAATGTCATGTCTAAACGACTAGTCTTCATGTTTATTCACCTGAGATAGGTATCTATGCCTTTTAGTTTAAACACATTCATATCCATGATGATTCAAAAGTACTTAAGAACGCGCACCATCTATCTCTTTCATCTTTGCCAGAATGTTTATAGCGTATCTGAATGAAATTTGTTGAACACCTGTTACCATCCACTATCTAGCAACGATGCACTTCTGAAGAGTTTTCGTGTATATTTGCCGACTAAAGTTATTGTTATCCTGTTTGCTGCACCAGCAAGCGGATGAATGAGTACTTGTCAAATTTGGATTAGATAAACGAATTTGTGTATACTGAATATTGGCTGAAGCGCTGTGCGATGTGTGCATGGCTTTTTTTATATTTGGTTTTTTTGTCTATTTATATTTCTCAACAGAAATTCTCACGCAAATCGTTTAGAGCTACATGACATAATACAGATTGTCTTTATTTTTCTTGTACATGTAACTACAAGAACCGCTTATCATTGAAAAAGAAAGAATCACATTGTTTTTTTTAAAAAATGATGATTTTTCTTAGTCGCTCTGTAAAATTGGTTAAGCAGCCTGAAGTGTATAAATTTTGTCAAAGTGAGATCGCATGATGCAGCTTATCTTATAAGGTCTATATACTTATAGGTATTTATCCATCCTGGTTTTAAACACTTCGATGTCTGATGAGTCTGATTCATGGTCTTTGAGGCACACTCCTGCTCAATTTCAATAGTTCTTCCATTATTTTCAATCTCAGCTGACCATCGATGTCCTACATTTAACTCATGTATCATATTACGGCATATGTAATGTATTGTTTCTGATTTACATGTGATGATATCAGGATAATAATGATGATACACAAACTTCTGAGGGTGATATTCTTATTATTTGGATCTGCAGGCTAAGACTGCTATTTCGGCTAAGCATGTCACATAATATGCTTTAAAATCTCCTTGTTTTTGCTTTAAATTTGAAATGCTTGAAAGACGTTATAATTAGAGCTGGAACGATTAGTCAATACTCAAAAAAATTGATTGTGATTGAGACTATGATTGAAGTGTTAGGATATTTGATTTTGATTATGATTGATTGAAGTGTTGAAGAATGTGATTATGATTAAGGCGACCATGGGCTTGATTATGATTATGATTGATTAAGGTGTTCGAAATTGTGACTATGATTAGTGTGGTCAGACGCTTTATCATGAAGGCTGGGCAGGCTGAATGTGATGCTGATTGCGGCTTTCAGACCCTTTGTCGGGTCAGTGATGATTATAGTACGTTTAAGCAATAATTTGAATCGTGATAAAAATGCTACTGTGCAGTGAGCAATTCCAGTTTTTAATTAAACTCATCTCCATGTTCAATTAATAAACTTGCTGACTTAGTTTTACTGTAATTATTCGATTTTGCTCAGCACCATTATACCGCACAAATTGACAAAATTATTGAACCCAGTAGTCTATTGAGTATGCCTTGATAATCTAAAGTACACGTTAAGAGAAAGCATCAGAGGGATGATATCGTAGGGAAGATTTTCTATGACGAGGCGCGAACGCATGCTCATGACCGTGCATCAAGTACTGGTACTCTCTGCGACTTTGTGTATTTTCCGTCCTTACGTAGTCTAGCTGTCACTCTACCATCGGCGACCGTGTTCTGATCTCAACTGATGTTCGGATGATTAAAATCATATTTAATCAAATTCGCTGATTAATTAACATGATCTTGATTATGACTAATGATTGATTAAATTTCATAACTTTGATTATGATTGAAATTAATGATTGAGCTAAATTTCTATGACATGATTTTGATTATGATTAGCCTCGAAAAGTTCATTGATTAAGATTTTGATTGATCAAATGATTGATTGATCCAGCTTTAGCTATAGTGTTCATTATACTGTACTTATAGGATCGTAATCAATGAGGATTTGTTTGCAGTAGCTATAATTTTTAAAAATCACTCAGCATTGGATGTAGGTAAGTGTACGGTGATCGAAGGTATGCACAAGAAACCAGAAGTAGTGATCGGAGCGAAGCGCAGTGATGATGTTGAAGTGCACACTGATCTAGGGTAGTGCTTTGTGCCCATTACTATTCATGGTAGTGGAGCTAGTTAGTAGGGGAATCAGTGAGAAAGAAGCTATGAAAAAGTTATTGCAGGCGGATGATCTGGAGGTAGTATCGAAGGATGAAAAGGATTTAGAAGAGAGACTGTAAGACTCGGATAATAATTTTGCGTCTCATGGTCTGAGAGTGAGTTAAATGAAGATGGTAGTGATGTGGATAGGCAGGGAGCAGAGGACTTGACTGTGGGTGTGAGAGAAGTTGCATTGAATCAATGCTTGGTGGAATGGCTAAAGATGGTTGGTGCGATACAGAAGTAAGAAGAAGGATATAAGCCGGAGCTAGGGCATACAGGAAAGTGGCAGGAGTGCTGGAGGACAAAAAAATTTGTGAGATGATACGAGGAAAGGTTTTGGAAACATGTGTTTTGCCAGCATTGACATGAGAATTAGAAAGATGGCACTATCTGAGCAGCGGCAAAAGCTGCTTCAAGTATGTGGAAATAACTGACTGAGGTGCATCTTTAGTGCAAGGTTGATGCAGAAACGAAGAGTGGTGGAAGTGAGGGAGGAAGTAAGATCGAAGAAAACGGTGACACAGAAAATTGTGGAAAAGAGATTAAGGTGGACAGGGCATGTGGCAAAGATGGGAGACGAAAGGATAGTGAAACAAGTGGAAGAGATGGATGAACCAATCACAACAAGGGGGGCAAGGATTCATAGGAAGAGCTATCAAGAGAGAGAGAGAGAGACCTGGAAAGCACAAGAACATGGAAGACTGGAGAACATGGAAGGGGAATGCGAAGATCAGATTGAAATGGCCGAAAATTGTCAAAGACTCAGCAAAAGGTGTGATAGAGAAGGCTTGAAGTGACTACGTTCTTGTACTGTCCATGAATATCGCATCCTGTTACTTTTTTATGTGTGTGAACTTCCCTCCTTCCTCTTTTCAGGGAAAATGGGGGTTTAGAATAAAACAAGTAAAAATAGGTTGAACTAAACACTGCCAGAATGTCTGGACCGGTCCAGTGTCTCCTTAAATCAGCAGATTAGTGTCTCGCTAAGACATCAAGTCGTAAACGAGGCCGGACTGGTGTCTCTCTGGCCGCCAGGTCTGTCTCAAATATTCCGGTCGCGTAGGCAGCTGGAGCAAGTGTAACCGCCATGCCGAGTTGTCAACCGATCTTTAGATTTTAAATCCGGGTCGGGTCGCAGATTTTCAGTCAATCAGTCGGTCACTGAACGATTTCCTGAACACTAGTCAGAGGACATTTGCCACCATGCTGTGACGCGTGCAGGAAAGTGTGCAATGTAATCTGATGTGTTTGGATGGTTTGAGCCACAGAATTAGATAGTTTAAGCGTGTCACTTTGCTAGAAGTGCAAACTGATTAAAAAAGGATGGAATGCAGGAACTTAGTAAGTGGGCAAAAAAGAAGTGTTTCATAGCTTGCAGAGATAGGAAAAATAGTCGTGTATCGCTTTCGGATTGCTGTGAATTCTTTCAAGATGCTCCGATCGCCACGATTCCTTCAGATTCGAAGAATTCAGATCATTGCGCAAAAGATTTCTCGATAATGTTGGCCCTTCCGATCATTATTAAAAAAAGTTAGCAGGTTCACGAAGAAACGTTCACAAACTTCTGTGTAGAACTTGACATCGGCTGTGTCTCTTTGCTGTGTGATCCGGTAGAAAACATACAGTCACTGAGACTTCGCACAATTTGGTGTGTTTAATGTTGAGCTGGATGCTCATTGTCCGATTGCTATGGTATTATGTCAGCAGATTGTGCCATTTCACTAACGTTACATGCTCCAATGCTTCCTTTCTAGTCAAACAGACGAATATACGACCTGTCTAATTCTGTGGTTTGAGTTCACTATGAAAACCTGCTGACAAGTAAAAAGATTACTGTCTGCTTGCACTGTACCTGAGATTTGATATGATGACTGTTCAGTCATCGGAACAGATTAGTTCTCTAGGAGTGTTATAAAACTGTTAATTTGTGATTAATCAGCAAAGTACTTACACAGCTCGTGTCACAATCAGTACTTTCAATGATCTTTCTTCTATTTACGATTTCACTCGTTTAAATTTGAACTTTAATGCACTGTGATACAGATATTGTCAGTTCTGATTACCAAACAGTCATCAAGAGAATTAAATGCTAGATATTAACATTAACGAATGAACTTTTCATTCACCGATGAAATTCTGCTGAAAGATTTCACCTAACTAAATGCATGTCCTCCTTGAAAATGTCATTTTCACAAAATTGTCTTTAAAAGTCATGCGTTGACCTCAACAACATAAGTCGGAATGGTGGTGATGTTCCATAGACATGGTTAAAAGCCTGGTAGCAAATCAAAAGTTGAAGAAACTCCTACCGCGTATTTTAGGTTGAGTCACATTATATGCGACAAATATATTTTCACTAATTGACTAATGCTGTTTTATTTACAATGTGTTAAAAGCTTAAAGTTTTCTTGCGCTACACATGAAAGATGCTTCATGTCTGAATGCAAATCCAAGATTTCCGTTGATAAAGGCAGATAAAGTCCAGATAAATGAAAATTATAAAACCTGTGACCTCGGATTTCTGAATTTCGTTTCAATTTTCTACCGGATAAAAATATTGTCTACCTGATAGCCTTTGCGATTTTTGCTGTATTGATGTTTTAGATCTACTTTTTTATATTTCATATTTTCATGTATATTCCATGTATGTGTGGTTTATGAGCAGTGTCAGGTTTGCGTCATGGAATCAGGCTCGATATTTTGTCCTATATATGTCAATAGTCCGGCTCGAAGAATTGATACCTTCTCGCTGTTTACCATGTCGATGTTGGGTACCTGATTATCGAGAGTAGTAGTCCGGCAGCCAGAACGAGTTTCTGCAGGGAACGAGGCCGAAAGTGAGACTTTCACAGGATGATGTACACCATATGTCTACTACGAATCTGCACGTCTACCGAGTTCTAGTGAGTTCCTCTGCTTGTCACACAAGATCAAAGAAAAACACATGTAAATCCAATGGGGCGTAGATTGCAGTTTTTGGCTAAAATGAGTTTTTGTATGTTTTCTCTGATTAAGCGAAAAGTACTAAGTCTAGAGTCATAATTTTTGACATAGAATGTCTTCATTGTCGATCAGAAGCATAATAATAGCGAAATGACATGAAGACATTCTATGTCAAAAATTATGACTCTAGACTTAGTACTTTTCGCTTAATCAGAGAAAACATACAAAAACTCATTTTAGCCAAAAACTGCAATCTGTCTCCCAGTGGATTTACATGTGTTTTTCTTTGATTGTGTCTGACAAGCAGAGGAACTCACTAGAACTCGGTAGACGTGCCGATTCGTAGCAGGGATAGGGTGTACGGTACATCATTCTGTGAAAGTCTCACTTTCGGCCTCGTTCCCTGCAGAAACTCGTTCTGGCTGCCGGACTATAGAACCCAGAAAGATCGACAGGACATCAGCCCAACTCTAAGTGCTAACACACCGTAGCCTTGCAGAAAAATGCGATGCCTTATTAAACTTCAGTTCAGTTTTGCAAGTCTGTTATGTTGTATCTTGCTACAGACTTAAGACGGGAGTTTTAATTGCAATAACAATCACTGTAAATAGGAATCAATTACATTTTCTGATGAGTAATTCGCAGTTGTAATCAATTAAATGTCTAGCCATGCAATTGAGAAAGCATTGATAATACTTGATCTCTATGACCTCAACAGAAATAGACATTGTTTTTCATTTCAGATAAGGACAAAGGCAATATTTGACCGAGAAGCAGCTTCAAATTTCAATATCACATTAACAGCTCGTGATTCCGGTGGTTCATTGTATGGATTGTCGACTCAAAAGTCAGTAAATATCAGAATTCTCGATGTCAATGATTGTCGTCCGAGATTCACTCAAGAATTGTACGAATTTACCATGACGGAAGGTCAGCGGTTGAACAATGTTATCGGTCAAGTTAAGGCTTCGGACAATGATATCGACTTCCAAAATCATCTTTTGTCCTACCATGTAAGTTCTCCGATTTCATGCTAGCATCTTGACAGCCTGTCTCTTATTGGGCTTATCCTTTACGTAAAGGATGTTTGTCAGCAGAAAGAGATTGCTGCTACTTAACATTCTATTGGTATCATCTACTTGCATGAAATAAGATGTAATGAAAGAATCATAAACTCTTGTCCCCGATTCTACATCACTAGCGTTTTTGAGAATTTCTATGTAAAAGTGGAGCAAGTGTCATCCCGAACGGGTGTGGAAATATATCTTGACAAGTTCAATTGTCAGTTCACTCGTAGAATACATCAATTTTACATGAATTCCAGTGACGATATTACAATTTTATCATAATCCTAAAATTCAACTCGAAATTTGTATCAGAAGCTATGAAAGAATATCTCTGAATTTCTTCTTAGTACACATTCGTATACTAATGTGTCAAATACAGTTTCAAATGCATTTTTTACTATCTACATAAAGAAATGATGGTTTAACGACAGTACTCCCCCTTACTGGGGGCTTTGGCGGTGGTGGCGAAATCAGACTTTAATCTGGAACGTTGTGATCTTTCAGTGCGGATGCCCTTCCTGACGACTTCCAATGACACTTTCGGGGCTCGACCTCTGAACCGAAAGATCGCTAGGCGAAGCACTTAACCACTGTGCCACGGTATCTACATGTGCATGTACAATGTACATGTATGCTATGCTATGCTGTACACTTGTCCACATTTAATTTTTTCTGTCGACATGACTGAAATTAAATTTAGACATGACGTTGTTAGCAGTGCCAACCTTTGGAAATTCCTGCTCTATTTGACAAGAAAGCGCCAATTGACTTGATGAATTGCACATGCAAAGCACTGTGAATAAACTCAACGGAAACAGTGATAAGAGTTTTGGTTCATATCTTTATCAATGCAGAAATTCCAACTTTTCATGTTTAACCCTGAGTAATTCCGTCACGCTTTGATTCTTTACATTTTTAAATTTATATACTACAATATTAGTAATAACCTCGAGTCCCAATTTCGAATGGATGCGAAATGATGATAGATGTTTTCAATATATTATACTCGTCAACTCTGATAAATATTGTTTCACATCATATCGATGAAATAAAAGAATACACTGTATAACAAATTTGGATATTCACTATCATGTCATGTTTGTCTTGGAATTCATGCTTAATTTCAATACGTTCTAATGAATGAATGTCAAGTCCAAATTCATACATAGCTTATCCAACTTGAAGCAAAACAAGTTCAAATGAAACAAATAGACTCAAATTGAAGTATCCGGTTATATCAAATCTAAATAGAATGCACAGGTTAAATGCGTAGATTTTGTAATCAAAATTGTATGTACATGTACTTTCAAATTAATTTTGTAATGATGAGCTACACAGCCAAACAAAATTATGTGCTGCCTATTTTTTACGCATCTGAATACCTGTGTATTCTATATTACAATAAACGAATGGAAAGGCCAAAATCTTTTAATTGGGTGAATGAATACGCGAGACTTGCTGATCTATCGTTATCTACTGACTTTCACTTACTTACAGACACATAAATTTTTCGGAAGAATGAATTGGACATTTCTGCTACTATCGAAAGTATAAAATCGTTTTCATTTAAAGACAAGATTCAAAAACTTCAAAATTCAAAACGTTTTATTTCCAAATTGGATAACGTTGCAGGTTTACACGGTTGAGATGGTAAAATATGCACAGATGATTGTCTGTCTGAAAAATTAATGATGATTAAATGAATCAATATACAAATGTTGCATGCCTGGAAGAAGAGGATGTAGATATCAATAAATCCTAAGCAGTTTGTCTGGTGAAGTACAACAACTTTTAATATGCAACGCAATGAATTTTAGCTCAATCAACATAATAACATCAACAACAACTGATAATGTGACTGGACCAATAATGAAATTCAACAATTTTAACCTTAAACTTATTGTGCATTATAATGAACAAACTGTCTGAGGAGCACTCACCACTCCCATTTATGTGATACGAACTTAATAACATGAAGAACCTGACCTTTCAGATATATTGCGCTCACCCATCATCAAAAATAGATAATTGTGATCATTGGCTTTCATTGTAGGCCAAATCACTTTAGGCAGCTGAATCGCGTCATAAGAGCAAATATCTGACTTTCTATTTAGGCATTGTATAGGTCAAAATTTAGCTATTTTTCAATGAAAAAATTACACGACGTGTAGAAATATGCCATTGATATGTCTGTTATGACCACAAAGAATGGATGGAATCTGATGCATGGATGCAATCGAAAATAGGTTTGTTCATTATAATGCACATTGGTCCATTTGGAAGTTAGTGTATTATAATGAACAAACCAGAAATATTGTTTAAATCAAGGATAAGTATTGAAATTGATCTGAGATAGTGTAGGAAAATGTCAATTCAGGATATTTCATGCGCTTTATAGTTAATTGCAGCGATGTGTCGCTGACTAGGGCCCACACACGTACATATGTGCATGTATGATTGATAAATGATTTTGCCTATAGTTACGTCTATCTGTCGGAACTGTATTGAGAACAAATTGAAATCATAATCAATCTACAATCATGCATGCTGTTTTTACTATGTTGTAGTATTGCTTTCATCGAATGTCAGTAATATCGGTGGACTCCAATAGCGCCAACATGAATAGCTGTCTATGACATTCCAGGATCATTAGATATCCAAATTGTAGAGCGGCATCCCATTGGATTACGATCATGCACTTTGTCGCATAGAAATCAACTGCTATGCATACAGTCTGACATTGTCAGAGAATAAAATTAGCTGTATACCATCCACTTACATCCACTAATGTATACCATCCACTAAGCAATGTCCACTTACCATCGCACCTTGTAGGCCAAAGGCCGAAGTACAGTGCAACTTCAGTGCAACTTCAGTGCACTTCAGTGAAATCTTTATTTTTAAACAGATCAAAAAAACATACTGGTGCGGAGGCACCAAGTAACTTGGTTTTTTCTTTTTATCAATGGAAGTAGCTGTATTTCAAAACAAAACACAAGCGTTCAGACCACAGCAGGCCGAGAATGCAAGCAGAAACTTGATGGGGGGGTTGTAATCTGCGATCTACAACCTTGTCGTAAAGTTGGCGAGCGATGTGCTTGGGCATATGACAGCAGTTGGGCTGGAGTAATCAGTAACCTATCTTGTGATGACATTCTCGTAACGTGAGACGACGGCTCAGTCAATACTGTGATTATTAGTGACATTATTCCTTTGGCTGACATTGGAACTACTGCGGTTTGGAAATACGACACATCATGGACTTGTGTGATTACGGATGCCCGAATCATTCGGCTGCGTCGATTGACCAAAAAGATGTCGAGGAAGTTGCTGTCGCTGACCCAGGGGGAGATGCTGAACTGGATCGTGTTTTAGATGAGACTGCTGATGCTGCGAATGAGAAAGAAAATGCTAGTGATGAAGAGAGCGAGCCCCCGTTGCAACAAAGACTTCGAGATCGACGATCGCTTAGCTTCCACGAAATAGAAGAAGAAGTAGTCGAGGAAGGTGATTCTGACTACTCCGATGTAACATTCAGCGGCAGCAGTGAGGATGAGAACGAAGAAGAGATGTCCGAGGTGCAGTCGTGCAGATGGCGTAGACGAACGCAGCAATCTGAAGAAGTGCCTTCCATATCCTGTAGCTACGAGCGCGAACGTTCTTCAACAGTTCGTACCCCACGGGAATATTATGAAGACTACTATTCAACTGATTTTCTAAATCGAGTTTGTGAGTTGTCAAATATTTACGAGAGGGAGAAGGACCCTTATTCGACGTATATGCTTACAGTGGAGACTCTTCGAAAGTTTCTTGGTGCAACTACCTGGATGTCCCTTATTCGAATTCCAGATACGCATGCAAAAGTTAAGAGCATGCTCCATTTCTGCTCCAACAGTGAACGCACCGATTGATCGCCTAAGACCTTCAAGTTTGAGCTCCTGCTTCAGCAATTCAAGTCTGTAGCCAACAGGCTGAAATTCGGCTCGACCCTTAGTGTAGATGAGCAAATAATTCCTTGCAAAGGCAAGAAGTCTGGTGGTTTGAGACCTTCAAGTTTGAGCTCCTGCTTCAGCAATTCAAGTCTGTAGCCAACAGGCTGAAATTCGGCTCGACTCTTAGTGTAGATGAGCAAATAATTCCTTACAAAGGCAAGAAGTCTGGTGGTTTGAGACAATATAATCCTCAAAAGCCCAAAAATGGGGATATAAAGTGCTCTTGCTTAGCGGCGAAGGAGGACTGGTGCACAATATAATATTCTACTCCGGTAAGCATGGATCTTCATCGACAGCAAGTGGACATCGGCAAGTCTGGGCAAGTGGTCTTGGACTTGATTGAATTTCTACCTAGGGGCATATGACAACTGGTTCAATTCGGCCGCTTTGCAAGCTAAACTCGCCAGAGATTACGGTATTGATTCAGTTGGGACGTTGCGGCTATGTCGAGCAAAAGGTTTAAAGTTTTCAACAGATCGAGAAATGAAGAGCAAAGGGCGTGGATCGCACGAGGAATTTCGCTGCTTGCAAGACAATATTGATATCCGTGCAGTGAAATGGTACGACAATAAAGCTGTTCATCTTCTAAGCACATTCGTGGGCGCGGAACCAACCCAGGAAGTCTCTCGATTTGATCGTGCTTCTAAACGTCAGGTGAATGTGGAGTGTCCGGCTATTGTACAAACTTACAACGAGTCGATGGGATACGTGGATGAGATGAATCGCTACATCGCCTTGTATCGCACAAACTTGCACTGCAACCGTCGGTATTACCTACGGATTTTCTTTCATGTCATAGATATGGCTTGTGCTAATTCGTGGCTGACTTGCATGAGAGACTGCAGGGATTGTGATGAATCAACTCGTCTAACCCTGTTTCAATTCAAATCGGAGGTCGCCAAGTCGTTGCTGTTGACACGAATTCCTACCATCCGTGTAGGTCGCCCATCTTTGCAAGATGAAGCAGTGGCAGCAAAGCGAAGGAAGGGCAGCCCACAATTCAGTTTCCCTGCACAAGATGTGCGGCTGGACGGCTTCGGACATTGGCCAGATAGTGTGCAAAAAATCGGCCGATGCAAGAACCAACTATGCAGTTCAAAGACATTCTTCATGTGCAGCAAGTGCAAGCTGCATCTGTGCATAACCAAGGAGAGGAACTGTTTCCGAGTTTTTCACAATGTCTAGATGATCAATTCTTTACTGATGACATCGATCTGTTCTATATCGATCTTGTAATTTGAATACATCAGTTGATGGATACAGCATGAATTTTGAAAACCATGCAAAAATCATGTGACTATCGCAGGATGGGAATTTCGGAAAAAGCTAGTTTAGGCCAACTGACATCTATTTTGTAGCTAACTTGTAATTTATAAGAAAAATGTGGACAATCAATTGTATGATAGTGATGTGGAAACCAAATCAAAAAATCATTCACCTATAGCAAAAGTAGGTCTACATGTGGGACTAGGAAATGAACATCATGAATCTAGACTATCGGTGCATAGGCCTACAGGGTGTGCAGGAATAACTGATGGGATGGAGAAGGGTAAAAATCAGTTAGAACAGCTCATATTCTACAGAGCAGTATAAAATAGTCGCACATGATCGTCGAACATTACAGCATGCAATGATGAAGCCAGGTACAGACATCTTACTTATTCCACAGGCCTACTACACAGTTTGTGTATTATAATGCACTAACTCCTACAGCTCACAAAGGTGACCATTATGTTCAGAGATGTTTTCTACTTATCAATTATAGTGCACATCTCGAACTAACAACTCTCTGTCGAATATGAAACAGATCATCTGGTTGCTGATCTAAGTTTGTTCATTATAATACACAATCTACCACTTCGACCACCGTGCATTATAGTGAACAAACTCAGAGGGTGACCAATGGTCAGTTGAGAAGCGAAAATTCTTGCATTTTGCGTTTCTGCCAATCAAGAAGACCTTCTTGAGGGTATTTGTTTACATCATTTTTGTGTTTTAGTATGTGCGGTCGGTTTAAGGTTCAGCCGTGATTAAGTGATGAATATAGAATGAATGATGCGTTTATAAACTAAAAAGAGATGGTTTGACACAAGTTTCATTATTGATTGGCCGGATTAATGACAGAAATCGGAAAATTTCTTCGACCAAGATATCGATCGATCTAAAACAATGAAGTTCATCAACGTTTAGCCTTGGCTGGTAGAACGTTATTGTTTTTATTAAATGTCTTGGTCGAAGAAGTATTCTGCCTTCTGTCATTAAAAGCCGATGGACAAAAGGTATACGAAATGACCCTCCCCTTAGCGTTCGGTTAACGACTCCAATAAGGAGAGGGTTTAGTCGTTTAACTTTCTCTCAAGCACAATTCATGTTCAGCTTTCATGTGACCCATTCATCAAAGAACATGCAATTCGTTCAGCAGCATGTATAAGTCCATGGATGCATGAGTCACACTTCAAATTCGGAGGGAGTGATACCCACTAAAAGAAGATCTAGTTAATTTGATTTCTCAATTTTTCGTTCGCAGATTCGGCCTGTGGATCCAAAAGATAATTTGACAGTTCTAGCGTTCCGTATTTCTTCCGATGGATCTATCTTGGTAGATCGGGAAACCATTGATCGTGAATTACATCCTGTCTATCGACTTCTCATTGTTGCTGTTGACCATGGTGTTCCACTTCTCTCAGGCTCTGCAACCGTATCAATAACTGTGAGAGATCTTAATGATAATTCTCCCAAGTGGCTGTTCCCCTTACCAAGCAACAAGTAAGTATGGTGTGAATGAATGTAAAGCTAAAAATGCCCTGACATGCAAAGATTGTAGAGCTGCTCACGAATAATGTTGCATGGATTACGCTTCCTAAAGTACAAAGGCAATGAAAGGAATTTTCAGGCCAGGTTCGCTTATTTAAGCCCACAGTGCTCGTTATTAACACATTATTTATATGTTGGATATACTGTATTGACATACATGCATCTATGGTTAATTTTTGTCAATATCTAATATTTGAATCTGTTGTTTTAATGAATTAGAATTTGTTTTTCATCATAGGCTGAGAATGGTCTGCAGGCATGTAACCAAACGATAGGCATATTCAATCTTGAAGTAAAATTGGTTCGTCTCATTTCAAGTTATTCGAAAACTTGTTCAATGTCAGTAAAACATGCTCAGTCAATACTATCGCTCGATACATCCTTCTAAATTTAACTGTCGATAGGTATAATTGAGACTCCGAACTTTTTGCATACATTTTAACACGAGAGAGGTATTCAAATTCCATAATATGAGCATGTAGGGTTGCATTGTTTTCTTTTTATTCTCGTATTGATGTTGAGAAACTAACTGGAATTTGTGTGCTCACAATAGACTCAACGCCATGTGATTTTTATCAAGATCTTTCCCATTAATGGAACTCTGACTTGTTGACTTTCATATCTCCACCAGTAAATAAAAAGAATTTTACTGAAAGGCCTAACTAATCAAGTAGCAATCAATGGACATTCTCATGAGGCTTCAGCAGTCACTTGACATTCTCATGAGGCCGAGGCAGCAGCAGTCACTTGCCATTCTCATGAGGCTTTAGCAGTCATTGGACATTCTCATGAGGCCTCAACAAGAGTCAGCTGACATTCTCATGAGGCGGCAAGAGTCAGCTGATTGGACATTCTCATGAGGCCGCAGCAGCAGTCACTTGCCATTCTCATGAGGCTTCAGGAGTCATTGGACATTCTCATGAGGCCGCAGCTGCAGTCATTGGACATTCTCATGAGGCTTCAGCAGTCATTGGACATTCTCATGAGGCTTCAGCAGTCATAGGACATTCTCATGAGGATTCAGCAGTCATAGGACATTCTCATGAGGCCGCAGCTGCAGTCATTGGACATTCTCATGAGGCTTCAGCAGTCATTGGACATTCTCATGAGGCTTCAGGAGTCATTGGACATTCTCATGAGGCCGCAGCAGCAGTCACTTGGACATTCTCGTGAGGCTTCAGGAGTCATTGGACATTCTCATGAGGCTTCAGGAGTCATTGGACATTCTCATGAGGCTTCAGCAGTCATTGGACATTCTCATGAGACTTCAGCAGTCATTGGATATTCTCATGAGGCTTCAGCAGTCATTGGACATTCTCATGAGGCTTCAGCAGTCATTGGACATTCTCATGAGGCTTCAGGAGTCATTGGACATTCTCATGAGGCTTCAGGAGTCATTGGACATTCTCATGAGGCTTCAGCAGTCATTGGACATTCTCATGAGGCCGCAGCAGCAGTCACTTGGACATTCTCGTGAGGCTTCAGCAGTCACTTGCCATTCTCATGAGGCGTCAGCAGTCATTGGACAATCTCATGAGGCTTCAGCAGTCATTGGACATTCTCATGAGGCTTCACGAGTCATTGGACATTCTCATGAGGCCTCAACAAGAGTCAGCTGACATTCTCATGAGGCCGCATTGGTCATTGGACATTCTCATGAGGCTTCAGCAGTCATTGGACATTCTCATGAGGCTTCACGAGTCATTGGACATTCTCATGAGGCCGCATCAGTCATTGGACATTCTCATGAGGCCGCAGCAGCACGGTTTTGTGTCTTTGTTCATTCCGAAAAACCCCACAAACTTAACTTTCTGATTGCAAGCTCAATAAAACGGTATCTGTAGACAAGAGAACAAGTATACCGACAAACTAAATTTATGAAAGTTGCGATAAGAATATGTTGCTGAATGAGTCTCGAATGAGTAGGCGGACATTTTTACGACAATTTCGCTGGCTTTTATTACTTGTTTTTATCTATGACCGTTTATCAACACCGCAATATTTCATTAATATTTCAAATAAAGTTATCATGATTATTATACCAGCAATCAAATATACAGTTTCTGCACAAACAAGGGATGCATTCGAATAATTCTGATAAGCTGGGCTTACTGGGAATTTTACATCGTTGACATACTTATCGCTACTGTCTTCCGGTAAGTAATTGACTGGCGTCTGTTGCTTCTGATAATGTGATACATCTCAGAGAAATCAAACAGCTACAATGATCATTTCGTCGAGATGTTGAGACCCATTAGACTGTCTGAGTAAATGATAGCGGGAGAAAGTGCATGCATGTAATTATGTTGCGATACGGCGTCCCTCAGACCTTGGAAACATTAATATTTATGAATCCCACGAGTATTACAACAACCATGAAGTTCAAAAGGAGGTAGAAGCAGATAAGAGTAACTCATGCATATTATTTAAATGTTTAAGCGAATTCTTTGAAATGAATATTTTGAGGATGAGGATATCATGAAATTAAACCAAATTCGAGAATAGTTGATGATACGAAACGATAACTGATGCAATCGGCATGTTATCATGTTTGACATCGAATTATGCAAAAATAAAATCTCCATAAGAATAGTTTGTTTAAATAGCAATTTTCATTTCATTTTATTGTTCCTTGTAAGCAAGCAAGACAATCCATGGGCCAGAACATAGAGTAAGTATATTTAGGTAGAGTGGCAACTCAGCATTTATTAAATCCCCAATGTGTATACACTTTCGATTTCATAAAATGAACTTGACAAGGAACCTAAAGCCACATGAGAGATACACAAATTCTATCACTTTTGGAGAAATGTACACGAATTTGACTTACTATGACAGCAATATAGTAGAAAGAAAAGTAATTTACAAATCCACCATATCATGACAACCGCGGGAGGTAATATAGTTTATTATATTAGCAATTCGATGGTTTACCAATGCTTTAAATCTCATGCCTTACTATGATAAAATTATTTTCTTAAACGTGATCATATCACAAACTACCTGCCACTGAAGAGCAAAAGCATCATAATAAAGAAAATGATCTTTAAAAGATGTAAATGGATCAACATTACTATTCAACACTATTCAGATTCAAGAAAAGACGCCTTGTGAATCATAAAATCATGCCACTGAAAATTGAATTAAAAACATGACATCTCAGCCAAGAAGCGTTCAATAAGATCTCAACTTTTCCTTGAAGACTTCCAGGGGCTTGCATTATAATGAAGCTCATGAAATTTCCTTGATCATCAGCTTAGAATGATGATGCTTGTTAGCAACTATTCATTCCCTTGATATCCAACTTGTTTCAAACTACTTATATAGAGGACTTCATCTCGGTAGTATATAAAAACAGGATGAAGTTCAAAAATTTTAGCTTTTTAAAACTGCTCAAATAATTTTTGGACAGCAGGAGTGTAATCTCCGCAAAAAACTGAATCTCTTGATATAAAGATTTTCACTGTATGCAGATACCTGTTTGAGTCGACACTCAACCTATATATGCTTACTCTATGGGCCAGACCAGGCCAGATGTAGCCTTAACAATTTTTGGTAGAAACAGTTACGTGCCGTATTGGAGCACGAATGAAAATCTGAAACATTCAGTAGATCATGGTTTGATGATTTGCGAATTTCTTGATGCAAATTTCATGGTAATGAGGCCAGCATGATGCAGGCATGCGTCCAAGTTGGATCCTTACATACAGTGCATTCACACGAATCAAGGAGTGGTCCTTCAAGAATTAAATGATGCCTAAAATATTTCAATATCATGTGCTGCAGGTGTAAACTGTGACATCCTTCCCGCCTTATAAAACAATCACAATTCACAATTATGAAATTATAGGTAGATAATGTATGAGTATGGTGAGCTTGTCCACTTGCAAGCAGAATTACAGATTGACACTATTGGATGTATACCATGCTGGTACTTTGATCTTGTTTCCATATTTTCTTGATTAAAACCTAAGTCAGCTTCCTCCCATTCCACACAGTCAATCATAATTATGCTTGTAGGCAGCTCTAAATTAACATGTAGCTTACTGGAAGCGTGTTTATAGTTGAATCCTATTCCATGATTACAATTTATATTATTTTTAGGCTACCTATCGATGGGTTATTTACAGTAAAAAATTGCATCGTTCATCCTATCTCTCCTAAGAAAAGAAAAAAATAACAAAAATGACGCAGCTAGATGAGTCGAATTTAAATTCACATGCGGTTTTACAAAGTAGTACAATATGAAGCATATGGTGAGTGTCGCCTCGTGTTCTGTTTCATCGCGGCCAAATGTCTCGAACGAGGCAAAGTTTCCAGGGATAATTGATGGACAATATATGGATAATATGCTCATTGGAGAAAATGTTGATGAACAGTTAACTTGACCAATGATCTCTGCGAATTGACAATGGGTTGAATTTAGCACAATTACAAGGAACACCGCAAATTATACGGTGGCATCGCCTCCTGACTTTTCCAGCGTCTCATTACATCGTTTAGTAAGTCCTAGAAAAGCTGGAGAATTGTGCTCCAGAATGGTGATTGCACACACACAGTAAACTGACATGATTAAAGATTGACTGTGCGAAAATGACCATATCAGACGACATGTTTAGTAATTTCTTTGCCTGTCTCAGAAGATATATTCACTGAGTGGCCAACTTAATAACAAGCGACACATGAGAATCCCATTTTAACTTGTCATTGAATGCTACACCAAGGATGTTTAGCGTTGAGCACATTGTCAAATTGGAAAATGTAAACTGAACATGAATACTTGCCTCATATTATAGTTCTTGTCTTTCTGCTGCTTAACTCCAGACCATTGGTGTCAGACCAACCTTGAAATTTGTCAATTTCTCCTTGGACCTTGTTTCGTATAGAAGAAGTATCGTGATATGGAATTTCTATCACAACCTCATCAACACGTCAGGAGAAGCAATTGTAAGCGAACCCATATGAGCGGAGAAAAGGCAGGGAGCAAGGATTGAGCCTTGAGCAACACCTGATGTAATTTCTCTTAATGAGCTAAGAGTGAAACCTTGAACAGTCACTTGTTGTTTTCTACCTTTCAAATAGCTGGCACATCAACGAATGAATGAAGGAGGAAGATTTCTGTCAGAAGGTGTGTTGATGAGATGCTCATGGTTCAGTATGTCAAATGCGCGCTTCAAATCGAAAGATAATATAGTGACTCCTTTAGTGTCTTTCTTATCTAGCTGTTCTGTGGCATATCGTGATCACAGAGTGAAGAGTCGAAGCTCCGGGACGAAATCCAAATTGAGTGGGATCGTACAGGGATGACAGTTTGTCGCGAAAAGAGTCAAACACACATTTTTCAAGCACTTTAGAGAAAACAGGCAATAATGATATTGGTCTGAGGTCATCAATAATCTGACATTGCCTTTTTGGGAATATGTTGAATAAGGATAGATGAATATGGCTGACCACTAATCAACAATTTTATGCACGCATGACTTTTAGGAAATTTTAAAATTCATTACTTTTGTGATGTGATGAAATATCAATTTCTGTTTTGAAGTTTGCAATCAAGCATTACAACATGTATTATCATAACTTTGAATTTTAATTGATAATGCAGATGAAGCGGTCAGACTGGCATAATCAATATTAAATATTTTCTTATTCCATTACAGCCGAGTGTCGAATTGTTCATAGAACTTGTATGTACGAGTATAAAACATTTTTGGTAAACGATACATTTATTCTATTCTTATCGACGTAGTACTGTCTATCAGCTGTGCCAGCGCACTCATGAAAGCGAAGAAAATATATCAAGCTAAGGCCCATGTGTTCATTTATAATACAGAATCCTGAAATCCTCATTTCGAGAACTTGCATTGGAACAAACTGTAAAACATCAAAGTTGAAACACGACAAGCTTCAAAAGCGGAGTTAGCATCTGAAATGTATCTCATACAGAAAAATTGTTTTCTGAATTTCGTCAAGAACGTTACATTTTGATAATTGTTATTATTGATATGCGTTGCTTTCTCTCTCAAATTTGAAGTTCAAATCTATTGTTCCAATTCGTATATTTTCCATCCACTTCTTATCAACTAGTTGCTTCAAGCTACTCCTCTGTTTATATACAATTGACTTTTATTTTCGAAAACCCTTGTCACGATTGAGGTAGTGCATTAAATTTCTATCGAAGTGTAATAACATGATTACCTCCTCTTCAAACGCTTAGCTATTGTGACAGTAATATGAGAATATATGACAACCATTGTCGTTATTCAAGCAGACATCTTCAGAATGAAAGCCGATGATGAGGTAGATTATCTCCTCTTTTACCGAAAAAAATGGAAGGAGTGTCATAAACTTTCGTTCCTTCACGACTTCAAGATTATTTTACCATTTTCATAACATACGCATTTACAGACATTATGCAAATCTTATCTGTAAGTCCACTCCCTTATCTTGAAAAATAATTCGGTCTCCATTGCATAACGAGAAAATATGAGATGAAATAAATGTCTATCTATAGAACTTCAAAAAAGGCTTCAATAGCAATGAATGGAAACAAGATTGCGTCGTGATATCAATGAGAGATTTGAGGAGTCCAGTAGACATCAGAGCCGTATTTTGTTATTTGACTGATAATCAATATCAACGTCCAACGAGGCAATCGTGTGCGAAATCATCATTTTTCAGAATGATAAGATCCGTTCATGTGATTTCAATTGAATTACTGTATGAATTTTGTAATTGAAATTTTGAAGACCGGCCGGCTTGCCCGACAGCCGGTTTATTTACATCAATTAGGCCCATGTCGACTTTTAATTTAGAGACGCTGATATGTGCGAAACGTTAAGCGATGCCTGTAGACCAGAAATATGACAGCTAAAATTTGACATACTCCAAAGCGCCAAGTATGCGCATGCATTGTCTCTCTCGTATGTCATCACATCAGGTGTTATTTGAAATGATCCCATATACGTTTCTTTTTACCCTACCGTTTCGATACCTTACAGCTTGTAAGTCGGGAACATGCCCAGACCTTGAGTCAATTATATATTCCCACTAAGAATAGCAGTGTGTCATCAAGAAATCGCACGCAGCACTATCTCATTCTTTTCCCATTACCTTAAGAAGATACTTTTCATGAACCTGATCCAAACCTTAAGGTCATGCTAAGTCAGATATTAGTGATTGACATGAGCAACAATTGAATGCCTTATCTATTGATAAATGCTAATATACATGTATGATAATTCTTTTTGACGCATTCTCAGATGGAGTCATTCTCGCATGCATCAAAAAGCTAAAGAGAAATATGAAGATAAATAAAGCAAAATAAAGTCATGCAGTTTGCTACATTAAACACCAGTGCGAGCAAAATAGTAAAAACAAACTGACATGGAGGATTTTATCTCCCAATGCTTGTGTTGACAACATCAATTCAGATGCATCTTTTTTCTAAATTCAGCTCAAAATTGATTTCAGTGAATATTTGATGTGATACATCTAAAAGCAGAGACTCAAATGCAGGAAGATACTTTTCTTCATGCTTGATGTCACGCTAGCAGTTTGATGATTCCTATGAAAGATAAATGATCATAATCGTTACTTATAAAAATCAAGAAGTATATTGACTACCTGACTATTTTGGATCGACTTGAATACTACACATTGACCTTTGAATTCACTGATATCTCCGTATCAGCTTGTGAACGAACAAGCATTACTTAATCGCATAGAAACATATTTAAGATGATTGTTGAAGTGTGTAACAAGCAGTACTTTTGATTTTAAATATACTTGTTACAATCTTCATCTTCGGTGAAGGATTAACTTCTCCTGACAGAAAATAATTCGACCTATGTGCAGTGCACATGTACATTGTACTGTACATATAATACAATGTAATATACGAGTATAAATAAATAAATATATATATATATATAATGTAATATGGATACAATGTTATGTCATACTTCATATGTACAGCACTCACATTGTGCGCACTAGAGACATGTGTCACACACATTTCCATTGATCGCATGTATCCCTTTCTATTGCTCAAGATCACATTGATTGACATATGCATGCGCTTATGCATTATCATACTACAAATTGTTTAGCGTCAACGTAAATTAGCAAATTGGCAGTCATGCTATATGGGATAGTGTTCTCCTTCTCTCTCACTCTCTCCCTAACTTATTAAGACAGTTATTAGTTTACTTTTCTATTTCAAATTCAAGGTAGGGAAATTTATATTTACATAATTTATTGTCTGACTATTAAGCAATATTGTTTATAGTCTCACACGGAAGGTTGGCCATTTGATGAACAATAGAAAAAAGAATTTCACTCCAAATTTGCGACTTTATATTTTGAATTGACTTCTTGTAATGACAACGGCTATTTCCCGTGAACAAATCGGCAGAACGACGAAACTTCGGATGTCATTACAAGAAGTTTTATTTAAAAAATAGTCGCGAATGGCTCAGAACGCGTCAAAGGGTGTGATGGAGACGACATGAAGTGACTACTGACTGTTACTATGAATATCGTGTTATTTTTATGGGTACGACATTTCCCCCTACCCCTTTTCAGGCAAAATGGGGTTGTTGAAATAAAAATAAAGACAATACAAAGTCGTAAATTAGGAGCGAAATTATTTTTTCTATTTTTCACCAAATATTAAATAATATTGTCAATTGGCATTAGCGTTCTACATTATAAAGATTGACTTTACGCAATTTTGTTTTGGAAATTATTCAATTTTAAGATTATTATTGCATATGTCTGATGATTCCATGACTGCACAACTGAATAGATCAAAAGCAATACGGTAAATATTGTTGTCGGTACCAAAAATCGGCCAAAGTAAAGAAAGTCTGATGCCAATGACAGAGTCAAATTCACCTCTTCACTTCAAACACTTGCTGTGCTATCTTTTCACAAAGTCCATCACCTTCTGAAATTTTAACCATGACAGTGCGAAGGAATATTCACTTTTACAAGTAATTGAACTTTAGTCTAAATCATCTTTTAATTACATAATTCACATATAATGACGCATTTATCTGAACAGCGTGTAAGTCAACGTATAAATCATGACCTGAAAAAGATATTTGGCATTCATGTAAATAACGAGGTGAATGTTAGTCGAGCGAATGGAATGAATGCATTGTAATTTCCCTTCCTGTAAAGTCTAGATGTTATCAATTTTACTTTCGTTTGTACTACAAGTGTGAGTGACAGACAATATTTCTTTGAAGAGTGTGCAGAAATTGTCTTTATAAAGAGCATTTGCAAGAATGCACAAATAGCTTAAGATGTTAAGTGAGACTGCATTCGTTCTCTTGAAATGTGCAGTAGAAATACTTTTTGTACATTTGAAATAGGGAATTAGGCTCGACGCAATGTCTTTAATGCTACAGACTAACGAGAGCATGACGTGTGGCAAAAATTGATCAATGTGCGTAACATGACAACTATCTAGACAATTGCCTAAGCGTACTTGTCGGTTATTGCCAATTTTTGAAGGTGATTAACATCCACACGTAGGATTTCTTGCCTGAGGATAATTTCTAAATCTTTAATCTAGAAACTTGTTAATGATAGTTTTAGGAAGTGTTAAAACAAATTCAAGATTTATCTAGTGTCTACTGAACTACTTTTTTATTTCGTTGCATGAAATAGTTATTCTATGATGGCAAGAATATTAGCATAGAGCAAAAGAGCATCACATGCACCGGTGTAGTTGCGATTTTTCTAGAAACTTTTCAAATTGAACGTTTTCGATATATCTGAGGAATAAGTGAAATGTACAATCAACAAGAAAACGACCTCTAGTCATAGGATGGAATCAATCGGTTGATTTAGCAGCACATAGGATAATGCGCTTTGACAGATGTGTGCACTTTCATGTATTTTGAGTTGAATCTTTCCTATCAGACTGCTTTGCAGAATTTTAATTTAGCCTAACTGAAATATTCGCAACATTTATGAAAAATGGTTACAAAATAAACACGCAATCTTCTATGTACTAGAAATATGGTCATTTTTATGATAATACTCGGTAATGTTGGTGTGACTCTGATTAAAGCAATTGGTGGTATGTTCTAATATAGCCTCCTGTCAAATAGATGTGTAAGTGTTTGAAGTACTTTTTTTTGCGGAAATGTGCGATTATATAGAATTTGCTCCTGATATCCTAATCTTTATATCTTAGCCTAGAAAACGAAAAAACATGGTCTAATTACTAAAAAGATGCATTATCCAACTTACAACAGGTAAAAACGCTTGAGAAAAATATTACATTTGGGAAATTTAAATGTAACTGCTGCGCGAATTAGTAAACGCTGGGTTTCCAGTAGACGCCGGGCCAGTTAAACCTTTGAAGAAATACACGCCGGGGTCTATTATTAGAAGATATACGTTAAGGGAGTAGTGAATCGTCCCCCGGATAGGTTCGAGAAACAAGTGCCGGTGGGATACCAGATCCGAATGCATATGACCTTCAGCCTCGAGTTTATGACCTGATTCAACCAAAGTTAACTTTTCACAATTGCTTACGCTCCTTTTTATTTGTCTCACCAGTTAACATGAGTGGATAATTTCATGTCTGCATTCCTGATACCATATTTCTGCATCGTAATCACCAGCAAGTAACTTCCTAAATGCATCGAAATATGTGGATAATGGTTTTAATCCGCTTATAAATGACAGACATATCAATCTTTTTTCTCCAGTGAAACAATGACTCATTTAACAGACCAATCAATCTCTCCTATTTCTTTGCAGTACTTTGAACGTCAGCATGTTTACTGTTGTTGGAACAGAGTTAGGCAAATTATCGGCTTCAGATCCCGATCTTGGACCATATGGCGACGTGGAGTATCGCATCGTCAGCGGAAACGACCAAAACTTATTCGATGTGGACAGAAAAACAGGAGTCATCTTCTTGTCTCGGAGTGTAGCGAAGGAACGAGTTAAACTGCAAAAAGTAAGTAGAATAATTACTAGTCTTAGTCGAAGAAATGTAGAATCTCATCATGCATTGTAGCTTGTGGTTGAGGCAAAGGATCGAGGCAGGCCAGCAATGACGAGCCTCGGCGTCCTTAATATCATGTTATTGGAAGATCGACAACCATCATTTGGAGCAATTGAGATTCTGTTCGGGAATGAAGTCACTATCTTAACAGTGATGGTCACGGGAACACTTTTGATCGCATTGCTTCTTCTTTTGACAATTTTCCTCATCAAAATGCGGCGCGTTTCGAGAAGTAGTAGAAAACGCCAAATTACGAAAGAAAATGATCAATCACAGAATCAAAATGGGGAGGATGGTAAGTTGTGAATGTCATTGGGGTATGATTTATTGTGGGTGGCGACAATGGCATCTCTGCAGAGCTACGATTTTCTGCAACAATAGAAAGAGAATCAATCCTTTTGAGTAGAGTAAACAGAAATCAAAAAAGAGAGCGAAAACTAGAGATCTACCTTCGTGACGTGTTGAGCCTTGTCATTTGTGTCGTGCTCATCTTTTTTTACAAGGGAAGTGTTTATCTTCGTGTTATCAATGATTAATTAATAGCCTTCAATGCATAGCCTTAATTAATAGCCTTCTAAACTCTGCCTACATACATGTATGTAAACGTGACATAGTTGAAAAATGCGAAGATTCAGGAAAGGAAGACATGCAAAGTTAAACAAAATGAAATATCCCAGAACAAACTGTCTCATTAGAATGCCAGGACACATGCATAAAAGCAATGCTAAAATCATAGAGATCCTTACCCTGTCTTTGAGTAGGACATGTTATAATACGAATGATGAAGCTAGCAAAACCAAAATGTCAGAAGGCAAATATAAGACCAGTACTTTTATATTCCAATGACAAAATCCAAGCCTTGAAGCAGCGAAAAGATGCTAGACAAATTCTCAATGAAAATGTACATAAAACAGACATTTCTTAAAATGTATAGCTATGCGAGGAGGCATCAGCAAGGCTCAGCGTGGCTGCCAAAAGCAAGATTTCGGTCCAACATGTGCCACAGGGCGGGATCGAACATGGCCAAAAAATAAAATGAAACTAATTGTCGACATTTTGCAAAATAAGGATAGCAACAGGTCAATCGCACATTTCTATGATGGAATAAATTTGACGAGGAGAAAAGCAATAAAGCTCGAATGCAATGAATCTTCTTCTTCGTGAAGGATCTGATGCATAAATTCACGAGTAGATTAACTTAAAACCCTTTTCTTGAAGATATTGAAAATGTCGGTGTAGTCTTCCTCTAGACACGAAGAAGACATTTTGGAAAATCTGATAAGTTGGTTAACAAAAAGATATTCAAGTCAGTATTAAGTGGCACATTACCTTCCAAAAAATGTGCTACATAAAACCACTGGAAAACTGAACTCGTCAACCTTATGATAAGCCTCCGTGGTACGAATGTCATCTTGAACCTACATATGGATGTAAATGTGCAAATGCTTCACACATTTGTCATTACTCCCGCTTCTGCTAGCTAAGAGATCATGCGGATAGATCTGATGAGGGAATTTATCGAAGTGCCTACAACTTAAAATGCAAGTATCATCGCCACATGCGTACCTAGCGATGTCTGAGAGAAGTTAGGTCAAGTTAAATATCTTGGCTCAAGAAGACCCGCCATAAGAGAGACAATCTGTATTCCATTTTGTCTCGCGATGATCGATGATATTTAGGATAAATAAATAATTTTCGTATATTGTACTTGTGCAGAAACATCGGCTAAAGATGATCACCAACTCACTCATTCCGAGGACCCTTTTTAAGTCCTTTTAGTGACCTATGGATATACAAGTACCCGAGTATTCATCTGTACTCACCCGCATCCGCGGTACAATGAGCAACACATTTGTAACTTATCAATTGATACCATTCAGAACAGCGTCAGGTGAACTGCTCTCTCATATGAACACTGTTCTGACTGTCTTTAATGGAATTTTTGTCTCTGACCCCTCCCCTGAGGAAGTGTGAAAGCGCGAGCCTCTGTGCGTGTATATCAGGAGTTCTGAATACAGATTTTTTAGCCAACAGATACTTCAAAAACTACCTCGCCTTCCATATGAAACTCCTAACAAAGGTTTTCTTGTTTATATCTCATACAAATTGATGACAATTTAGACAAATTGATAGAAATTTTGAACCACTGTCATTTTCAAAATCGAGAGTGGAATAATCATCTTTATAATACGACAATCTGTAAGGAAATCCTATGAATGTAAACATGGATGCAGGCGACATTTCAGTCCATTATCTGCATGCAATTCATGTATTTTTCAGTTTCAGCTATTTGAAGAAATCATTCCATGCGCAATGCGTATATTTCGCATGAATAATGATCACTTAGAATTCGAAGTGATCACTCCTCATGCAAAAGCTCATATAGCGCATTTGTATATAAGAATTTCATCGATGCAAAGACAAAATAATTGTATTTCGTTGGCTTTAATGCATTGAATCATCATACAGCAAGCATTCCCGGGTCGATGATGCGAAAACTTGCAAGTTCTCGTAAGTTCTTCTGTACTATTGCCGAACTTGCGTTTAAATTTATCACGATTATGTTTATTGTTGTCATTGTGTTTGAAACTGAAGGCAAGAAAGTGGCAGTTGGCAAGACACATTGCCAGAATGGAAGACAGAAGATGGGCCCAAAGATAAACAACATGGAGACCATGGGAAGGAAAACAGAAAAGAGGAAGATCGCCACGAAAGTGGTATGAAGAAATTGCACTGTTCTGCAACACAATTAACGAACCACAATTAGCCGGAGACAGAAAGTAGTGGAAGTGCCATAATGAGACTTTCGCCCTGCAGTGGGCAGATAAAGGCTGATAATGACCATGATGGTGATGATGTTTAAAACTAAGTATCTGATATGACAGCTCACTTTAATTATACTTAATTGTTTTATTTTTTGCTGGTCATCATTTTATGAAACATTTTATGTACATGTACCTGTTTACGCTTGTTTATTTGTTTATGTATTTTTTGTAATTACATCTCGCGCTTTTGTAAATATTTATGTTAAATACTTTCCAATAATGAGTGTATTTTACTCATGCACCGGTCCTAGCAGGAAAGTTTTTAAGACTCAAATTTTGAAATACTCCGTCAGCTTTCACTGGACGGGTTTCTTAATTGTCCTTTCGATAAGGGCGGCAGACATTTTCCAGACATTGTCAAGGAAGTCACAGTTCACCGCCACCTCAGTTGATGACATGCGTCACGCGTTGATTGCTCAAAAAAAGTCAATCAGCCGTTCGATGTGATGCTGGCCTCGCAGACAGTGGACAGAATCACATTTGCTGGCATTCTATCGCGATCACCGTCAACTGGTTTCCCGTCCAGATTATCGAAACCTCTCTGTTCCCAATTTTGATTTCCGGATTATCAGATATAATTAATGTTGCGGAATTCCGTTACCATGCTTTTTCGTCCGGATGGCGGGATTTCCTCATTATCGGAATTCGGATTAACGAGGCTTCACTGCATGATCATCTTGAGCATTCATTGCATTGAAATGAGCATTTGCCGTATGGAATCATAGTGAGCTTTAAATGCGCAGCAAAATTTACGAGCTGTGCTTTGAATAATCGTGTTCTTCGCTGTGCTGAATCATTTCGCTGCCCAGCTACTTGTACTTACATTAAAATTGCAGAGGTCATTCTTCTTTGAAATTAAAATCACATCTTTCGTCATCAATCTAAAATGCTTCAATACAAATTCTGAAATTTTATTGAAACCGGTGATATTAATTTGAATGTTTATCTCTTTTCTTCTCTTGGCTAATGAATATTCTCTATTCATTGCACGTAGTTTACAAATCTGATTTTTCAGAAACTGAATTCGAGAATCAAAATACATTATCTTTGAACGACATCAACACTTAATTATTTATAAAGAATTGCAGAGACTAGAGAGCTGAGGAATGATAGATTGATGCCTATTGATCAATTAATTTTCGTGTTTTGAGAGTTATTTTTAGCAGACATCCAATATCATTGACAGTGGAAAAATGTTAATCACACTGTGTAGACGACCATGTCCGTAAATGTGGAAGTGATCCCAATGGCATCTCTTTGACCATCTGCTCACTTGGGGCACATCCCATGTCAGCTTTAGGCATTTCTTTGCTACTGGCTTTGATAGAAAGCCTCCTGTAGGCAGGACAGAATCCGATAACTCAACAACAACAGCTGTACGACTTTTGTCCGGCTGTCCGGTAGCAAGGTGGCACAACCGGCTACTTCCGGGTCGTTCCTGACCCCGACTTTGTTACCGTCGTGATAAAGGCGCCAAAATGTGCTGCGGAGGGCATGAATGCCGGTGCATCGGTAGGATGGCGCTATGCTATTTAGGGGCCTCTGCACCGGGCTTGCCGGAGGAGGATAAAATATTAAATTTCGCGCTGGAGCAACCACCCTCTGGTCGGGGTGGCCAGTGACGCCTCTGGCATCACCTGATTCGTGCCGTCCTACCGCGCGACACACAAAGCAACAACGACGTTGGAGTTGCTGGAACTTTTAGAATAGCACCTCAACATCCCATACATGTCGCAGGAGGTGCAACGGCTAAGAATTGAATCCCGACCTGACCACCTTTCAACTCAACCCACAATTTTGAATCCTACCTGACCCGAGAAAAATGCCGATGCTAAAAACCCCGAGCACAACCCGAAAAATATTTATTGAAAATTAATTTACCGTGGGCGTGGAGAATGAATTATTTGAATGTCTTATACTTGGTCTTGAGATTGAGGAAGTCTTTTCAACATTCCATAATAAGCATAATTCATGCGCAATTGTATGCACTTATGTTCTTCTACAAAATAGTTAACAAGACATGTGGCATCATATATTTCTCATAGCCCGAAAATATAACCCAAATATTTTGCAGTCAACCCGAACCCTCATTCAAGTTGGATCAGGATCGCGTTCGCGTTCGGGTTCGGACGCCTTTAATAGGAGGCGACTGAAATGGGATCAGTCCACAAGACAAGCCAACTTAGTGCGCATTCATCCTTGTTGCCTGCATGGCTTGATTATGCTGATGTTGCGGATATAGTCTTGATAGTCTTTTTGCTATTGAGATATGTGCAACGAAGCTGTGCGTCCTTTCTCCGGCTGTCCGGCATAACCGGCTATTTCCGGGTCGTCTCTGACTTCGACCTTAGTTGCCTTAGGGGTAAAGTCGCCAGAGTGTGTAGTGCAGAGCACACACTCGTGGGGGAGAGTACGATAGCCGCTGGTGCTCCGTTATAGGATGGCAGCCAAGGATCCGTCTGATGACGGATATTGAGGGCGCTGTGGAGTTTAGGGGCCATTGTACCCGTGTTGCAGGAGAAATATGACATCTCAGCTTTCGCGATGGAGCAGCCACTCTACGAAACGGGTGGCCAACCTCGCCTCCGACGTCCTCAAAATCAGCAACAACGGTACTGTTCATTTTTGGCCTAATCCAATGATCAATGTACCTTACCTGATTCTACATGAATTTGCACGTGTCCTATTTATTTTGATGTATCATGTGTCGCTCAACTAAACTAGATGGACCGGAAATATACTCTGCTATTGAGTATAATCAGTTTTTCCAATCACCTGGTGATTTATAATTTTAATCAACGGACTGATCACTCTAGCTTCGATATTTAGCTGCAGTAAACGCGCTGATCCGGTTCCATTGCTGATATGTATTGGGAAGTATGTCGAATTCCTTGCAGAGGAAGAACACCAGTGTTGATACATAAGTAATATGCATGTGATGTACCGCTGCGGATCTTAATATTTGTCGATTTTTGCAGCACTGGCAATACGTTTTCTGTATCCTACATGTAACTAATGAATAACTTTCTTATGTATGAAAACTCTAACTGGCATAATTCTGAGTATTGACTTGAAAAGATGTTACTACTTTTTAATATCCCATATTTCTCGATTTTAATATCCCAAGTTTCTATATCTTACAAGCTTATAAGTCGGGAACATGCCCAGACCTTGAGTCAATTATATATTCCCACTAAGAATAGCAGTGTGTCATCAAGAAATCGCACGCAGCACTATCTCATTCTTTTCCCATTACCTTAAGAAGATACTTTTCATGAACCTGATCCAAACCTTAAGGTCATGCTAAGTCAGATATTAGTGATTGACATGAGCAACAATTGAATGCCTTATCTATTGATAAATGCTAATATACATGTATGATAATTCTTTTTGACGCATTCTCAGATGGAGTCATTCTCGCATGCATCAAAAAGCTAAAGAGAAATATGAAGATAAATAAAGCAAAATAAAGTCATGCAGTTTGCTACATTAAACACCAGTGCGAGCAAAATAGTAAAAACAAACTGACATGGAGGATTTTATCTCCCAATGCTTGTGTTGACAACATCAATTCAGATGCATCTTTTTTCTAAATTCAGCTCAAAATTGATTTCAGTGAATATTTGATGTGATACATCTAAAAGCAGAGACTCAAATGCAGGAAGATACTTTTCTTCATGCTTGATGTCACGCTAGCAGTTTGATGAACACTCTAACTAGCATCATTCTGAATATTGACTTGAAAAGATGTTGCTACTTTTTAACGCACAATTTCAGCTTTTCTGCATATTACGCATGATATGGACACTGCTAATATAAACAAGGAACAACAGGCTCTTTGTAATCAACCAATGTAACTTTCTTATTCGCATTGGAATGTAAAAGCCGACAGATAGTCGCAAAATATTATGCTTGAGAAAATGGGATTTTGTCTATTCATCAACATCCATTCGGAAAAAGAATTGCATCAGTTGAATAATGCGTCGGAAAAAGATGGAAAAAATAAATTCCGCAGTAGCATTGTTCGCTTACCTCTGCATCATGAAAACAGCTCAATGCATTGCTCTACATACAATACGGCAGAAGTTGGTAAAACAGCACATTCATTTTTGTGTGGCTTCAACTATTATGTAGAATGCATCCTTTGTTACACTTTCATTAGGTATTTCAGTTTAATAGCATTAGGAAAACAGATTTTTTTGCTTATTTGTTCATTAGTTAATTCCTAGTATGCCATACATGCACTGCACTGTAGTATCCAAAAAATGTCAACATGAAAACTGCGTGGAGAGATATCAGTATGCTCGTATTAAAGTACTTGTATCTGCTTTAGCAGAGTACAAGTCCATCATCATAAGTAGAGGTCTCTTGTTCATGAGTGTATTGGAAGGAAAAACGCCTAAATTGCGCTTAATCAAAATAACCTCACAAATCTTCCAAGGAATCGCTGTCTTAAAATACCGTACACTTTTCAGCTGTTGTAAATATAATTATCATCTTGAAAAATATGACGTATAAGGAAGGCAGTCAAAAAGATCTTTTGAAGCTAATCCGATAACGACTTCATTGCTTTTAGGAGTGAACATATTCCCTCTTTGTTTGCTACGTCGTCACATTTTCGCAAAGGCAAACGGATATTTATACAATATGCATTGATCCCTACGCCATTGCAGGACGATGTACGGCACTTCTTTTGATTGGAGTGTAATCAAGTGCTTCATTGTTAGTACTTATCGCTCACAGGTAGCTGCTAATACGTAGCTTATGAATTGATCGCAATTCGTATGAAAATGTGTAGGCAATATTATATGAAGTTTGCTTTGTAAGACTGAGCAGATTCATAACAGTAAAGCCATTCGTTCATCATTAGCTTGCACTGTCAGTAAAATCGATGCATGAGGGAATTGTTTAATATATCTTAGCATATGACATTAATAAGAAATGTACCTATTTTGTAGGCAAACGTGTGTAAACTAATGTAGTCATGGAGGCAGTCATATTTTGCAAAGATCGTCAAACAAGGCAAAAAATACAAGAGGCCTTTCATTTTGCTACACGAAACCTTTCCGCATAACATACTTATTCTGCAATTCACTTCCACTAGGAGTGGATTAGTTCGTGGAAGAACACAGTTTGCACACCAACAAAAATTCACATAGAAATTTTGAATTTTATTATCTATGGTCATCAACTGAATTGACGTCCACAAAATCTATGACTTCTCCCAATCGTCGCAAAATAATCTCGGTGTGTCTATCAAGTCATAACTCGTTATAGTTTCAAGCTCATATCAAAATTATCATGCACTCATTATCATTATCAGAGTAACAAAATATTCGAGGTTGTTCAAATTACTCAATCCAGCGGAGTACGTACATTTTTCAGTTGGCTAAAATGTTGCCTTATGTTCGAAAAAATTTATCTTTGATTTATAACGGTGATTCTTTCATTCTGCTTATCTGCATACAGTTAGTGGTTTATGCGTTCATACTACTACTTACAGAGTTCATGAATCAAATTGCAGCAATTTCATGCAATTTCAGAAAATTCCAACAATGGTAAAACGCATATCTGTCTGCGGAATGCGAAATCAGACTTGTAGTAGGAAAATCTCTGATAAATACAAAGTCCTTAGACGAGCAGGAATTGAAAACACGATAATTAAACATTGTAGCAATAAATTTATTCAACCAAATTTTGGCATGAGCTATCAGTAGTCTAAATTCATTTTAACAATGGTCTAAAAATGACTTCCTTTGTATATTTTGCATACTTTACATATTTACATTATTAATATATTGCGTAAGCGATTTTACACTTACAATGCACATGCATACGTGCATATTTGTCAAATATATCGTGCACGTATGCATGTAAAATCGCTTGTGCGATTCAGGCAGTAGATCACATAGAACATGGATCGAAGTGAAAAAAATTAGGGTATAGAAATAAAATGTAAATATGCATGTTTTTTCGAACTTGTTAATTCCTTATTCACGTTGCTTTGTGGATACTCGGTTGTGAGAGAGTGACATTTACTTTGTTTAATTTTAATGTCGCAGTCAAGAGTAGTGAATTCATCAGATTTTATGTAAATGTCATTCCACTTCACTTTCAATTTAAAATTCAATGATAGAGTTTATGAATTTGAAAAAAAAGCATTGAGCTCAAATGCAGAACACTGGGAAAATAATAATTTTGTTTGTACTATTCCATGACAATTGAAATCACCAGAATTCAAATTTGATTTGAAATCTTGCATTCTCTTAATTACTTTTCTATTCGACTGAACGTCATTGTGGTTTCATACAACATCCCCTTTTGCATCAATTTTCATTCTTTGATATTATCAACAGAAGTTTGTAAATCCAATATGTCCCTTTGTTATTACAGGGCATCATCTGTTCCCGCGATATCAACTCGATGCTTTCAGTATGCCATCATCGAGTGAACTGAGCTCTGGGAGCGGCAATAATGGATGCAGTCGACGTAGAACTGAGGTGAGCTGAACCGAACTGAATTTTTTGTTAGTTAAAACAATAGCAGAAACTATGAGCGGGTAAAAACGGAAGAGCCCTCGTAAAGGAATTTGAAAAAAATACCGATACATATTTAGCAGCACATAAAAACAATTGTGATTGTTTCAAAGTCACACAGAATAATTTCCTTTCACATAGAAAGTCAAGGTGGAAGAGAGTAAATAATAAAATATATTCCTTCAATCGAATGTTTTGACCTTGATGGAAAAACATCGAACCAGCGTAATGGGATGTTGAAGGAACAGACACTTTCATATATCGAAGCATGGGCCCCAGTTTGATTGCAGAAGATTCGGTCTACACTGGATGTCTAAAAGGGTTCGCTTCAATAGGTCCATAGAGTCACAATGTCGGGACCGTGAGGTCCGTATCTCACAAGGTATGTGGAGTAATGGGTGTGGAATATTGACTTACAAGAATTGATTATAGGCAGTCTTAATTAACCATAGAGTAATTAATTACCATAAAGCTCAATTTGTAGCTTCCACTTAGTGAAGCAGAACTTTATAAAAGAGCGCATCATCCTGTCGCAAATCTTTCACAGATTTTTTCAAGCTCAATATCTTTTTTCGAAGCATGCCTATGAAGTTAGTAAGTACATGAATAGTAATTCATTTTGTTTAAATGCAAACTCCTATCCACCATATTTTCTCTGGGAAACCAAAAGGGTTTTGCAACACGTAGTTCGGTCAGACAGTTTTGTGCTACTTTAGGTTCTTTGCTACGGCTGGCAATGATAAGGATGACGGATGACGAGGAAGAAGCCGCACACGAATTGAATGACACGCAATTTAAATATCAAGTGATATTTCGACGGGTATATATTAAAAACTACTTCTTACACACAGCTGACATATCGGCTACGGTAGTGTGCAGGCCTGTGATAAAAATGCATGCTGCTTTTTCCAAGTATAATGGAATGACCGATGTATTTTTACTCAAATTTGCATCGAAGCAATGGAGGCTTTTGGGGATTGTGCTGCAAAGTTCATTAAAACGGTTGGCAAACGTGTGATAACATTAACTGGCGAGAAAAAGGCAGCTACTAACCTCCAGCAATCCTTGAGCGTTGCCGTTCAAATTGGTAGCACAAACAGTACATTGGGTTGCATACCAAAAGGTCAGGCTTTGACCTCTGATTCAACTTCAAACGTTAGCTTCCCTTAACTTCATGCACACATTTTTTAAAGCTTTCTGGATGTCGTTCTACCTTATGTACTTTTTATGTGTCGTGCATGAGCGATGCTCTGTGAAATAAACCTTTAATGTAAATAGAATAATAAAATATTGAGCTGCATCATCGGTTGAAAAATGGGAACAGACTTGAATAGCTGCCGTTTGCTTCCCTGATAAGAACAGAATCTTCGGGTTCCAATGAGTTCGAACAACTATACCAACCTGCTTACATTTACATCCCCAATATTGAGATTTAGCTGCATGGACTGAGTATCCCTGCAGTCATTTTCTCGAAAACTCCGTATCCTAAAAGCGCCTTGATAAATAAAGTAATTGTATGATGAATAAAGGCAAGCAATGACTCGGTGTCGAGGAAAATCCCACAGGGTGATTGTAAACATGAGCGGACGATTTTTGGACAGAGACATTGTAGAAAACAAACTAGGAGTTACACAGTTGGAATATTATTCAATTGTTCTTATTCATTGTACCATATTTAATATGCTAGTTGCATAACTCAAATTTACCCCGGGTATGGTTGCAAGTTTAAACACGGAGCCGCATCGATGTTGAGAGATGTGAACTAATCCTGTTGATGACTCATGGTATTGGATGAAATGGCAGCTATTTAGATCTGTTCCAATCTTTCAAACGATTATTCAACTCAATGTTTGATTATTCTTTTAAGCAGTGGGCTACTTTCTCGTGTATTTGCTAGCGAGATTCACAAGTAAATATGCGTGACTATGTAAGCTCAAATAATAGTCAAAACATCAGAAAATGACCGGTAGGCCTACATTGTTTATGACTGTTCATCCAACATAAAAACTTTCCCAGCATGAAATTGGTTCATCGGAATCTCATCATGACATGCATGACAAGTAGATTGCATATTCCATGCCCTTTTATATGCAGCTTTTTGTTGACTTAACACCCTCTAGTTACACTGCAATTATAGTACACAGTATGCGCCCTCTAGTACACAGCAAAAATATGAAATAGAACAAATGAAATTAATATTTGACAATTTTTAGCCGTTTCACAATCTGATCAAAACATATCTGACAAAAGAGTTACTATGGTTCCGGTTTTAGCTATAGATAGGCCTTAATTGTCAAGCAATAAATTTTGTAATCGTAAAATTTGTAAGATATTATTTATTCACCTGGAGATTATGCTGTTATGTTGGCATTAAATGCTTTATCTTGAAATACCTGACATGTCGGACATTGTGGTGGAAAGACTCTTAAATGAAAGCCTATCTGAAAAATCCAAATGATATCACAAGCCGAGGAATTCTTCAGATGAGTGTTTAACACCTTACTCCGATTTATTTTGCTAGTACTTTGATTCCTTATCTCAAATGAGGAAAATTGCCGTAACTTTATTCTGATCAAAAGCTTGAGATGTTCCTCAGTCGATTTATTCAAGTAATACACAGTACATTTCTGAATAAAATATATTACAGACATTGCGACCTAAGCGTGTTCACTGCGAATAATTAAAAGAGTGCTGGACATTAATTAATTAATTGAACATGTCCTAGAAAGTTAATTTCAGCGGTCTTGACTGTCCGTGTGGCTGCTGTTTGATTCACGCCAAAGTGAAATATTGGCCACCTTACTACCTCAGGACCTGGCAACACACAGTGCGACGAAAAAAGCACTGAAGTGTTCTTCAATCTTACGTCAGTCTGTTCCCTGAGGGTTCACCAACATAGAAATCTCAACATAAAATACATTCAATGCGATGCACATCACAAAAGTATTTCCAAACATACAGTTGTCATTACCATCTTTGCAATTGCAGAGTTTGTAATTGTCTGCAGGAAAACAGATAAGAAACAAATTCCTTAATTTCATTCCCCCTGATGATGTGAACCGCACTTCACAATTTTGAGTTCGGATAACTCCCATTCATAATATTTTCATGATAAATATAATTGTAGCCTCTCATAGAAAATCGTTCTATAAGCAAATTGACGCCATTTTGTTTCTCCATTTCATTGTCATTTCTAAAAATTCACAACAAAATTTTACATCGTTTACAATTGAAATTCTTAAAAGCTGTCGATCTGTATCAGCGTCCACTTTGCATGCAAATAACAACTTTCTTAAATTGTCCACTGCGTTTTTATTTTATGTCTCTTCCTTTTCATGCACTCTACCTGTTGCCAGTATCTTTATCATCATTGCTATATTATTTATTTATTCCTTTTGTTTATCTTAATATTGTTCAATCCTCCATCGTTCACGTGTTTAATACCTGACCTTGAAATCAAGAGACTATAAAGTTGAAGGTGATAACTTCAGTTATTTCTAACTCTTATCTTACATGCGCGAATATATCAGTGACGGCGTGGATATTGCTCTTACAATCTGCCCGATAGTCGAATGTAATTTCCCAGATAAACCAAATTCTTATCAATGCAACCAAAAGGTTATCGAAATTAATAAATGCCACTTTTTAAGAAAATATCAGAAAGATTAGAAGAAGAATTCCGATGTCACTAAATTTTGTTCCCAATGAATCCATTTTCAAGAAAAATATAAAGTAATGTTTTTTCTTCATGCAGTAGTGGACATTTTCCGGCTATTTTCTGCGTAGATTGAAGATCGACTTTTCATGAAATCCCTGATAACATCTCACATGCTGAAGATTCTGAAAACGGTAGTGAATTTGTTTTGGCAGGACAGCTTATCGCTTATGGTCTTTATCGGCATGTATATGTGGGTGGAATATACACATGCACATTCATACACATTGCCGACAACTTCACTATTTCCAGACGAATAGATAGATTTATCCTTATCGGCACGCGCAGTCGATTTGCTAGCCGCAAGCTTTATTATTGAATGCATAAAATGATGACTACTCCTCAAATTCTTAAATACGCATAGATGAGCATGTATTTGCTTCATCTACAAATTCCTGCTTCGGAGGACTTCAAGATGTGCATCTTATCTTCACGTTCTTACTTGTACACAAACATGACAAATGTGGATCCATTTTACAGGAAGGAAGACTGCGCTGCAATAATGTAATGATAATGTACTAATCTGCGCTCGATTGCTCATATCAGCAGGCGGGAACCACCACCCTAACAACATACATGTACTTTATTACTGTATTCCCTGCTTCGACTCCTGTCAGTTGAGAATGCTCATTCAGTTAAAGTGGTCATGCGGGTATACATGTGACATGTGTGCAGCAATCTGCAACGTGGAATGCCTCGTTGGCTTTTTCAATTTACAGAATAATGATCATTCTATTAAGACATCCGATATAGACCTACATTTGACAAACCTTATTTTTGGGCATGTCATGGTAGTGATGAGATTTCAAATTAGTCTCTTGACAAGCTGGTTTCTATTAATATACTATTTTAGTTTATTGAGGAAAGCGAAGATTTGTTAAAGAAGAAATTTCACAGAGATTTCACATAGACAGTTAACCTATAAGAAATATTAAATTACCTACCTAAAAGTCAGTTGTCGACAATAGAGCACAACGCTAAACTTAATTCTCTGAATTTATACAGCAAATAGTCAACAATTTTCGGCCAACTGTTTGTTCCATGATAGATCATGAATTGATCTTATTTAGGTCTTTGTCATGGTATGGGGTAAATGGTGTATTACCTGCAAGGCGTGCATATTTATACCAATGCATTTCTGGAGTGAATGATCAGTTTTACTATACATACTATTATAATATTGTTGCGCCTGATGTGTGAATACGATGTTTTAAAAAATTAAGTGAATTTTCTGCGGATAAGGAATCTTTTAGTTATAAAAATTAGTCATGAATTAGCCATCACATCCGCGAAAATGTAGCATTATAAATAATTGAACCAATTTAGCAGCTTGGCTTATTCAATATTCAGTATTATACGTAGCATTGGATTTTTTCAATGAAAGTCTGTAGAAAATATCTTGAAATCAGTCATTCATTCACCATTCGACAAGATAAATAAGACATGCACATACTAAAAGTTCCATTAGTAATGTAGTTGACGCTCTTCTAACTATATGGTTCTTGCCCTTTCGTGTTTCCCACGTTTCGAGTCTTTATTGTTCTCGAAGAAATGAAAAGAAATCGTACAACATATTTGTCATGACAATGACATTAATTTATTTTGACTTAAAGCAATAATAGAGTGAGATTAGAATTCAGCGCATAATGTAGCCATCCCCATATTTTGTAGCATCAACATCTAATAATTCTACAACTTGTCTCGGAAAGATGATCATTAAAGAAATATCAATGCAACAGAACTTTACGACTTTATCATTCCTGCACTAAATTTGCTACAAATACAGGTATTGAAACTATAGTACACTAAGCGGCTGTCCAAATGACCAATTTATGATTCCAGTATTTCCTATATCAATGAGAGAGTCTCGTGTACGATTCATGTTATGCAATCAATCTTCAAATTGAAAAAGATCATTCAAAAATTTCGAGTTCATTGAGCGAGGATATCAAGTGATTCGCTGAGAATCATTGCGTGCAGAATAATTTACAGGTGAATCAACTGTCCTCATGGGCAAGGTTGGGCAAAACTTGTGTCAAAACTCAAGCCCAAGTTTCAATAAATGAGTGGAATCAAGTAAACGAAGTGCATTCTTTGTGTTTTGTGCTGACATAAAGATTCTTCTTGTACACGCTAAAATTCCAATTGGGCCCATGAGAAGTGTGGTATTGGTGGGAAACGATTTTTATTGCAATAACTGTAATTAGTAGCCTAAGTACATGTATTACGTTGTAAAACTCTCCTCTAATTTACCCTACACTGATATACTGACTTATTGAAGATCATTGATTTAATGATGATTGAATTACACATTGCTCATAACAAAGCAATTGTTTTCATGTTATCATTCAGAAATATACAGATTTAATAAATATTTTGTAGCTGTATAGTGAATGCATGGTTAAACATATTAAGAATACGAAATGAATTTGTTTTTGGATAAATGTCGGCTATCGCACATAGTTTAGGGTTGCGAAAATATGAAATATATAAAAATTATAAAAATTCAATATGCGCAAATGCAACAAAATACATGTAAGCTTACAGCAAATACAATTTACTAATTAGTCAACAGGTAAGCTATACTTCTGTTTTACAAGTAGTTTTGTGTCATTTCTAACAGAAATGAGATAGTGATTGTAGTGAAAGGCCCTGATTAATCATGTTATAAAATAGTTTAAGCATTTTTTTACCTGAAGATCATCTCAAATCATCAAATTTATTAAACGAACTTAAGGGAATCATTAGAAGGGATGTCAAATGTCTGCGACTACTTGACGTGACACAACTTTAGATATTCAATTATTACAAATTTTGGCGATTAACCCTTATCAGGCCAACGTGTTACAAGGTGTAACAAAAAAATTTTAATTTTGATTTTTTTTTTAATTTCTTCAACTACGATTCCAACAAAGCTGTAGAATGATGGTTGAAATTACTGATTTCAACTAATTAGCTATAAAAATCATCGAATCGAACCCAATCTTGTGCAGAGTAATGTTACTACTACTTGTAGGCCAAGATTTTACAAAGTGTAACAGAGCGATTAGCTTATAGAACCATTAATACTCAGTGTAATAAAAAACACATTTTATTGATAAAACGCATGATGATTTCATGAACACGTTGAGAATACAATTGATTTTTTGACACTTTTGTGACGTGGACAAATGTGGTGTCCACACTTATCGCACAAACCACGAGATGGTGTCGGGCACAGGTAACAGCGACCAACTTGCCTTCTGAGATTGGAAGGAGTGGCTTCATCTGATACAAAACCGAATATCTGTGCAGCATTGACAATGTGTCGATGCAAGCTTCGGTTCTGTTGATGTCGTTGTTTCGCAAAAGGGGCTGCGATTTGCAACGATAGCGCGAAGAAATTCCTTTCTGCTCTTACCATAGCCGTCACGCTTTTAGAAAACAAAGGCGTTGTTACAGGCGACATTGATGATATTGTAGAAAACAAGCAAGGGCCAACGAACTGTCTTTCTTACACATGAAGACTCCTCAACATTCTCATCCATTTGATCGACACCACCTTTGCCATGGTTGTAATCCAATAATATGTTCGGTCGACGAAGATCACTTTGTTCATCAACGGTACAACGACCATGCGAAGAACTTAGTAAAATCACAACACGATTTCTGGTTGGCGAATATGAGACAAGAGTAGTTTTGTTTTCATGGTCGTATATAGGAAGGTACTGTCAAACTGCGGCTTTTTCTCTCGTAAAAGTGTAGAAACTTATTTGCGATGCTTGCGAATAGTACCAAGTAGCGTCAGACCTTGGTTTATGAGAGTTACGGCTAGATAATGCGAAGTAAAAAAGTTATCAGTCACTATCTGTCGAAGACTGTATCAATATGGCTGCACCAACTCCAATACTACGTCTCCTCCAAAATTGCGATGGACCGGTTCATTTGCAGACCTTCCAGTGTAAATACTTCCATTGAGTGCAAATCCAGATCCCGCTTCACATAACCAAAAGAATTTCAAGCCGTACTTCTTCGGTTTTGAGGGCATATGCGTACGACCTGGCACTCGTCCTCTATATCCTAAGAGCTGTTCATCAACTGTGAGAACTAGACCTGGAACGTATACTCGAGGAAGTGAATCGAGAAAGATATTCCACACTTCCGAAATAGCAGTCAGTCGATCATTTGGTATTTGCTGTTTCCTCGAGCGATAATTAACAAATCGGAGCACGAAATTACAGCCCGGTAAAAGGAACGACTATCTTGGAGTGACCAAATGTCATCAAGAGAAGTAAAATTGTCTCTGTCACTACCAAGGCGAATCAGCACTCCTATGTAGGCAAGAAACTCTTCGTAAGAAAATGCAGGAATTCTCTTATTTCGTTCACGCGCTAGGTCGGTACACTTTCTGTTTGGATATCGGAGAACAGTTCGCAACAATCGTTCGGGCATAAATAACAGGAAAGCTTCGATTTCGGAAATGACATGAGCCAAATTGCGGGGACGGTCGTGATATTCGATAACATTTCTAGCCTATCTGCGATCAGCAGGAGGATTGCATGAATATGATATTCCATTTGTTGTGATAGGTATTTCGTCGTCGTCATCACTATCCGAGGAAGCACTTTCATAGTCTTGCTCTTCTTCTTCTTCTTCAAATACTTCAATTTCTCCGTCACCTTCTTCAACTTCGATTTCATCAACGGCCTCACTTGCATGCGGATGGAAGTCATCATCAGTCGTCGTTGGAATCAATTCTTCTACAGTATAATTATCGTTGTCATCACTATCACCGGAATGCTCTAGTATAGCTTGGACTGCTTGTTGGAAAGTTAATCGTCGATTTTGTTGTTGCGTTGACCTGATTATAGCAATGGAGTAAATCAAGCAAGATATTTTAGCTGCTTTCAAATAAATTCAAAAAATGATAGCTATTGATGTCTGAATCAATCAATAACAAACGCACAATACCATGCATAACATTGTGTATATAATAGCATGGTTTGAAATATTTGAATATTGAGCTCATTATTGCACGTACATAGATATCTACATGCACCGTTCGCGCATTGACAGCAATAATGAAATGTATGCTACATCACTCACATGAAAGCATACATTATATTCGCAAGAGACTTCGATTACGCGTGATGTCATTATTTGACGGTATCTCTATTGCTATCTGTAAGTTATAAGCCAACATGTATGTATATTAGTCATTTATGCCTCCCACTGCAAGTATTCAATAAAATTTATGCTTTCAAATCATCCAGAATCGACACATGACACCCATGAAGCAGTATTTATTGGAAATAATATTTGTTACATTTGGTAACACGTTGGCCAACAACAGCTTTTTTGAAGGCCGGCCTGATAAGAGTTAATCCGCATTTCGCGCCGCTTTCGGAGATTGAGTACTTCAGATTATGGAAGTATGTATAACACACATATGCCTTCCCAGTTGTGAAATTCAAAACTATTGTGAGACATGCCGAGTCTTGCGAATAGACCTGTCGAACAAATCTGTCATTAGCAGCACCACCTCTGTCCCTACGTTTTGCCAAACGTGATATTTAGAGCTCTTGAATACGTCCGGGAACTCTCTGCTGAATTTTGAGGAATGTTGTACTCTTGCCTTCGACAAAGTGTCTTCTCTAAAATACACGGATAATGTCGTACCTTCGACTTACCAATGGGACATTAAAGTCCACAGCACAGATATCATCGGGTTGATATGTGTCTACCTGATCACTCAAACAACACAACCAAACCTTTGTTTGTCATGGATACTTCCACGGTCACATTCAACATAACTCAGCAGAATTTAAGCGAATACATTCGCCCGCAGGGATGTCGTTTGATGGTGAACAATGCGCTTACAATGGCTGCAGACAGGGGAGAATTACCAAGAGGTATAGGCAAACATCATAAGCATGCCTAAATTACATGCGTACAAATGAATGCGAGCAATTATTTTATCAATTAGAAAGCAATTGCTTATGTAATTGCTACTTCCCCAACCACTGCGCCCCACCCAATGACTCAGACCCGACAGACCGAGATAGAGCCTACTGGAGCTTGGATCCGCAAAAGCCCTACCACTGTATAGTTGACCAGTCGACGGGAGATCATTTTATCATCAAAAACAAGTTAGAAAATGCTCCCCAAAATTTTGGTCGATAGTTTGTCTCCTAAAAATTAAAAATCAGACGGGCCTTCGGCGTCCAGCGCCTTCAAACGGTCGGTGGCAACCAACCACTGCGCCCCACCCAATGACTCAGATTCGACAGAACCCGATGGCCGGACACCTAAAATACCCCAATTAGCTGAGTCGGCTAGAAGCAAATTCATGCATCATACTATATTTCGATAATCACTAGTTGAGGTAAGTGAGGGGAAAATCCTGCGTGTCTACGTGTATACAGCAGATAAAGTGCTCCAGAATTTAAGAGTCATCATGAAAGTATTCATCTCCATAATCTCCATAATCATGCAGGTTTTATTGCTTGTATAGTACAGCCGCGCAACACTCTTCTGCTAAATCTCTGATGTAGGCAGAGTCCTAGCCTTTACTGTGGACTTCTAGATATCTAGAATTTCCCCTAGTTCGGCGTCCTGATCTATCATAGTTATTCAGAAGTCCATGCCTTTACCTTAAGAGGCTTGACGTGCAAGGCAGCAGGTGGCTTGATCTTCACGGCTTCCTTCCGTGAGATGGATTTCTTTTGCAGTTACGGGTTCCATCTGCCCGGGCCGTTGGGTTATTTGATGACGCCCTACTCGCCGGTGAGCCGATAATGTTTACCGAACTTGCTCGCATGTCAAATGGAGAATCAACACACGAAAAACAAAGTCGATGGTTATGAGCAGAAGAGAACAATCGGTAGAAATCAAACTTGGCGAGGTAGAAGTCGATAAGTTGAAGATTTCAGGTATCTCGGTGATCTCTTCTCCAGAAACAGAGACTCTATGAAAACCATTAAGGAAAGAAGAACCATGGGATAAGCAGCAGTGGGGAAGTTGAGCAAATTTGGTGAGACTGACATGTCTCTAGAGGATTGAAAATCAGGCTCCTAAATACCATTATAATCCCGATGACCCTTTATGGGTCGGAGTGCTGGATCCTCACACAAGCGGTGAAGGACACTCTCTGTGCATTCGAGCTGCCTGAGAAAGATAATGAACTTCAAATGGCACGACAGGATCACCAACGAGACTGTGAGACATATGGCACGTGACTGAAGAAGTATAGTGACTAGGGTAGAAGATCAGCAAAGAAGATGGCTTGGGCATGAGAAAGGATGGACGAGAGTCGTTGACCAAAAATGCTACTGCACAGGAGGATGCACGGAAATCATCCTCGAGATCACCCTTGAATCACGTGGTGGCAGCAGCTACGTTCAGCCAACAATCTACTCCCAACACAACAGATGGTACACCTGGCCAAAGATCGACAGAAGAGGAATTCCTACCGGAGATATTACTAAATAGGTTGTTCACCAAATAGTCTAGAATCCTGAAGCCTTTCAGCTTGTGACACCATTGTGTAGATGTACATGTATGTTTTACAGTATCTCAAAAAATCACTGAGCTGCGTTCTTTTCCCTACAGTGGTGAGTGGTGGTTGCCTGTTAAAGAACTTGCGGAGCCTTTAAGGTGGCAGTCAACTCCATTTACTATCACTGCAAATCATTCATTGAATCAACTACGTTGCAGTTCTTTGATAGCACCAGTCAGTCAATTGCAATTCTTTAGCAGCAATCAGTCAATCATGATTTATTGATTCCAATAAATGCTTTGATAATCCCTCCATCCACAAACAGATGCGTAGTAAAATTATTTGAATATCTTTCCGGTCGCTTAATCTTCATCTCTTTAGACCCACTTCTGTCAGTTCAATTCTCTATCAAGAGAACTTGCTGGTTCCTAAACGTCTGCTGATAATTTTGAGTTGCTAATCCTATTAATTGACTCAAACTTCCCTCTTTCCGTGGAAGTTCGAATTTGAGGGTCGGAAATAATTAATGAAGCTAAATATGTTTATCCTCTTGATGAGTCACATTGGAAAGGTAATGAAGTTATAATCCAATTAATCCGAACAACGTGTAACTCCCAAGCGATTATGGAAATCTCATCTAATTTGTTCTCAGACACATGACAACTCCGGTAGATGATCATCAATCATTCTGAACACAGAAAAGAAGAATTTCACTTTTCCTATAATTGAGAACTTTAGACCATTTGTATTTTTCAGTAGACAACTGAATGAACAATTCTCCTCCCTTTACTGTTTACATTAGAATATAATAAGTTTCAATGACTTTGAGATAAAATCGGAAATTTAGCGGAATATTTGATTAATCGAATGTAAGCATTACTTCAGCAGTAGTTCCGTAATTCTCTTCCTTTTACTAATGTACTGTTACAAGATGAGGCGTGATTATCAATAGATCGCCTATGTTCATGAAAAGTACGAATGGCCTTTTTCCGACTTTTTTAACTTCCCAACTCTTCTATTACCAGTTCCAGAATAGCCTCATCAAACCCTCTAACGATAATGCAATGCCCACATAACTCCCTTAGCCCTGTAAGTATAATCAGATATCTTCGGAATAAGATCTTTTCAAATATCGCTATATGCTGCATATCATACGTGTAGTCTATATACGCGCACGCATGTACAGAATATACCAACGTTTCCAACATTTTTGATTTGATAATGGCAATGACTCCTAAATCCAGAGGCTTTATATGATCTATATGATGGATTCAAGATTAGTATTTCTTCTAAATTGGACGAGGTTTAACACTAGCAATCTGAAATCAGAATACATTTATCAAAAATCTTCCTATAGATGCAGTATACTGTACTTGCAACATACAGTCTTTATAGTCGCTTGAAAAATTGTATAATTTAGATACATGTACAATCTAAATAATCTAAAGGAAAGCCAACCCTATTTTGCCCACGGGCTATTTTTGGCTCAGAACCCCTCCTCTGATTTACATGTAAATGTTCCTATCATTCAATCGCTCCGAAATTCAATGAGACCTCGCTTGATTGTGATATGGGGCTCTTAATTAAGCGGCACATTGCAAATAGAGATTTTTGAAAATGCATGTGAATTTCTCATAGTTTGCCACAAACTATCTCAGTTTTAAAACGTGCTTAGGATATTGTACGTTTCGATGGAAAGCCGCATGAAATCTTGATGCCAGAATTTGTGCACATCTGGATTGAGTATAACCAGGACTTTAATTCACTTTTCAGATAAAAACACAAAATCGTAAAGTATTTGACCATTTTATTCGTCTTTTGAGTACAATGTATTTATATAGCAATAATAGAGTAGAATCAACTGAATTCAGAAAGCGCAAGATCGAAGAAGCTGGAGGAGAGAGTGCAGGCCATCTGCTAGCAGTGGTATGAAAGGCTGATAATGATGTATCTATATAGACGCAATGATACGTTTGCTCTTCATTTTTTTTTCAAAGCAGCACAGGCCTGTATGAGATGTACGGAGTGCGCAGATCTAGAAAGCCTCTAATGTGAATCTAGAGCTTTATTCAATTTTGAAAATGTCGATTTATTGCGCGAATACGATATCCTTATTGAGGTCATGCTCATCATGCCATGATGTATGAACTGTTTAAATATATTCGGAATAAGACAGATTAATCAAATATAAGTAAAACCAACGTCTATGAACAATACTGAAGATGTCTTCGGCCTTCGCCAGTGATACGAATCAGGAAATGTGTTTCACCCGAATTTCGACGAATGGTCGGGAACATACTCAGGTGGAGCGAAATACATTCTGTTCTCAAAAATTTCGCACGATGATGCTTATACACTCTCCACAGCTTATTTTTGGTATGTTTTATAAGTCTTCCATCGTAACTAGAATTGTGCATCGAATCGGATTTAGTGCCGAATCTGATACGACGGCTCGAAAACAAAATCCGAACCCGAAGAGAGGATAAAACCGAACGAATACAATCCGACAGTTGGATAAGGATCGGATTTGCACACGTCTAATCTGAACCATGGAAATCGGCAATAACATATAGAGAACATCTCTGAATTTACTGTTATCTGCATACAATCACACCTAAGGGGAATATTTTTAGAAGTGCACACTTGCAGCAGCTCATATACGTGTATACAGGGCACCTTAGAGTGATTCATGTAATGATAAGGTAGCACTAGCAGTTATCAGTCTGCATTTGTCAGTTTTCAGGGAAATCTGCTACCAAAATCAAATGCTTTTTTCTTATCGAAATCGTTGTGTAACAAAACAAAAAAGTAACTTCCTTATTATCTTATTACCAAACGGTCCTTCGTCTGGCGATTTTAGCATTTTATTGAATATTTTTCTAAATCGAAATTACGGCATTAAATTAGTGTATCCCAAAGCCCAAAATCACTTGCATACTAACGAAGAATGACATACATGTAGATAGATTGCACATTTTTGTTATAGCCAAAATGCAACAAACTTTTCTACTACATTAATACGTCACAAGTAGGACAAGATTTTCAATAGAGGAATTTTATGATGCGACGTTGATATGGCCTGAAAAATCGACCTGTGTGCATACAGTTTACAGTTATGAAGTTGTGCGGCATAGTGTATCGTCTTTAGCTGCAAGATTCATATATGTGATGAAATCACACGAAATTACCTACTATCTATGCAGGGACTTCCAATTACCCACTATCGACAATTGTCTCACTTATCCCACTGTGATCATGCTACGAGACAACACTATTCACTGTAAGACACAACAACATTTTTCAATAAAGATGCAATATTCGTTGAAATATAATCTAGAATGTGAGACTTAAACCGCAGAATAGTGATCCAAAGCTAGATTAAGTCAAAAAAGTGACGTGTTGCTAACCAACATAAACTCACCAAAAATATCGAGCCGTTTGAGGTCTTTCACTGGGAAAGTATTTTTTGGCAATCAGGCGATGAATGCGGAGACACTCTTTGGGTAATGCTGGCCGCATGGCGGAGCGAGACAGACGCGCATGCTGAGTACATCTACGTATCTATAGATACCGTAATAAATCTACACACTAACTGTGCAGAAGAAAGTCATCCGCTATTTCAAATGCATGCATTGTTTTCTCTGTTTTTACATTCGTCTCTGACTATACATAGTAAGAGAACACACTATCTCTTGTCAATAATAATAGGACAATATGCGTCGATATCACTTAGAGATGACTTCTGTCTTCACTCGCATTCCTTTTGAACCGTCAGCGTGGCCTAGTGAAGAAGGTGCGAGCTCGTCTCCACCGCGGACTTCGGTTCGATTCCTAGGTCGGGCGAGTGCGGTCGGGGAATCAAAGGTGTTGGTGTCTTGTATTAACATAATAGCTGTCATTCTCTTTCGATAGTAAGAGAGCAAATTGCTGTTTGACACAAGTTTAATTATAATAAGCGAGAAAATTACAGGCCGATTTTTGAGAGCTAGACCGACGGTAAAGAATCCCACTAATTTTAGGAAATCATCCGTTACCCAGAAATTATCTAAATTTTACCGGGATGTGGGTAAATCCTGTCCTTGAGAGATGTAACATTCATCAGTTATTACGACAGAAAGCAATATTCTAGTCCGGCTAGGTATAATGTCTACGAAATCACTACCTTGTAAGTTGTATGATGTGCCAACAGAGAGCAAATGTATCACTCCTAGAATTCGCGTAATTTGTATCAAAACTTCATGAGATTCGGCAACCTTGTTGTCTGTCTATTTGCCAAGTGCGAAATAAAGAGGTCTAAATACTATCCTAATAAATCGTAACTAAGTTTGTAAGTCACTCACATTTTGAGATGATTTTGTAAATCTTAGCACTCACTGCACTTTGATGATGTGAATGGCTACAGCATCCTATGTGTCATTACCAATCGCTAGAAGTACAAAAGAATGCCTTAATACATCAAACCGCAAATGAAATCCCAATTTTGGTCTCTCTTTCGTTGCATTGATCGCTAATTGTGCTTCCTTATTAATGCGATATAGAATACATCACTGCCGCATCAGGGAATTTTCCTGCGGTTCTGTGAATCTATCTCCTATCACAGCGGAGAACGTATTTGAATCTAGGCACCGGTATTTTTCGATGATGGGAAGGGATGGGACCAGCATTGCTGACGCCAGCACGGTGCTGGTAACTGGGCCAGTAGAAGGTATGGTCATGGCCAACACCTAATTTTTTCCTCAGTTCCATGTTTTTTCTTAGATCTGCCAATACAAGTAGGCCTTCTTTTAAAATTACGTGGTATAATTCGCAATCATTAAAATTGCGTAGAAAATAGTGAATCCATTGGATACCGCATGTGTCGTCATGTATCCATGTATGTAATCCATGCAAAGATTCTCCTTCGTTATAATCCAGTATCGCTAGTGTTTTCACAATAACGAACTGTGGATAAATCATCAAATGCACGGTCTGAATTGATTAATAAGAGAAGAGATTGTGCTACATGCAGTGCCGGCAACTGATGTCGTGGCTGGTCTCCCGAGAATAAATAAAACACATGTAATTTTGGGATGAAATGTCGGTGTTCAAAAAGAAGATGGAATTGTCTCAAATTGCAACCAATTTTAGATTATGCCTATTATCTAAAAGAATTGGTATTTGAAAATCTCGAAATCTTGCACGAAAATGATCTATGGATCGCTGATTTCAATAAGTTGGCAAAAGCCGTTTTGCTGAATAGCATGCACATTGCGCTTGTTAAAGAAAAGGAAAACTTTGAGCTACATTCAGGCTTATGGAGCAGCAAATCAAATGGAGAGACTTTCTGGTACATCGTACACTTAGTGACGTCATCAAAAGATAGGTTACTGTCTCGGACGCGATTCCTGATGGAGAATTTTTAATGGACCGTCTGCCCCACAGGTTACGTGCGAATGTCTCTGCTGGAACTTTGACAAGTCGTTCATTCTCTACAACTTCGAGCGAATAATGAACGGTGAATTAATTAATACTTGGAAGTATTGAAAGCAGTGCATGATGTCGTGGTAGAATTTTCAGTGAGTAGCGCTCGATATCAATGTTTTTTGTAAGCGTTTTTAGTGGTTTTCTGATATTATAATTTTCAAATTTGATAAAGTTATGTTAAAAGTTTCGATAAAATCAATACCTTATTGAGGTAGGTCTGTATACATATACATTTATGTTCACACATTTCAAAAGCATTTAAGCATAGCATGTAAATAAGTGAAATATAGAGGAAATCATTGTGCTTGATTCCTAGTTGGAAGATGCTAAAATGTAAATGTCACTTGCGATGAAATTTCAAAAATATGTAGAATTACAGGGCTTATATGTTATATACAAACAAGAATTTATACTGTGTTCTCATTTTCTCGCCCATCGAGCTATTAAAATTTACAGCTTGAGATTCAGTAGTCAGATAGGAAATCTATGACTTGCTTCCATGTCAAAGTAGTACATGTATATTCACGCTTTCATTTTTAGTAAAGTATGATTTCAAATGAAAATCGCATCTTCAAATTAACAATACATATCACGATAATGATTTTCAGGAATTTGAAAACATTATTGAATGATTGAACGTTAATACTTCTTGTTGAAGTGTTGAGCCAAATTCGACATAAAATACATGAATATGTGTATACAAATGTGCAAAATATTTGAAATGAGAAAATTTTCTGGTGCCAGCATCATGCGTTAAAATGCCAGCAGCCAGAAAATTGACCAGCCCTGATCATGGTGATAATCTACATATCCTAGCTACAAAATAAATGGCCCTTTTGTCAGATAGTGCTCTTTGATAGGAAAATAATCTTGTGACGATCTTAAAGAAGCGTCTAATGCATCTCAATGAAAAAAACATTCAAGCAATCTCAGCATCAATAACAGTCAAAGCATGTCATTCTTTCTATGACATGCTCGACACAAAATTTAATTTATGTAATAATGTACAATGGACTGCAAAAATATTGCATCGGTGAAACTGGAAAAACAATAAAAAAACGTGCTCGAATTCATAGACATCAGATAACCCAGCCAAACTACAGAAAACACAAAATCAGTGAACACACTTGTATTGATGTCTGTAGACATAAAAAAATATAAAATCCTTTCATTTTATAAAATGCATGAAGATCCATAGCCCGAAGATGCAAAGAGAGATGTTTTATTAATATTTTCCGCCCGCATTAATGCAACTATGATATCTTTGTTATACTTTTTGCAAAGAATGAATTTTAAAACTCACATTTGTATCATTTCATGTCGTCTAAAATTTCAATTGTTCTAACAGCTGAAGAATGTAGAAAGCATTCGTGATAAAGTTTACAATGTATTCAGCAATTTGAGATTCAATCCCTTACTTATTTATATTTTACCGAATATTGCGTTTACCTTTAATTGCTTAGTATTGTACAATACGAATGTATTTGTATAGTCATATACAAATAAGTTTCAAGTAAGTCACGCTGGCTGGTTGTGTATCTCGCGCTCTCGTGTCAATATCTCTTTTGCCGTTGTTCTTTGGTGTTTGACCACCATTTTGGATTTTTTTTCACATCATTGGTGTCCTCAACGTCTCAGCTACGTCGCTGTGCTTAGTGTTTATTCGGTCAGTGGATGAATATCCCATAATTCGTCGATCTTCGATATTTTCATCCGCGGTAGTGATTTGTGCTTACTTCGACTTCTTTCTGTCTGTCGTTGAGCGGCTGTGTCACGCATCATCGATTCAGTCCGTGAAATGCACGTCAATTTCTGATTTCCGGATCAAGACTGAATTCCATTGCTAATTTGCAGGTGTGGTTGTATAGCGCATTGCATTAAGACGCTTGTTCTGGTTGGCGTTCTTGGATGGTCCCAGGTTCAATTTTGATAGTGTGTATTTAATCAAATCTTTTACCACTACGGAACGAAATGGATGCTGCTAAACAACTTGTTTTGTTGTCGGATGAAGACCTCATAAAGCGTAAAGCAAGTATCACCAAGCAAGAACTTATTGATGCTTTAATTCTTAGTAAGAAACAGAATGCAGTCAATCCCAATTATTCAGCTCTTAAAGACGAAATAGGTTCCATGATTCAAGTCAAAATAAATGAAAGTTTTGCCTTTCACCTTTCGAAGTTCTCAGCACTCTTCGATGCTCATGCTGAATTGCAGCGCAATTTCGATGATTTGAAGAGAAAATATGACTATTTTGAGAGTAATTTTCTCGAGCAAACAAGTAAGACTATGAATGAAGCAGCTAATGAGCTCCAGCAACGAATAGACCGGCAAAACAACTTTTTGGTCTTTGGCGTTCCTGAGTCTGCTCAAGGGAACTTAGCAGAAAGAAAGGAAAGTGATCATGATAGTGTTATCAGCGTGCTTCGTGATATAAATATTACAGACGTGGAGATCGACAACGTGCACCGCGTTGGCCGACAAATACTTGGAAAACATCGACCACTAAAGGTCAAGTGTAAATCCAAAAGTTTCCAACGGACTGTGTTGCTTAATGCTAAGAAGCTGAAAGACTCGAGCACTTACAAACATGTGTTTATTAACCGAGATCTAACGCTGATGCAGCAAGCACTAAGAAAAGCAAACAAAGAGCGACAGAGGCAAAAGCCTAATAGCAATGACCCACCATCGGATAACTTGACAGGGGTTACGAACTCGTCTTCTTTTACTGGTATGCAGCATTTTTGATTGAGAATTTTACTCTACAGAAAAGTGTAATTAATAAGTATCCAACTATTTCATTAGTAAATATCCAATCGTTGCTGCCTAAAGTAGATGAATTGTACGCTGTTGCCAATTTTATGAACTGTGATTTAATATGTGTAACAGAGACCTGGCTTCATGAAAATATTGCTGATAATTTAGTGAATTTGCAAGGTTATCATCTCTATAGAGATGATCGCTTGGGACGTAAAGGCGGTGGCACAGCCATTTTTGTCAGTAGTTGTTTCAGTTCTATTCGCACTATAAATGTTGCTCGACCTACAACGGATAAAATTTCAGCCACAATAATAGAACTTCCATTTTTGCATATGTATTTTATGTGTATTTACATAGCTCCATCTTGTACTTCAAGCGAGCTTAGTGAGGTTTATGATTTTATTTGCATCACTTTTGACTATCTTTTATCATTAAAACCCAATCACAATTTTGTCATTGCAGGTGACATGAATCATTTTGATTGTAAAAGACTATGTATTGATTTAGATGTTAATGATATTATTGTCAAACCAACACGTAAGGAGAACATTTTGGACCACATCATTATTACAAATGATTTGTTACAGCACTATACTGCTGATAAAGTTTCTTATGGTTCACCAATTGGCAATGCAGACCATGCATTTGTTACGTGTCATCCCAAATCTACTACAGATAACAAAGTTGCCAGAACTTATTCGATTCGTAAAATCTATGATCTTCGTGAATCCAATCTCAACAATTTAAATGGAGCTGTGAATGATTGTGATTGGCCTGAAATCGAATATTTGAATAATGTCAATGATAAATGGAGCTGTTTTCATAATTCACTCTCTTCGTTGGTTGATCAATACATTCCCCAGCACTTTGTTGCAATGAATTCTGACGATAAGGAATGGCTTACCCCTATAACCAAAAAGCTAATCAATGATAGATGGGCAGCATATAGAGCTCGGGACTGGACTCGCTATAATCAGCTCAAGATTAAGGTTAAGGAAGAGATTCAAAAATGCAAAGTTATTTGGGCCAACAAAATTAAATCCAAATCAAATGATCCTTGGAAGCTACTTAATGCATTTAATGGGAAAGATTCACAAACACATGCGTTCGCTAACTGCATAAGCGAAAATGGTGGTTTATCTAATACATTGTTGAAGATTTCTAATGAATTCAAAATTTCGCAAAACTTTAATTCATCCGTTGGTGTTCCGGAAATTCAAGATGATGGATGGAGCTTTAAAATTACCAAGAAGGAAGTTCAGAACGCTTTACATAACATAAAGTCTAACAAATCTTCAGGTGATCAAAGTATACCAGCTAAAATATACAAGCAGTTATCTTATTCAATTTCAAGACCACTTACAACAATTTTCCAAGCGTCTATAGATCAACGTGTATTCCCGAAAGATTGGAAGTGCAGTATTATTGCTCCCGTGCCTAAAGTGACTCCAGTGAGAATTGATAAACTCAGGCCAATAACCCAAACCACACTACCAGCAAAACTGCTAGAGAAATTTGTATTAAAGCGCATGTATTCCGACTTTTTAAAGTTATATGGACCTGAGCAACATGGTTTCAGAAATGGTGGCTCTACCACTACAGCCGTCCTTTCCATCGTGAACAAATTGTGTGAAAACTTTGATAACCCTATCTGTTATGGCTCAATTTTGATAACCTTTGATTTTAAAAGGGCATTTGATCAGTTAAATCATAACATAGTGTTGAGAAAATTTTGTGATAAAGGTATGCCCACTGGTTTTCTTTTGTGGCTGCAAAATTATTTAAGTAGCAGAACTGCTTGTGTTCGTTTATTGAATACTGATTCCACTTTTTTTGATGTTGTGTCTGGCGTTCCTCAGGGAACTGTTCTCGCCCCCTTTATCTTTGCCTCTTTTTTTGGGGACTATAAATGCGACCATGACAATGATGTGTATTGTGTAAAGTATGCCGATGATCTCACATTAATTGTACCAGTATTTGATTCTGAAGTTTCAACTGTTGAGAGCCTCGTCAAGAATGTCATAATGGATGTAAAGTTTTGGTGCGAAGAGAATGACATGCAAATAAATTTTATGAAATCAAATGTAATGTTATGTCTTAAGAGTAAAGTTTTGCGGAATCCCAGTCTGTACAATTTCCCCTTGAATATTATTGTTTCGGTAGCAGTACTTGGCATTAATATTGCAGATGATCTGTCTTGGCATTGTCATGTTGACAAAATTATCAAAGTTGCCAACAAACGATTTCATGTTCTACGTAAATTGCGCCCGTTTGTATCTGATGAAGAATTGCATATCATCTATACATCTTATGTTAGATCTATTTTGGAGTATGCTTGTCCCGTATTTGTGAGCTTGAATAGACAAATGTCTCTGCGATTAGAAAGAATAGACAAAAGAGCACATCGCATCATTTATAGAAACAGTGAAAGAAAGTGTGACTGCTCCATTGATGAAATTTCAAAGCGTCGCTTTATGTTAAGCAAAAGACTTTATTTAAATGCAGAATCTAGTGTTAGTCATTGTGTTCATCGTTTGATACCTAAACGTCTTATGTATTCAAATCTTCCATGCATACCTCTTTGTAGAACCGCAAAAATGAAATCATCTTTTTTTCCTTTTATGGCTTGTCTTTTAAGCAAACTTTCTCAATGAAAAATTATGAAACCAATCTATGGTGTTCACATGTCACTGCATGTCTTCTTATGAATGTATTTAACATATATTTGCATCAATGTTGAACTATGTATGGTACCTTTTGATTTTCATTTGATTGAATAAAACACTTTTCTATTCTATTCTATTCTATATATTAATAACATGCGCTTAATTGCAGATCAGACCATTATACGGAGTTTTCATAGGTAAACGACTTGCTTGTCGATTGAAATCGGTTTTGGGGCAATTGATTCACTAGTAATTAAGGTACGATGGAAGTTTCCATTTTGATATCATGCTGACAGCCGATTTTGCATCGTATTGCTTAAATGCTATGCAGAAAATATTCAAGCACATGACTTTATTGAATGGAATCTATTTCGAAATGTGAACATGCCTGAGTGACTCTCATTGATCATGATAAGATTACTGATAAAAAATTGAATTTACAACTTTCTCTTCGATCTTTTCAATTCATACACTGTCAAAATCAGAGAGGACGGGAAAACGAGTATGTTTTCAAAAATATCTGTCTCAAATGCAAGATGAGAGATCTAAAATACGAAAATGGATTATTCGACATACAGAACTGAATCAAAAACTGTTTTAGTGATTCGTTATGTTTTTTTTCCTCGTACCTCAGTTAAACAATGACTCTGTGCCTGCCTTTTTTCAAGAAAAGTATGAGTTGAAGTTACTTTCTTGATCGCTAAGAGCATACCGCATTCTCAGGGACCAGGATTTATATTTACTCTGAGATTATTGTGGCTAGCTCTCGAACACAAAGTGCTATTTGATATTATTCTGGATCGTACAGCTCTTATAGCGTGGAATGGACGGCTATTGGAGAGTGTGCTTCTATTAGAGACTATGCGGTAAGCAAGATATCATAGGCGATCACAGAAATGCTAATCATGCGAACATGTATAACAGCCTTTCTAATTTCAAAATGAAATCAATGATGGCACATGAGAAACTACATCACTTTTAGATTTCATTCAGAGGTCGTTTTCACAAAGTAAATATTCACTAAGATGTCAACATATTCATAATCATCTTTCTTCCGCATTTGACATATTTTTCCATTATATTACTTTAATAGAAAATCATAAGAATAAATTTTGCTTTCATTGTTAGGAATAACGAATCCTTTTTGTAAGAAACTGACCGTGCTAGTGTTGTAATTTAGAAAATGTATCAAGCGTTTAATTTACAAGTCAGTTAAATTCTATTTCTGACATTTTCGACATTGTACATGATTGTCACTAGACTGTAAAGTTGTAATTATGTAACTACCAGCTTGATGAACTTTTGATCCAATTCAAATTCCTTTGTAATTTCTTCAATCTAATGTACATGTACATGTAGTATGTAGCATACTCTACTGCACTATTGCTTCGCATGCTTTAATTGAAAAAGCATTAAGCTTGTGTTATTTTCGTGGAAAAGACTCGTGGCGGTATGAGCTTAATGTCCGTATAGTTGGGCTTCGTGTTCGAATTGTGCCGTGTTAAAGGAGTCCAGTTGGGCTCATGTCACATTAATGCTTCGCCTGAAAACTCAGTGTTGTGTTGAAGGTAAATCTCCGACGACTGCAGACCGTCGGTGTAGATGAGATAATGTCACGTAGGCCTAAGTATTGATCTTTCCCATTTTTCGATGCATCATCCTTTATGATCCAAGTGTTTGAACGTTGGTGAATCAAACTTAGATAGCGGTATGAAAGACACAAAGATATGAGTAACATCTATATACATCAAGTTGTTTGATCATATTTCGTCTGATAAGTTCTTCAAACAAATTTTATCTTGTTATCAAATATATCTTCAATAGGAATAAAGCTTTGAAACTCTTTGTAAATAATATCATTTACAACTTTACTTTACTCTGATCAATTTCAGTTTATACAACAATACAAAAATATCTGATGAACCGGTTTTAGGAAATTAAAAACACAAGAGTTAGATTGCTTATTTATACGTAGAACTTGATATATGACATTTACATATCACGACAAGCATAATATCAGATTGTTATCAAAAATTTTAACTCAATCAAAAAAGAACTCAAAGAAATCTTGTGGAGGCCTGTTTCAGATCGATAATGCACTCTTCAAAAGAGAGTTATGAGTAATTCTGACTGAGTATTTGTGCAAGGCCAAGCGCAAGGTAGGTTTCAAGCTTTGGTTTATATATAGTCTCTGCGTGGTTCAATTTGCGATAAATCTGATCGATGAATGTATTGTAAACAATGAAGGATTTTGATTTTAAAACTGCTATACGTATATCTACATATAGTCAATCAAAAATCACAAGATGAATTAATTGCATTTTACAGTATTCTTCTGGACATATTTTAGGGTTTTTGGTAGAGCCTCATCTACATGCGCTATATATAATCGACTGTTTTCAAAATACAAGGTATGACAAAAAATGATTGACTATGCGTCACTGAATGTGCTCAGCTTCTCTCGATCATCAGTTATTTAGTTTTTCTTGTAAATGTGCTGATGATGCCAATTAATAAAGTCGTTGATTTCCTAGCTATCAAAATTCTTATTGTGGATAGTTGTTCTTCTACTTACTGCAGACTTAGAAGTATTAATACTGGTATTACTGCATCCTCATATTGCCGCCATTGAGCTCATATTAAGCAAAGATAACAGGCTATTTAGTTACAAAAAGACTTTGGTGTATGCATGATGAGCTGAAACGATTTTCATTGCAATATTGTTGCTCTGAATATTAATGTATCGAATGACATAGTGCTTGTTGTGTAGAAATCACATGGATACTGTCAAAAAGACAAGTTATCTCGGTACCAGATGCGTGTATAATTTATTATGTCCTACAAACAAGCTTGTCATATCATGAGCAGGCACATGGCGTATAGACAAAACATTCTCGTCGTCTTAATATGCATCCTCATCTCTATCCTCTAAAATCATCAGAACTAATATGAAAAGTAAAACTTTTGAAGATTTTTTCCCTTAAGTATTTCATACATTTTTCTTGTGAACATGCTGCATTGGGGAAGCTAAAAGGCATTCAAGAAATAATAACTATAAAATTGAAAGGAGTTCGACATCTGAACTCAGTGTGCATATTAATTTTTCTGTCAATAATTTCGATGTCATGTGATCAATACTTAATCCCTCTTACCCAAATTTGCTAAGGAATTTGATTTCCAGAGACCCAAATTATGTCATCAACCAGATTGATCTTTTGGTAAACAATCTTGAAGCTACTCTTTTCCCGCTCTTGGAGCCACCGTGTACAGCATTTGATATTGGTCCAAAACCATAGAAGCTACGACTCTAACTTTTTGTAACTTTTGATTTCTATGCATTTTTGATAACCGGTTCAAATTTTATCTTGCATGTAATGTATGCGACTCATGGGAATGAAAAGCATAATCAATTCATGCCACTTATAGAGCATAAACAAAGCACATATAAAGTAATGATTAACATTTTCATTCAACCACAAATGTACATGATTATTTTATGAACATTTGATATCATACAAGCATTGCTTGCAATAAATATATAGGTCTATGTATCAGTTTTATACTATAAAGAATGTCCATCCCAAGTATGATAAAATGGACAGATTGCCAAGGCTCATAATATTTTTGCATTTGTTTATTAGGATGCAGGCTTGCCGTGGGAATTGATTTTGAATTTCCATCCAATTCCCACGGGATTTTTGATGGGAATCCCATGGGAATTCCCATTCCCACGGGATTTTTCAGTATTACCCACCAGAATTCGCATGGCTCATTACTCTTCCTAAATACGGTTTATGGTTCTCTTCTTTCGGACTGCAAGTCGATTAGCGGATTTTCGTAATTGAACTGATGAGATTAAGCGCTTTCAGTTGACCTATCTTTTGGATGAAAAAGTATTGGCATATCAATCTATCTTATTTTGTAATTTCCAAAAATTGCAAGTTTTTACTAATGATCAAAAATATCTATCATTTTGTTTCAGGGATTAGTCAATCAATAAAGACGACTTCATCGAAATAGTCTTCGATTACATATAGGCCTATACATACACATATTCGCATGTCTATTCACTCTGATTCACTTCATGCGGTGCCGTACTTGTGATGAACATGGCAAACTTCTAGCTCATCGCAATATCATATTTAAGTTTACAATACAAGTACAGTGCCTGTATACAAGCAATGAAGTCAATACTTCGCCTACGCATTTTTCTATGACTTATCAACATAAACAACTACTGATTTATGAATATGTGATAATACGCTCGCTCGCATCCCATGTATTTAGGTACGGTGTAATTCCAATTCTATCTAACTTTGATGATAAAGCTACAAATGCAAAAAGACAAATTTATATTCGAGAAACAAACGTTCATTGAAAATTTGTCCAAGGATTGACAAACGTTGCTGCTAAAAAGGGATCAAACATTAAAAAATATCAATGGATTGATGAAAGCTACATATTATAAAACTCTCCAATGTAGGCCCTATTGTGTATAAAGGCCTACGAATGACAATACTACAATCTAAGAATAGCAGATCTTCAATAAATTATCAATGGACTAACAACCGTTACTTTGAGACCCGCGTGATGCCGAATGAAGACCATCGATGGATTAACAAGCGTCACTTTGAAAACCATCAAGGCAAAAGCAAATACTCAAGAAAATATCAATGGATTAACAAACAAAATGCGGGTATAAAAACAATCATGAGAATAGCAGATACTGAAGTAAAATATCAATGGATTAACAAACGCAAAACGCTACCATGCGGCAATGAAGGCTATCAAGAGAATAGCTGATGCTCTAGAAAAATATCAATGGATTAAAAAACATTTCTACGGGTATGAAAATCTAGAGAATAGCCGATGCACTAGAAAAATGTCAATGGATTTACAAGCGTTGTTATGAAATATATCAAATGAATAACAAATGTTCATGCAAACCTAGGAACTGAATTATAATACAGTCTCTAACTTACAAGCATATTTTGTGTAAATCATAGCGCTGAGCTTGTCAGGCTTGAGCCTTTTTCGAAGCTTTGATAAGAGAATCCCCGCCTCGCTGCTGAATAGTTTTTCTACAGAAGCCGATGACACTGGGGTGGAAAACAGAATTTTTGCACACTTTGACAAAAGTCTCATTTGTGGTCCTTTCTCTTTCCAAAAATCCATGGTCGGATGTCTGGAGGCCACACGAATGATCTCAAAAAGCAACATTTCTGTTTCAAGTTGTTCATGAAGCGAAGTCTTCATGCGCTTTGGGCGTGGAGCAAACAATGTCTCAAACGGATCGCTGGATGTCGAGGGCTCACGTTCCTGGTTATCACTGACTTTGTCCGTGGGGATATCAGATATATGCATTGAATCAAGCAGCTGATTCAAATAGTTCACAACACTCGATTTGAATCCTTGCATCTCCTGCTCCCATTCATTCATGAACACCTGCAATTCTCGGGTCTTTTTGCTGGAATATCTAAGAGTTTTCACCATATCCAAACGGCTTTCATAATATCCAACAGAGATTTCAGTGAAGGTAAAGGTGGCAAATTGTCAGATACATGACAGTCTTCTTCTGACAGAAATACAATGTAGTTGTCCACCGTAGATCGAAGTCGAGAATGTTGAAAGCGCCATGGGCGAGTCGTGCTTTTATCAGGAATAGCACGCTTCAGTCGCTTCGCATTTTGGTCGCGTACATTATAGAAAGATTCCACAGAAGTCAGATTAGACAGCATGCCACTTAGTAATTCTCGAAAACGTCTTTGACACAAGTCGACAAGGCATGTTCGGTACAACCAATTCTACCACCCAAGTTCAGCGTCGTTGGATAACGGCCGTCGAACGCTGCGACCATTTTCGGTTCGTTGTCACTAGCTATAAAGATGGGTTGAGAGAGCTCACTCTGTTTTTCATCATCCGGTGACTTAATGCATTCTTCGAGAATTTTGAAAGTGAACGAAGCGTCGTGTGGTACATCATCCAAATCACAAATCTTAAGTGGATAACTGAACCAACGCCAATCTTTATCGAGTCCACAAGCAACAATAGCAAAATAAGAAAGTCGATGTTCATGTCTTCCAGACCAAAAATCAATCATGCATGATACACCAGCATCCGGATCGTTGAGACTGTTTCTAAAATGATGTTGCAACTTCGCATGGGATTGCTCTCCGTCAGTCATTAACCCCGATGAAATGTAAGTTCGTCCGATGGAATAGTCATTGATCTTGTTGTTTCTGTGCGTTACCGAAGAAGCGAAGTTTGCGCAAGAAGATGCAATTTGAGCCATGGCGTTGATGGACAAAGTCGGATGGGCACAAACAAGCTTCACTACATGCTGCTGCCATTGTTCTTTTGCTTCTTTCTGAAGAGGAGGCTTGCTTGTTGATGGAGCACACTGAAAACTTCGGTGAATGGTGAGTTGATTGGACGTCGACGTTTTTCTCGAGATGGCGCTTTATTGCACTGACCCCACTCTGGTTGACCCACTGTCCTCTTGTCTTCTTAAACCAAGGAAACAATTTCTTACAGGCATCACAATAAAGTAAAGGGGCCAACAATGATTTCTTGTCGTCTCCTGAGCTCTCGGCAACCGGTGATATGTCCACTTGCACGGCCTTTATCCTCGAATCAAGATTGGCACTACCACTGGTTAATGACTTCGGCGGCGGAACAAAAGATACACGAGCAGCAGAAATGTGCTGCTGCAGAGTTTTTTGTCTACTTCTAAGAACTTGTTTGAAGACATCGCAGCGACGACCTGCCTCAGAGTGGGAACTGAAGTTGCAGACGATTATAATTACATCATATTGCTCGGTTCCTCTTCGGTCTGCAGCCTAATGAATCATCGCCAAGCGTCAATCAGGGGAAAAGAATGTTTTGCGAGCTCACATTCCCTCACTTGAATTGTCAAAAGTTGCGTAAGTGAAATTGATCATGCAGCGCACGGGGCGAGAGAATCGGTCGGTCACTGACATGGATACTGATTCTCCTCCCGTCGGTTGACGATGCGAATTGACAGACAGCCTCAACAGATAATTACATAATCCAGGTTCTCTCTCTCTCTCATTCAAGACCGATATTAGTCTTCTTATAAGATTGATAAGCCAAGAAAAGAATTGTTATGATGATGGTTACCGACCCGTGTTTCGTTACCCTGACAGAATCACGCTTTTTTCAGACAAGGACAGCCTGTTTATTGTAGACACACCTGTACAATGTACATGTATAAATGTTGTATTTTCACTTCAATCTGTGCGTCATTCATGAGCGGCTTCGCCTAGTCATCCAGTAAGATGAGTGCAACTGCAGCCTGCATTCTCGCTTTCTCACAACCTTTGCAAACCAAAAAAGAGTTGATACTTTCAAATAAGATTTAAATTTATCTTATTTTGGTGATCAAAATTTTCATTTAATTCCCATGGGAATTCCCATTCCCACGGCAGGGATTCCCATGACCTGAAGTAAGATTCCCATCTCATGGGAATTCCCATTCTCACGGCAAGCCTGGGATGAACCGTTACTGCATTTTTTCTTCGGAATCTACATGCACCGGATGTTTGAAAAGTCCGCACCCGATTTCAATTCCATGTCACCACGGGGTTGTATTCAACGGATCGCTACACTTTGTATACGAAAGTAATGATGAATTCTGTAAGTTTTGTGAGGTATAAGGTTTTATCGGAATATGAATTGATAATTCAAAGCTACAATTGAAATGGAAACATCAGTATTTCTTCAAGACATTTTAAGAAGCAACAATTTGCACGTACTGTACAGTAATGCAAGTCAATCAAGCTACTCGAAATGGCTTCCCTATTCTCGCAAGCACCTACGGAGGCCACTTTCAAACTGTAGAAATGCAGCTGACAGTGAGCTCGGTGAGACCATCAAAACGTCTTCGGTGATGAGGCTCGTCACCGATTTCGGTCGTATGTCGCTCACTCTATTTCTGAAGCATCCCAAAAGTAGAAATCAGAACTTCAAGCAGCCCGGTGAAAACGACCATCCCTGTCTCTCCATCTTTCTGAAATGTATCTTCAGCAGAGTAACCGGGATTCTGGCAGACTGTATATAGGCCTAATTTACTTATATCTTCTAAATCTCTATTTGACTTATTGAGTTGCATTCATCACGACTTAGCTATCTCAAAGCAATCAAGCATGCTCCCAACATTGTCTTTCGACGTTGCACGCGACTGTTCAAAACATGTCCTATATCACTATATGCATGTATCATAAATTTCCATCATTCAAAAACATTATTTTTTGAAAAAGTCGAATTCAGATTTTTAGTACCTATTTACAGTAGGAAGATGACCGACTTGTGAAAACTGACGTCATCGTTGGAACAAGCATGCGACAATTATATCGCGCTGTAGTTTTGAGAATGATTGAATAAAGTGAAAATCAAAATCAGTGAGGTCTCCAGGACTGCCTCACCAGATTCTCAGTGTTAAAAATCGTCCGGACATAATAGTCTATGTACATAAAATAAATATATATTTGCCATTTTACATTGATCAATGGCTCTGTACAGAAACATGTATATGTCGATTGTCAAAACAATGATGAACATATGATTAACATAAATTTTTAGCCACTACTTCTATTATACCCCTTTCAAATGCTCGAAAATACTCTAATTCTCTACTTTCAAATGCTCTACCAATCACCGCAAGTTTGTTAGAAAATTGTTTTTACCTCTGATTTGTTTCTCTAAATCCGGTAGTCAAATGAAATGAAAATATTTATTTTTTCTTGTCGTGCATGTGAAGCATCGCTGAATTTCCGAAGACTGAAAACGGATACTCAAAACGTTTGTAAATTGTAAATATTTTAATTCAATTTACATGATGGAAATATGAGATCTGCGCAAAGCACGATTTTTGTAATGTACATATTCCTGGGGATATCGTTCAGTCGCTATACGATAGTTAGTTCGAATTACTAATAGTGGTTTGAGATATTCATTGTAAGAGCTAAATGAGACAATGCTTTATTCATTGTTGCGTGCATTTAAACATTTCGAGAAACTGCGAACTCTATCGCTCTAAAATGTATCTATCAATTTCTAACAGGGTCCTCTTTTGGAAGGAAAATTTTGAAAGATGGGGAGCACTACAATGAAAAGCCCGATGGAAAATTCTCCACCCGGCACGCATGCCGTAGATTTTGTTGTGATAAATACATGTACATTTACATGTATATCTGTATCCAGTGCGCTCTTCATGATCATTTCAAAAGTAAACACACATGCACCTGCAAACAGACAGCACCTGCAAACACAAAGTAGGTTGGCAACCAAGTTCTGACTAATTGATTGTTCATCATTTTATCAATCATCTGTGAAAGTATTAATCTTTTTCGAGTTTTATAAGCAAGCACATAGAATTCGAAGGTTGTGCTTCCAAATCTGACATTAGTTTTTTCTTATGATATGTCTTCTTAAGAAGACAACGGCTTATTTGTGTTACCTGCATTGCATAACCATACACGAAATTCTATAACCTTTGATTCTGAAGAAATGACACGTTCTACAGCAGATTGATGCATAGATCCATAATCAGCGCACCCTATTACATACAGAAGCGAGAATCCGTCGTCAAGTATAAAGGTTTCTTAGTGAATTGCAGTGATTTACTTGCCATAGTACTTGCCACCACAGTTTTGCACGCATCCGCTGATAAATATGATTCATTTGGTTTAAATTTCGTATATTTTCCTGGTTATACGACCCATCGTGCTGATCGAGATACCTCCAAGAAAGGAGGTGGTTTGTGTTGTATCGTAAGCAATTTTTTCAGATCAGAGACTCTTGAATATTTTGTTAAATCTAATGAATTTGAGATGCTGATTGTTTGCGTTAAATACAAAGAGTTTCATGGCATCATTGTCAATTTATACTTTCCCCACGGCAGTTCTTTGAATTTAAATCAGTTTAATTCTGTCTGTAATCATATCATCAATTCAGTTGATTGTCATTTAAAAAGTTTTCCGCTATGCAAAGTTGTCTTTCTTGGAGACTTTAATCATTTTAAAACAGACATTTTTCTATCTAGTTTTTGTCCGCGAAATCTTGTACAACAACCAACACGCAAAGACGCTATCTTAGACTTGATATTGATTCCTGAAGAACATGTACAGTTTTATTTGTCATGCATTATTCTTCCTCCTTTGAGTACTAGTGACCATAACATTGTCTTACTGAAATCTAAATGTACCTTGGTCTCTGATGATTATTTTGTTAAAGTCTATGATTTCTGTGAATCGAACTTGTTACCTGCTTTGATATATCTTTCTTCCGTTGATTGGAGTTGTAATCTCCTTAATTGTGATCTTGATCAAATGTGTCATCTTTTTTATTTTTATCTCGAAGCCAGTCTTAACATGTTGCCTATAGATTATGTAAATCGGTCAATAAAAGACCCACCGTGGATGACAAATGTGGTTAAGGTCCTAATCAATAAACGTTATAAAGCATACAGGAGTAAAGATTGGCATCTGTACCATCATTACAAGGAGAAAGTGAAAACTGCTATTTATGACGCCAAAAAAGGTTGGGGAAATCGTATGTTGACAGAAGGAAAATCGGTATGGGATGTATACAAATGGGTGAAAGGAGATCAGAATGCAATGAGTAATTGGTTACCAAACTGTGATCCTGACAAATCTGTTGATTGTATTCTTGAAGACATTAGAAAAACTCTACATTCAAGTTTTGTTACGCAGACTGCTTCCTCCTCAACATTTCGTCCGTATCCATTTACTGTTCCATTTCAAGTAAACGAGGCTGAACTCAATGATTTATTACAACATGTCAATCCGAAAAAATCCCCTGGTTCAGACGATATTCCATCTAAGGTTTGGTCCTTGTTTGCCACTCACCTTGCTGAGCCACTCACCATCATCTTCAATTCTTGTCTACAACATGCAGATTTACCTAAGAAATGGAAAACAGCCTATGTGACTCCTTTACCAAAAAGCACTCCACCAACTTTAAACTCTTTGAGACCGATATCCTTGCTCCCAATGCCGGCCAGGTTACTTGAAAAATTTTTGTTGAAGCGTATGAAACATGAATTTCTCACTAAATTTGACAATATTCAGTTTGCTTACAGACCACGCAGTTCCACTGTTTGTGCTCTCATCGCCTTGGAAGATTATCTGACAACACACCTCGATGATCCCGAAGTACTCGCATGCCATATCATGTCCATCGATCTTCTCAAAGGCTTTGACCGAATACTGCATGACCTTTTGATTGCAAAAATGATAGATGATGAGTTTAATGGTTTTACCATCACTTTTACTCAGAATTATATAACAGACCGAAAATTTAAAGTGAAATGGAAAGGAATATCAAGTTGCTCATCTGACGTTCCTAGTGGTATTCCGCAGGGATCATCATTTGGTCCAATTCTTTTTGGTTACTTCATAGCGGATCTGTTTTTGCCTTCTCACGACTCTTTACTTCTGAAATACGCCGATGATATCTTTGCTGCAGATGTAATACGAAAAAAGGACTCAACATCGAACCTGTTTTCAGTCTATGATGAAATTATAAAATGGACTTTTCAGAACGGCATGAGTGTTAAAGAAGAGAAGTGCCAACAAATGATTGTTCAGAGAGTTGCATCTATATCTACGTCTCCGTTTACGGTAGCCAATATTCCAATGAAAGAGGATATGAGAATTCTGGGTGTCCTTTTAGATCGTAACATGAAATGGAAATTGCATATACAGCAAATTTGCAAAAGAGCGTCGTCAAGGTTGTATATTCTCCGACAATTGCGTGACTATCTTCCTCCTTCAGAACTCACTGTTGTTTCTCAGAACTGTATACGAGGTCTACTGGAATATGAAGCTCCTCCGTTTGTTGACTTGCCGAGAACGTTGGTCGATAAGTTGGAGCAAATTCAAAACGGAGCCCACTTTATTATATGCAATGCTCATCATTGTGAATGTGCTAAATTCACTCCTCTCGAGTACAGGCAAAAAATTATTGGTTTTAGGCTATTTCAGAAAATCATGGCGAACATTGATCATCCATTATATCATCTGATTCCATCCGTATTACCTTACTCTGGAAAGCTTCGTCTCCTAATATCAAAGTCAGCACAGCGTAACAGATGTTTCATCTCAAGCACGACGAGACTTTATAACTCTGACTTCTGTCTGTGAATTTTCCTTCGACACATTATCTTTGTTAAGTTTGCTTTTTCTTGGTATAATCATACTTTGTACTAGCCCCACGATTCTCGGTATTGGGGTGTGTGATATCTGAAAATATACGTCTTTATTATTATTATTGTCATTCGAATTTCTATAGTCCTACACCGCCTGTCATATTGAAGTTGCCTTGATGCTGCATAGGCTAAAGCAATTCTCATCCGATGATGAAAGTCATCCCAGTAGCCATTTATAATAGAATATAATGCTTACTAATTTAAATTATTAGTTAAAGTAGTCCTAATGAGGACTGATGGCGTTCTCCAATCCGCAAGTGTACAAAGGCAATGCTACTGTAACCATTGGATTAATCAGTTTTTAAAAGAACTCAATGTAGCTTTCTCGTGGCAACGAATTAAAAGTGATCAGCTTTGGCCCAATATCTGGTAAAAATGGAAATCTTAAGACTTGTAATACTACTCATTCTTGCTGTTAATGTACTAATACCATAGATTCCAAACACTGCCGTATACACGTTCAAAACAGACGTCTAATATACTGTACCGACTACAGATGCTGATAGTGGAAATAGAATAAGACAGTGGTCACCATAGGTTAAGGAAATTAAAAATGGATATTATAAAACAACAGGAAACCGATGAATAAAAATTGGAAAAGTGGAGGTAAAATATGGAAATACAACGATGCTACTACACCGATTACAAGTGAACTATATCTGACACTACACAAAGTGGATAATGGTAAGAGTGGATAAGTGGAAAGTGGATAATGGAGGTAAACAATAGAACTACAATGACACTCTACTACACCGAAAGCAATGAAACTATACACACTATACCTAGGACTACACATGGAAAATACTATTTCTTCACTTGAATTTTGTTATCGCCAGTTTCTTCAACCGTCTACAGTACTTCATGTAATTCCACATTTCTTCATTTGAATTACAATTCATCGACCACTACTTCAGCTACCGTTTAAGTGATATAAAACATAATACTGCAGTCCGTCAGTCATCAGCAGGTACTCGTCTAGTTGTGTTTCGACCCCTAACCTGAACACTCAAACCCAGACGAGCGGGGTCCCACACATAGTGGCTGACAAAATACTGAATAGGTAATGATATGTCTTGAAAGATATGTCACAAAGATTAATCAGACATCATTCAATTGTTGCGTTTCCCACATGTAAACTGATCCTGTCATTAAATTCATCCCATCAATAAATACAGTATGCTTTTTGCGATCCGCACATGTAAACAAATCCTGTACATCAACCTTTGCCTTTTCGATTCCCACAAGTAAACAGATCCTGTTCATCCTCGAATCCCATAAAGATGTAATCGCTGTGTGATAAATATGTAATCCGCCTTTACACAAACTTCGCCTCATACATCAAGACTTAACAATGGGAACTCTCTCATCTCCCGTAAGCCACGCTAAGCGCTCTGTATTCACTCTTCACCGACCCCCATATGATGGCTGCAAGTCATTGTAAGTCGTTTATTCACCTATGCAGCAAGGCATTAAGGAAAATGTCAGTCGTTTGTTGGTCGCGTGCCTCATTGAAATTCACAGAGTGAAGAGAATTGTCCAGCCGAGATAAGACCATATTTGTGAAGCGATTCATTCATAGAGATTCATCATTATCTATGGATTCATTATGCCTTGAGAGAGCCTTTTCTGTGTAACTCATCAAGTCATGCTGAGAATAACCTCTAGATTTCATAATATTTAGTGTCTTGTTAGTTTTGTGTACAGCGTCTTGTAACTTCGAGCATATTTTACAATATCTGACTACCTGCGACGCGAAAACATGAAGGACCATCTGTAAGGGGATCATACTCTCCGGAAAAGTCAGTTGCACCACAAAGAAAGAGAAGTCATCTACCTTGTGATATACTGAAGTTCTCAAGCTGTTCTGTGAGATTTGTATTTTCACATCAAGGTAAACTACCTCTTTATTGTTATCACCATTTCTCTCCGCCAACAAGTCAGGTGGATAAATTCTTTGAATCAACGAATTAAAGTGTTTATAATTGACAGCACATATATCGTCTATGTATCTTGATGTAGGTGATGACAAGCGTGCTAAATGATATTTCTTAGTTTTTATCAAATTTTGCATAAAAACATATTCGCAGTGTAAGAGGAATAGGTCAGCTAGGAGTGGACTAGAATTTCCTCCCATTGGAATGCCTTTAATCTGCCTGAAAACTAAATTACCGAATGTGACGTAGGTCTGTGATAATAGGAAATGTATGGCTTCTTTTAACTTCTGTTTATCAAAACAGTGATAACCATTATATTTTTTCATTGAGCAAAAGGACTTATCATATCCAATGCAAATAAATTTTCTATTCGAGGAATTAAACACCAAATCCATAATAGCGAATATGTGATCTTTAATCAATTTTTGATCAATAGATTCGTATATAAGGTTGAAAAATCGAAAACTTGCAATGAATGAACTTGTGTCGAATTTAATCTGTGTAGAAATTCTTGTGTGGACTTTATACTCCAGAAGCAATCGAAACCGCTGTTTCTCTTGATTGCCATACAATATCTCTGAAAATTGTCACGCAAAATACTTAAGGCTGAATTTACTTTGATGGAAAGCTTTTTCGATGTGCATTGTCGTGCTCCTGCTATGAATCTAAATTTGCATGGAGTTTTGTGAAATTTTGGAATCCAATATAATTTTGGTAATTTTCTGTCTTTTTCACAGACAGATAGTTTAAACTCGCTTTTCATAATTGTTGTGTGTTGCTCAATTACATTCTGCGCTAAAATTTGCTCTGGACCATAGGATATCATTACCCGATATGTTCGACGTGGAAATATCAATTCCCAACTCGGCTAAGAGAATTTGGAGATAAAACTTTTTGCAAATGAAGGCATAATTATTAGATGCTTTATCAACTGGCGTAATTATGACGTCATTCTGCAATTCTTTTAGATATTTACCCATTTTGACATTAATCTTGTGTCGATTACTGTGTATACGAAATAATTATTAATTATTATTATTATTATTATTTTTTTTTTTTGGTACACGACTCTTACGAGCCGGGGCATTTCTCAAGATCTCGGAATCCTACCAGGATTCAGGGAGATCTAGAGTTCGTCTGAGAAGATAGGCACTGCCAAGCAGGGCGGCCTTCTGCAACTGTGGTACATGATGGTGTCCGGGTATTTCTTTCAGGTACTTTGTCAAGTTACCTGTGTGGGCCCCAAGTGCTCCGATCACTACAGGGATACACTTCGTCCTGATATTCCACAACTTCTGTACTTCCATTTTCAGGTCTTGGTATTTCGTGATTTTCTCCTTTTCTTTATTGCATATATTCCGGTCTTCTGGGACTGCTATATCTATTATAACTCCCGTCTTCTTCTCTTTGTCAACTACCACTATGTCCGGCCTTCTTGCAGTGATCCTTCTGTCAGTTCTTATCTCAAAGTCCCACAGGATCTTTACCGTACTATTTTCCATGACGGGCTCAGGCACGTGCTGCCAGGGTTCGGGCGACACGGGCAAGTCGTAGGCAGATGTCGCGGTGGATTATTCTTGCGACTTCATTATGACGGTTGATGTATTCGGTTCCAGCCAACTTCGGACATCCAGCTAAGATATGAGCTACTGTCTCATCTGCGGCCTTGCACATCCTGCATTTTGCGTCGGTGCTTGTCTTCATTATGTAAGTTGCATGTGCTTTCGTATTTAAGGCTTGATCTTGGGCCGCGACCAGTAGTGCTTCCGTCTCAATCTTCAGCTTGACTGTTCGCAGCCAGCTGTAGCATGCCTTCCTTGATGTTATTTCTTTCATCTGCCGTTCGTATTGGCCATGCATTGCTTTCTCTCTCCACTTTTGGTACCGATCTTCAATCCTCTTCTTTTTCCAATCATCTGTTGTTTCTTCTTGTTGGCGATACAGGTCACTTGATTGCGCCACCGCCAGCAGTGGGTCATCAACAACGTTGTGCAAGTGTTCTGTAAGGCTTCGATTTTCTTGCTCTACTATGTCGGTCAGTTATTATTATTATTATTATTATTATTATTATTATTCGAGGATTATTAAGAATTAGAGTGTGATTTAGAATTTGTAAATGTGAAGATATTTTTATTAGAATATAATCACAAAAACATGCAATAGAATATTTCTCGCTTCTTTGAAAGTTAGGATCGCCGTTTTCCAAAATCACCACGAGTAATCCGATTAAATATTGAAATTTCTCGGAATATCAAAGGAAAGTTCATATAAATGCAATATTTTTGAGATTGAAAATCATATTCTCCCTGTCATTAATTAAATGTTCAGAGAGAAGGAGAGAAAATGGTGGTGGATGCTCAATCAAGTTACAAAGATGCCGATTGATCTGCCGTACATTTATGCCAATGCTGCTAGATCAGAAGACGAATTATATTTGAAAAAATATCTTTGACGAAGTTTCGGCTATTCACCCTTTGTCAAGCTAATCCGACCGAGAGCGATACAAACACTTAATGAGACTTAATCATGCAATGACAAGACTATCTGTACTATCTGTACATGTAGTTCACTGGTTTCACCATCAATGTGAAATTATGGAATGCGCGACATTATGTGAAGCGTCCCTTTGTCAGAGCCGAAAGTTAACGAATAACTGTGATGACGTGACGTTGAGTTGATTGTTTGAGCGCACTAAGAGTATTTCTTAATGCATCTCACGACAAAGCCTTTCAACTATCTTTACAACTGCCAATGCATTTTATGTACATTGACACTGTTGAATTGTGCATTAATTTCAATGTAGCTCTCGAGTCAGTGTGGACATCAGATGACCTATAAAAAGAGACTGGATACTTCAACTAGCACGTTAGATAAAAGTAGTGAACAGCCAACATTCACACGTCCCTGGCTACAGTGTGTTCATTAGCGATGTATTCTCCGCAGGAGTCAACTTGCTTCCACCTGTCAGGAAAAGACAGAATGCCACGCCTCCAGAACTCAACTGAATGTTGTCTTAAAAGTTCTCGTGACTGACCATGCATGGAGTTCTTCAATGACCGGATGAGGTGGCAGTCGGACATCGCTATGTCCGAATTAAATATTAAGTTCGATCCTCATCAGCTTAAAGATGGGAACAAACGTGAATACATGTATATAGGTGCCATTTCATCCAATATCAGATTTTTCTATTGACAATGTAGAATTCCATTCAAATTGTGTTTTCAAAAAGCAGCAGTCTATTCATTATTACACTCGCACTAACTCAGCCGACATGTCAGTGGAGTGTTGAAATTAGTATTTAATAAACTACATGCGCATGCATAAGTCAATAATTTCAGCGTTTTAAGATTTTCACCGCAGTCCATGCAATCTCTTACATTATGATACATTTAAATTCTCTTACATGCTCTTCTTTTGACGGACTAAGCAATATATTCAAAAATTATATATTATTTAAATTACATACATTCAAATATTGTCAGCGGTCGACATGGGCCCAATTTAACCCTTTTTCTACTGAAGACCTTCCAATCATTTCTATTCAGTCAAATTTGAAATGCGATGTCCATTCATGGTTCAAAACATGACAGCATCGCGCAAATAATTTATTAGTTAGCAAAAGATCCTATTTGAGAATGTCCAATATATTGGACATCAGAAGCACACTTACCTCACGTGTCCAATATATCGGACATCAGAAGCACACTAACTTCATCCGCATTGGGAATATCAAAATCATAAGATATGAAAATGCATTTCATTTTTAAAATAATAATGCGTTATATTGGGTTGTACGTCTCTTATTTAATCTGCATTATCACTCTCCTGATAAGACCACGAAGATATGATAATAAAAACACAGGGAAATCTTTTTCATTCAAATAGTTTTGTTGAAATACTTGTATTCAACCAAAATTTCATTCTCAACTAATTCAGGATATAACACTTGACTCTACTTTGCATGATAAAGCACAAAGCACTCACGATCCTTGTTCAAACAAAGTCGAACATTGCATTTTGAACACTTCCAAAATGTTTTCTTCGTGCAGCCTTCCAAGCGACACCTGGCGGCATTTTTCAAACTGTAATCATATTTTGGCCAATGAGAAATTGTGTCATATCGGATTGAACTGTTTGGCACTACACTTGATCGATTGAGAGATTGGGTCGATGAGTTGAGCACATCTTGGGTGTCGGCATCCAAGTTCGACTGGCTTGAAAGAAGCTCGGCTGCGATGGACAATCGAAAATCACTGAAAGTCGAGTCACTGTGGAATGATCGATAGACAATCCACGAATTTTATAGCATGTAATCGAGAAGTCTGAAAACTAATCGTCGATACCATTTCTTTGAGCGAAATGGAATATGGAATTGTGATATCATCATATCTGCAAAATCCACGCTTCCCATGAAGGAATTCCATTGTCTGACAATAGCTGGGACTGGGATCTCTTCCATCTGTTTGGTTCTCCGATTGTATCTCTTGCATAAAGTAACTGGATCTTTTGCCAACAAAATTGGAGCATAGCAGCACTCGCTTATTATCATACCATGCCAAGGCTGTAATTCTACCCGATCCATGAGAGTAACTTTTGTTATCAATGAGTCCACGTGTTTTACTCATTGCCTTTTCAGACATCAGATTGACTTCATTCAATCGATTTTCTCTCATTGTCCCGAGACATTTGTATCCGAGATCATGCAGTGCTTCGAATAGCGGCAATGCACCAAACCAATTGTCAAAGTAGATTTCCGTATCAGCTGGAAATCCTTGAATCATTCGCCAAACAACCAGCGATGACTTGCTGAAATTTTTTGGCTGATCTGCAGATTCTCCAACATTAGTAGCTGATCGAGATCGACTGACAAACAATTTCACTGGACCAGGTGTTTCTTTTCCGGTATACCACTCTACTCGATAGATTAAGCCACTTGTACCTACACAGGCAAAATTTTTATAGCCATGTTTTACAGGTTTCTTTGGCATATATTGTCTCATGCCCTCTGGTGCAGTTTTGCCTTTGAATGTCATCATCTGTTCATCCACTGTCACTCGTGCCTCTGGTTTGACAATATTGAATGAATTATTCATCATATCCACAAGCATTTGGATTTTGTACAATTTGTTATAGCCTGGTGAGCCTTTCTTCGGTTCCAATACAGGGTCTCCAAAGTGGAGACAGGACAAGATTTCTTCGAATGTATTCTTGGAAATATTGTCGGCTACTAGTGGTTGTCTGGAGAACCGTGCCCAATATTTCGCGATACCAGGCAAGCCAATGCTTCCAGAGAAGATGAGAGCACCAATAAATTTCAAGAAATCAACCGGGTCTACTTTGCGACATTTTAGGTTCTTGAATTCACGATATAAGTTACACTGGAAAACCATTTCTGCAATGTTTTCTTCTGTAAAGTATAATTTCTTGAAGATCTCGTGAGGCGTACTGTTCTCACTAATCAATTCTTGATAACTGTCGGATAATTCTAGTCCGGCTCCTGCAATATTAGCAGTATCAAAATGATTTCCATCCCAGCATGGCATGTTTTCTCTTGTCCATTTGCGTCTATATGAAGTCGGTCGCTCAATGTCAGCTTCGTCATCCACAACCGATCCATCGTCCTCGCTGTCAGAGGGAATTTCGACTGTCGTTATTTCATCAGTGTTTCTAATACGAGTCGAATAATAATTGGCGTCAAGACGTCGACGTTTAGGTTTAGGCTCACGCGTGCATTCAGTTTGACACGAAACATTGTCAGTTTCTTTCATTGCAACTTCTTCACCCAAATTACAAGTACATATCTTGCTATCCCTTTCTTCCCTGTTGGATTCATGACGGTTTCTGTCAATGTCAGTATCGATTCGCTTAATGTCAGTCTCGATTCGTTGGGCGTCAGGGTCGATTCGGTCGGCGTCACCAATGTCTCGGCCGATGTCAATGTCCATTCCATGGATGTCACTATCGATTCGGTCAGTGTCAGTCAGTAGTGATTTTGCAGGACTTTCTGAATGAGGTGAAGAAACATTCACCATATCACCTTTGCGGTCAGTGTCAGTCAGTAGTGATTTTGCAGGACTTTCTGAATGAGGTGAAGAAACATTCACCATATCACCTTTGCGGGCACGTACAAACTTTTTCTTAACAGTCTGACGCCATTCATTGCCATAAAGCCATCAAAATCTACACGATATGAATTCTTGAAAACCGTTACTATATTGCCTGGCCACCAATGTCCTGTTTCTGATTCCACACTTTTCCAAAAAAATCTTTACTTGAGTACCACAATCAAACATGACTACAGTGCGTCAAGCTCACATGAAGACGGCGATAGAAGACCTGATCGTGAGTGTGTGATTGTGTCAGCATTTAGGATTGTTCAATGAATAGAGTTCGTCATCATGAGACAGAATGGGAAGTCTTGCTAATCATCGAGTCTGTGTGTGACGTATCGGCGACTAAGAATAGCAGACAATCAGTGCAATCAGTGTTGAAGTTACCCACAACGCACTGACCTTGCTAAAGAACTAAGAATGTGACTGAGTGATAACATAGGTCAAAATCGTGGCAGTTCTCATTCACACATCTTCTGCGAGTTGTTGGTTGGCTTCTGATGTCCAATATAGTGTACAAAAAATTTTAGTTGGCTTCTGATGTCCAATATATTGGACACGGCTATTACGGAGACTTATGCATGAGTAATAACGAATATTGGTTGTGAATTAGTGATATCATGCTATAGTTATAGTGCATTCATATTTTCGCTTTAAAACTTGGTCAACATCAGGGGTAAATTCAAAATTTGAATTATGTTTTAATTTTTATATGTCACCTCTTACTTGCAAGTTAAATTTATCTGGCAAGTTGATTCATTTGATGGATCAAAATATTTTTTCATGAAAAACATGGTATTTAATGATTAATATGTAGAATCTAGTCATCAATGAACATGGCTCAATATTTCAAAAAATATTTAAAATTTGTCCAATATATTGGATATCAGTAGAAAAAGGGTTAAGTAACCTTCAGGTCGGCCGGTCCAGTTGGCAGTTGATTAAAACTCCACACGTTAACGACAGCATTATAACCTTTCAAACTAAACCTCATAAGCCTAGATCTTGTTTAGTCGTCATCGAAGTCACAATTTTCTGCATGAATCTGCTTCTATGAAACTCCCGTGGCTATCGTGATCTCGACCCACAGGAAATGTACATGATAACCACCCGCCAGTCCTAACTTAGAAAGGCCGCAGTCGTCGACCCGCTCCAAATCCGCTTTCCTCGTCAATGTTTTCCAAAATTCCTATTCTATAAACCAGTGAAAAACAAAGGAATGAATGATTTTTGAAAACTTTCCTCTTGTTGAAAGGGCAACACAAGGAGATCATTACGCAACAGGTGACATCCCTATCGCAGGGGTACATCTCTTCATCCTTCTGTTAAACCTGTTCATTTATTCATGGATCTAACAGTTCAGAGTTTAAAGACGATGTTTTTTGATTATCTAAAATCACTCGGATAGTTTCCATTTACCGTCAGGCGAGTGATGTGATTGAATATTAAGAGAAATATTTCAATCAGGTTCGACTCTGCGACTCCTCGTGTCCACCTGACAAGTCAGCAATGAAGGACGAGTTCGCTGCCGCGATATCTCCTCATCAAGGAATGAGGAAAGAAGTGAATTCCCCAGACACCTCCGGTTCTTGTCATGCAACGCGTGGGAATTCAGAAGGAATTCGAGTTTTCTCACAAAGAATATTATGGACAGTTTTATTATCGCTGCAAGTCGCCAACATCACAAAGAAAGCTTTTTGTCATGAAGTCTTAGCGAACAGTTCTTATTTTCATGCTTCAAATATCGTTTTCTAATTCAGTGATAGCTGGCAGACTAGGTATCAAACTTACCATATTAAGTTACCTGGGCTACCATCACCCGTCGAGAAGTCACAATACGAAACTACATGCGCTTGACGGATGATGGTGGAAGATGATATTGTAGTGTGCTACTGCTTGTCGGATGATGATAGGCTACTGTAGCAGGTACTTTATAAAGTTATGTCGCTACTACTAAATAGAAACTGTAATCTGATCCCAGTCAATGACTATCGACCATGAAAAACTCTGAAAAAGTGCAAATACTTGATGCATGGGATATATTAGAAAATTATTTGGTCAACAGTAACTTTTATATTGAGTAATTTCAAGCATCTGGCACTTCAGTCAAGAAGTATGCCCACTCCGCTTGATTAAGGAATGCTGAGTCCTATCATTTTTATACCATACGATTTAAATTTCAATTGAGTACCTGTTCCATTTGAAAAATGTGCAGTTGTGCACGGATATGATATTGGCTTTAGGCTCATCGTCAATACCTGCTCTGTTGTTATATAGCGGCATCTTTGCGCGCACTAATTGGCGCATGACGTATGCTTGCTTTCAACCATCTCTTGTGTTGTTTGACTGCAGCAGAGATGGAAACTGACCGCCGGACCGGCCTATATTTTAGGACGGCTTTTATTAATTTAGGCAATGAGCAAATCTTATACCAAGCAAGAAATTTCTTTGATTAGAAAATGTCTTTTGATCACTAAGTTAAGTCAATTTAATTATACCGTTGTTTGATTTATTAGTTATTACATTTGTAAACACACTGGAAATGATTTTAGTTAACAATGACACTTATGTTGATTGTGATATCATCTAAAGTCAAAACTCGTTAAAATACCTGGTATAATTAAGAATTCCGAAAAAGAACCATCTTCTCACCGTCATTCTGTTGACTGCTTGCGCTATTATACATTAAGATTCGGATTATTACGACTCATGATATGCATTTAATTAAGACCCCCGCGAATACATTTACATGTAATTAAGATCTGGCAATCGAGGTCTAACATGTAATTAACAAACTTGGCAGCAATAGTTTTTGTGATTATTATCTCTTGTCAACGTGTTTTGCAAGAAAATATCATTCTTTTATTCAACGATGAGCGAATGCGTGACCATTACGCGCAAGAAAACAACTCATGAACCATAGGAAAAGGACATTTCACTGTCATCAGCTGTGACCAACAGTAGGCGAAACAATACACTAACCGTGTCGTATACTTATCATATCAATTTGCGGAGAACCAATAATTAGGCCTGTATTAGTGAAACGCATCCGTGCAAAGAGTCTCTCATAAACATCATTACTGCCTTCTCATCTGGGCAACGCGTTTGCTATGTTAAGCATGCAAGTGGTAATATTAATCGATGCAGAGGATTTTTTCCTTTGGCGTGTGCTAGCTGGGCCTAAACATTTTGATTGGATCTTGATCAATAATTTTGGAAGTTTAAATATTAGCCTCATCAGCATTTTTAGCGAAGTGCTACCAGTATGAAACCAGCTTGCGGTGGGATTGCCGTCGGCCCGATTTCCATCTCTGCACCACAGAATGAATTAGAGCCTTGTATGTCTAACGCACTACTTATTTCATTCATCCCTATAAGTATGCATTAGAGTAGTTAGTCATGGTTCAGTCTATGTGTAGAACAGTGAAGAAATGATAGAAATCATTGATGGTCTTCAGTCACTCAGCCACAAAGCAAATGACCGTTCAATGTAGAACATATTTGAGAGCAATTGATGAGCACTTATGGGGAAAGTTTCATTTTAAGGAAGCAAGCACCGAATATTAGTCTGCAATGAAGTTCGAAAAGAATTTATTGCATTGCACTTCATTCACAATAGAATCAGTATTCATAAGAAAGTTTGGAACCAGCAGTAATTTATAGACCACGTAATAGCCAATGACGTATATCGCGAAACGTGACCGTGGATGAACATATGCAACAACGATTACTTTGTTCATGCGCCTTACATGTATACTTCATCAATTCAGTTGATTCTTACCCGAAGAAATAGCACGAGTCAGATAGAGCTCATCATGCTTGGTTTTCTTTGAGTAATGCTTCCTCAATATGGAATCAATGAGAGATAAATTTGTCTTCAAATACTTACGGTTATTTTTCCTTTTTCAGGATAAAAAGATTAAAGATAGTGACAGCGTTGACAGCGGTCAAGGTCGAAGTTCCGACGCAAGATCAAGTCAGCAAGTGGGAGCATCATCCACGCCTTCAGATGTTTGTAAGTTTAATGTAGACATTCAATGCATTCACCATTCGCATATATCATGCTCAATGATGCATATCTGTGTGATCTTGAATGATCTAAACATAATTAAGTCGTTATTTTTTAAAAGTATTAAATTTTGCTTAGAGTTTCAGTATTATTCAATTATGTATCTTGTTACTATCATAATGAGAACTTTCATCCAATGAAAATTAACCACAGTAAAACTTCCTGCTTTCATCATTTACATTTGTCTTGCTTTTTCCTCATCAGCGTGCCATAAAGATTTGTTTACAATAAACATTTTTTATCTAGCTATAAAAATTCTAATCAAACATCAGAAATTCCTTTTTAATTTGAAGTTGAGTCATGAGGATGAAAGCATTATACAGGTTAGATATGGAAAACATTTGATTCCTCTTAACTGAAAATTCGCTTATCTACATTGATAGTTCAATAGCATTCTGTGAGGCGCGAGTTTATCGTTTGATCCGATTTGGCGTTTCATGAAACATTACAAAATGTATCCATGCCATATCATTCATTTCGTTGAAGATCCCTTCTGGGATTTATTGACAAGGTTCACCGGTGGCAACCTCTTACGGGTGGCCTAAAATGATCAATTATATTTTAATCTGAACTTGGAGGATTTATCTCCTATTTATGGCTGGATTTATTTCTAAATGTAGTCAGACGAAATTCACTTGAGAAATTTACACTGGATGACTCATCAATGACTTTTTCAGTCTCGAAACATGGCAACTGATTTCCACATTCCAAATAATGTATGTAATTTCTTTTTGAATATTAAAATCTATCTACTGCTTGGAATTTGAGATAGTCAACTATTCACGGCATTAATGCAAATTTCATCAGCATTTCATAGGTTCATTCTTTGCAAAGAATTCAAAAGTTATTTTGGAAAATACTGGTGAAATATATTTATGTTAAATAAATGTAATCACTTTAATATGGAGGACAGAATCATCAACAAGAGTTCCCAAGGATGACAAATGTCCAAAGTAGTTTGAGACCACACACTTTGCATATGACATTTATTAATTTTCACACATCAATATCCTTCGCAAAATGCCAGTGATTATTTCGCTTATTTTCTCGGTGATGCACACGTCATGCACGTCGGCTCAAAAATTAAACCTAGAATTCAAATTCGTATATTTTTTGGTTTAATATCCACCCTTAGATTTTGTCTGTTGCGTGATCTGAGACTATTATAATTAACCTTGATTTCATTGTACATAATGTGCATGAGATTCAATTGATCTATCAGATAATGCATGTACTTTTCAAAATGGTTTTTAAATTGACCTTGCATTTAAAAATACCCCTAAACTAAGAGTTACAAAAAAATTAGATTTCTAGTCATTTTACTGATATATCTGACGAGTTCCGGAGGGCGCCAAGGGCTCCTGCTTCATTCTGATAGCGATAAAGTTAATGTACAAAGGGTATTTTGAACGGGCTTTATTCGTGTGCGTCAAAGACTTTGCAGATATGATTTTCTTCCGTGATGACTTCTACAAAATATTTCTAAAAATTTGAATGAATTAAATCAATGCAGTCCTCTTAAAAAATCAAAAATTCAAACTGTACTGAACATGCAGCCAATGACAAATAGTCGGTGAAAACTCCCTAGACTGTTTCGATAATATTTTTTCATCCGGATAGTTTCGAATAAAAGCAGTCTGACAATGCTGTAAATATTCAGCGCTCGCGTTGAGAAGATAAATCAATACAATCGCACAGTGCCAATGATATAATCTGGAGTGATGAATTTAGATTTTGTGTCGGGCTGTTGTAATATACGTCTTGAAATGATACAATTTAATTAAAATTGCAGAAACTATCTGTGTTTGGTTGTTAGTATAGGGGTGTGAACAAGGGGTTGACACCGCTATAGCCTACTAATGACCTCAGAAGGACACCGAAGGCTCGTCAAGGTTTACTTTTGACACTAAACTTAAGTTCGAGACTAAAATTTTCTTTTTCCCAGGAGTTCGGAAAAAATGAACTATGATGGTTCAACATCACTACTCCCCCGTGCTGGGGGCTGGGACGGTGCTGACACAGTCGGACTTTAATCTGGAGCATTGTGATCTTTTAGTACGGATTTCTTTCCTGACGACTTCCAATAACACTTTCGGGGCTGGACCTGTGGACCGAAAGATCGCTAGGCCAAGCACTTCACAACTGCGCCACGGAGACCCACTAACTATTTCAAAGTGAAATGTAGATTATCCCGGTGCCCGGTCAATTACGTAACGCTCATCCTCTCATGACGTCGTCAAGAATTAGACTATATATTCACAGTAGCGTATTAGGGACTGGGTGATAAGAAATCCATTCTCAAATCATTTGGAAGTTTCGCGTTGAACCCGAAATCGCAATCCTCAGGCTGCTTTTATGAAAAGCAAAAGCATGTTTTTACGAATTTCAGGGAATATTTGAATTTTCCACATATGCATTTCATTTTCATCTGGATTTTAGCACTTTTCATCGTTTTTACCAGCATGAAGAGTGACCTACATGTACGGGGTGCTCAGTTAAAATCGACACTTTTTAACATGATTGGAAATGTCCTTCGAAGGAAGTGAAATAACGTGCATCTGTTGCGTAATAGGTAACTCTTGATTGTTCAATGTATTGTGTGAAGCTTACTCAGTGAATGAATAAAGCATGTCATTGTCTTTCATCTACACTTGCACAAATAGAATGTCTCATCTAACGGACTTTCAGCGAGAAGTTATCGTCGTGTTCAAGCGAGAACAGCCAACATGGGGCTTATAAAAGTGTCGTCAGATATTGCCTGGTTTCTTTGGTGATATCAGTAAAAATCAATTGGACCATGTATATCGGAATTTGAGAAGTGACGGTTCACCGGTTGCAAGGAGGCAAAGAACAGGTTCCGGAACAACCATGCGAGTATCCACATCACCAGTGAGAGATGCAGTTGTGGATTTCGCTGTTACTCCTCCAGACAAAAGTCGAAGACATTTCTCACAAAGAGAGATTGCATCTGAGCTGAATATTTCGAAGGGAGCAGTGAGCACGATAATAGCAAACATTGGTCTCAAATGCTATCGCCGAATCCAATGCCACAAACTAACTGAATTTCATTGTGAAGCTCGTGTGGAAAAGGCCGAAGCATTTCTCGATCGCTTTGATGAAAGTAATGAATGGAAGAATATTTGGTTTTCCGATGAAGCGCATTTCAGTCTACACACTCTATTGAATGAAAGAATGAAAGAATATATCGAGACGAACATTTCTGCTGAAGATCTCCTTATTCAACATGACAATCAACAGCCATCTTTGCTTTGTTATGCAGCTGTTTCTTGGTATGGCAAATCGGAATTGTGATTCATTGAAGGAGTTGCTGAAAATCAAAACAACATCCCTGCTTCACGAAGAAAGAAGAAAACAGTGAAACAATTTGTTTATACCCAAGAAATGTGTCCTCTCTTGTTTGATGACATCAACAGGACAATGAATGGAAGGCCTTGGGTATGGCAGCAAGATGGAGCCAAAGCTCACACTGCCAGAACGTCGATTCAGTGGATCAGAGAAAATGCACCTGACTTTATTGCTCCTGATCAATGGCCATCAAAAAGTCCAGATATGAACGTGATGGACTATTCTCTATGGGGTACTCTCCTAGCTGGGTTGGCTGCCAAGCGAAGAGAAATTGATAACATGGAGCAGCTGAAAGCGACCGTTACGGAAATATGGAACAATATACCTATGGACATTATTCAAAGAGCAACTGCATCGTGGACATCCTGTATTCACAATGGAGGTGGTCACTTTGAACATTTGCTTTTAATTTCTATGTCTTCATTTGTTTAATAAAGCCTATACTTATTGTTTCATTCGTTTTGAAAATGATTTATCAAAGTGTCGATTTTAACTGGGCACCCTGTGTGACTAAACACAAGTATATTCATTATAGGCCATTCAAGTGCATGGCCTATCGTAGCCTAGGTCCTATATAGGCCTACAATAATACTCACAGAGTGATTAAAGTATGTTATAAAGTTTTTTTTCAACAGTTCTATGAAGAGCCTGTCGTGTGCGCACACCGGACAATATTGCACTTAGGAAAACAACGTACGTACAAGTTAAAAATAAATGTTCTGTGACCAGTCCAATAAAGGTTAAGAAGATGATCAGCCATGTCAAGCTTCCGATTTCCTTACGTTTTGTGCACTTAAGACTAATAAACGCTGAAGTAAGTTGATCGATTCCTCCTAAAGACAGAATTGATACACATGGCCAAAAAGGAAGAAGCAATAAATCGTACCATAGATAGCATAAAATTGACAACAGCTTGCATGAATGCAACCCGATCTTAAACAAAATAAAAGTGCTTGTTTCACAATCCTAATAAGTATGGCCTTTATTATTCTAGCTTGTTCATTCCCGGTTGTACCACATGGAGTCCAAAACCTACTAAAACATTTAAGTATTATTGCCTCCGGGCCGCAGAGCTCAATATTGCTTGGCAATGCGATCCTCTGCCCGTAGGCTTACCAGTGGAAGTCGACGCAACAGTCCCCAGATGAAAAGTATTAGATCTCTGAAGTAATAGTCTGTCAACTCCGTATAAACCCCCAGTAAAGGGGAGTAGCGATCATTATTTCGCCATACCTGAAATTGTAATGTCGCCATCATTTACGTTCATGGTATTGCGCATTCAAATTTCGTTTTTGCTGTAGCAGACTCTGGGAACACAATACATTTTCAAGGTAGAGAGTTTTCACGATATAATTCTGATCGATGTAAGTAGACACGCACAAATTTTTCACCTGATATTGTGTATTTTTGTTATTCCATTGTGTATCGGATATATATCACTTGTACTCAGCTTTGTTGGAAAATTGTTGCGTCTATAAATAGCGTTAAAAATTCACTGAATCAATACTTAGAAAAAAGACAACCTTTGGCAGGTTGAAGTTTTTCATCCAATGGCAGTGCATGCTGCTTTATGAAACGTGCTTCATATAACACAATATTGCAGTATTCTGTTACTTTGGTAAGATCATCATATTGTTGTTATTTTCTAACTGACAATCATTTTCGCTGTAAAAGTTATTACTGGTATTGCTTCACCAGTAGCAATACTGGTTGTCAGGAACAGACCTCCGATACAGCTATTTCGCTAGTAACAATTTTCAGATGAATCTTTTAACAATATTAACCTCCATTTAGGATCCAGAATATAGACTATCATAAAAAGAATGCTACTTGCAGATATTTTCATAGCTAAAATATAGAGCTAGATTTCAAGATATGCATTATGTGACTTACATGTCGGCCTACTCTATTAATGTAGACAATTGACAAGTCAATACATTAATTTGAGCAGAGGTAGTCGAGGCCCTGAATGCAGGATGCATCTCCATGTAGTCATAGGAGACGGTAGGAAACATTCTCTATGTGACAAGCGATAGACCATTCAAGCAACATAAATAACATGGAAAAAGCGCAAAGGGATTTATTCTACCTTAGCACTCTTTCTGATGACAAACAGACCATGTACATATAAATTGTTTAGGGGAAACGTAATTGATTGCACTTGTAGCTTCTTTGTTTTTTGCGTTCGCTCGTTACTGCTGTTTGATATTAATGAACTGCTGTTAATATTCCTCTAATAATCAGAACATGAAAGGAAATGAAAAATGATTGGAATATCATTGGAAATGATAAAGAATGATATGTTGATCAAAATAATAACAACTTCTGTTCAAACTAAACATGGAAAGCAAGCAAAGCACTCTGGTTTACAATATTAGCAAACAGATAGGCCTTCTAATGTATAATAAATCTGGAAGTGCAGTTCTAATTGTCTGGGAAATCGGACTGAACGACTAATAACCCTGGGTCAGAATCGACCAAAGATTTCGACTGCTCACCATACTTTTGATTAATTCTTTTTCAGTTGAGGGTGTCGCACAAAGATTCTAAAGAATCTCTTATGAACAATAATGCCATAGGCTACCAACCTAGGTTTCAATCTTAGATTAACTAAGTCCGCTGAGGGTGGACTGCCACCTTTTGTATGCTTCGGGGCTTCAGAGATCTGTGATTGAATTGCAGAAATTATCAACAGCTTTTGAATACACTGTTGACAAGCAAACTGTTTGCATTCAGCGTGATCGAAAAGGAAATTTCTTTCTTACCACATGTTGTCATTCGAATGCATTCCAGCAACAGCATCAGATTTCGACAGACTTTTTATCAACAAAATAAAATTTTCGTGCATCTTGTATGGGCAAATACATTCAGGTGTATCTCTAAGCAGGAAAACATCGACCAGTCTCAATTCAGCAAATTTGGATTAAGGAATTTCAATTTCAGGATTTTCAACAGTAAAATACTGTAGGCCTCACACAGTGTGTAATACAAATCATGCTTTTTCAACTTGGTCTTTTGTCTCTTAGACCGCACAATAACAACATTACGCAATCCAGGGCTCATACGGCTTAGTCATCACTTCGTCTGGAAGTTGTCTTCCGTTGGAAGAAGGTGCGTCGTCAGATTTGTATGCAACACCAATAGAGGTTTCGAGCTCTTCTATCACTGCTCGTCGCTTCTTTGCTGAAGTTGGCAAGACCCTTCGCACTTTGTGAACTGCTTCCATTTTCGAAGATGAAGACGTATAGCTGGGTAGACTCTCCACTGATTGATTTAAGCTGATGTTGGCTCGCCCTTCTTTCCCTGAAGTTTCGGACACGAATTCTTGTTTGATGTTTCATTGATGCATGTGTCTCTTTATTGGCTTTGACTTTCTTTCTATACCGCAGTACAGAATGTCTTTGCTTCTCTTTTTTCAGTTATGTTTTCTCCGCACCGTTTTCTCGTTCAGTGGCGATGGCATATTGGATCGGAGTCAGCGTATTTCGCATAAACGACCAACTCGTGCAATCTCAACTCGACTGGAAGAGTATTATGTGTTAGATAAAGCAGACAGCAGACATGAAGCCTTTTTCCTATTCGTTCGACTCCAATGTATCTCTATAGCAAACATAGTGTACCGGTGTCCTTCAATGACAGACAAGCAACGAAAATCTCTGTTGTGCACAACAATTATGATCATGAGTCAAGACTTTGGGAGCCATTTTCGTCTCTTAAAACGAAGTGAATAAGGGATTAAGGCAGCTATGTAACGAGCGAACGTTCGCTCGTTGCACACTTTAACATGAGATTACTCTATGAAGCAAAACTTCCAAAGCATATATACTAAAGTGAAATAATATTGAAACAGTAAAGGAGGAAAATATGAAGTTTCATTAAATTCCGACTATTAGTTTAGACGCTACTTTAGAAAATAGTACTTTTTCGTTCGCTCGTTACAGACGAGTAATAATTTTTATGAAGCGCCCTGCAGTCAAGGTAAACATTTGAAATGGCATTTACTGACCACGTTCTATATGCACATGGTCCCCCTATATTATATAGCAGTCAACTACAAATTTTTAGCATTTTTCAAAGAAAAATAATACACTGCATTTTTAATTAAAATTTCAAATTGTCATAAAATCACAATGATATCAGCAATCGAATCAAAATAAAATGAATTGAATAATTATAGAGCTTATACAAGAACATTTTATAAGCGGACTTGTCTGATTCTAAGTTTGAAAATTGGACTTTGAGTTCCGCGTTTTCGTGGAATTTGCCGGAAATTCTTAGAGGAAAATACCTTATGCTAGTCCAAGATGTAGAAATAAATGTCATAATCAAAACTTGAGATACCTTTAATAAGAGCAAGGAACATAAAAGTGGATGACAAGAGCAAGAAAAATACGATTTTTAAAATCCAAAGACGAGCTGCAAACCAAAATTACTTGCTCGATCTACATAGTGTCTGTAACTACACTAGCTAACAATGGGCACCAACCACAGAAGACGTAGCTACGCACGAGGTCATCATGGAGGAGCCTGACTGTTAATAGCAAAGCTTTGGTCCTCAATCTTCAAGCTACACCGCATAACGGGATCCGTCTCATCAAATCGAATGGACGATTAGGAAAGTCCCACCAAACCAGAGGAAGTATAGTTAAGATGAAATCACTGCACATACTTAATGTATAGGATTACACATTTCAAAATTGAAACGTGTGATTTAGGAAAACAATATTGCGATGAATCTATACCATCTTACGAAAACAATTTGCAACTTGAAATTCCTCTCACAAATTCAAAGCAGAAGAAAATTCAGTCACATAATCATCGCAAATTTAGAATGTCTCTCGACCATGGTGACCATAATTGTGTCAATCAATGTGCCATGTCAAATTCGAGGAAAAAGTTGTTCAAATAAAAGAAGCTTGTAATAAATGATTTGATGCCTCCATAATAAACTATGACCCCTTATCAATGTAGTTCACTGGTAAATTTGTAACTAGCGTTTTAAGTAGACGTGAATGTAAAGAAGAAATCATCTTAGGCTATGCCGTTCACACGTTATAATCATCATTCCTGCCCTCTCATCTGAGTAACGCGGTTGATATGTTAAGCTTCAAGTGGAAATATTATTTACTTCATACAGAATATTCTTACGTAGGCTTATGCTAGCTATAGGCCTAACTATAGTTTGAATTGGTTCTTGTAGGCCTATCTTGATTGAAAGGTTAAATAATCAGCAATTTTAATTATCTGCTACTGATGTGAAACCGGCCTGCTTCCGGCAACCTTCTTGGAGGTTGCCAGACGCTGAGCCGGTCAGAATATCTTGGCCAGCTTCCATTTCTGGCACACGCGACATCGGCATACGTGGAAAGAAGTTTTTCCTTTTTGAATCTCAACGGGGAAATGTATATCACCTTCATTACGATAATTCTCTGCGTCCGTAAATGAAAAAACTTTGTGATTTTTCAGTGGAGAATTTTGATAGAACTGAGAATACTTATCGATAGTGCTTCAACTTTCTTTGATTGTGATCGAAATATATGCTGGCATTCAGTAACAAAACCACATTTTTTGCTTAAATTGAGTTTGCTTCAATCATAAGCCGGATATGTGGGATAAACGATAGAAAGTATCTTCTTCATTTAGTCTTTTTTTGTTAGATGCGCAGCCTATCCACAATACATATCCACTTCCATAGAAAATCACCGCTAAATTGAGTTTCAAATCGTGTATGTGTTTTTTCACAGAGATAAGTTAAATATCGTCAAAATTTCAGAAAAATGCAAGTTGAGAACATTGTATTTTTAGTTTAGGTTGGACTGCCATAATAATATTAATAACTCATTTAAATGCTGATGCCATGAGCTCTCGACTGGTGTGTGGCGCGTTAATGCACGATGTGACTGAAGACCCCAGAATCTACAAAAATATTTGCAAAACGTCAAACAATAAAGTCGCTTTCACAAAGGACTGCACTTTGAATTAACCCTAAGACCTGAGGGGGGTCCAGTGGACCCTTTTTACCAATTCTTAGTTTACCTGCTCAAATCGATATCAAATTATTAGGAAAGTCGATTTTAAGTAAAACAATGATGTTTGCGTGTAGTAAGTCGATATACTCGTAACTAATCCTTTGAGTGTCTTTTAGCCTTCTCAATAAACACATGCGAAATGTGTTTTTTGTAATTCATCAACATTTAGCACAGTATCAGTTTGCTAAGAATCGGTTTTCCGATGTTTGCTGTCGACATGTAATTTCAAATGGTTAATTTTAATGAAATTGATTTATTCCATGTTGCATAATCCTTACATAGAAATGCTTACTATCCTTACTCAGAAATGCGCCTAACCTAAGCCCATAATTGCGGCATTGCAAGACCCTCAAAACAGCTGTGGTGATCTCAAACTTATCAATGACTGCTGTGAAAACTTGGCCAACAATCTGTTTTCAGTGTTGAACTATAAATATAACGATAGCTTTCATTTTGAACAATGATCGATGCTGATTTGTTCATGTAGGCCAACCAGTCATGCACGATCACATGCGAAAACAAAATATTCACATTTTGCGATCTTCTAGCATAACCCACATGCACGAGCATGATAGAAACATTGAATAAATGAATTTCGCTCATTATGGACCATCGTGGACATGCACAAAATCATTTTTCATCTGGTAGTAAAAATTTTGACATCGGAATTTTTACACTCTCTGAGACCTGAGGGGGGTCTATGCTCCCTGTCCAACTGCATGTTTGTTTAATCGAACAAAAATACATCCTCGTCCACACGTGGAAGCGCTTCTTATCATTTTTTAATTTCTTGCAGCCATGTCAACCTGCGTTCGGTGTCCTCTCACCACCCCACCCAGTCTCTACACTTTTACGGAGCCCGGCGGTCTATTCCGAAGTAGACGAAGATTAGCGTCAGCCAACACTTACGAAACGTGCATCCATTTTCCATCACAGAACAGAAGTATGACTCTGCCATCTTCAGCCGACAACTCGACAACATTGGTCTAGTATCGACTGAACATAATATCCACTATTTGAATAATTCAAAAGTTTCTTCCAATAATCACGATATCTATCTTCTCTGGCCGTCCACATCGTAGTCGAGGAAACGTATATCTGATTGCTTATATCCCATAATGAATTATCTGAAACTTTCCAATTACATGTAATTGTGAGTTTTGCGACTTTTCAAGAAGTTAGATAAATATTTGAACGCATTTTGTACATTTGTATATGAAAAATTGATGACTTGTAAATATCATAACATTCAGTGTTGCTCATATAAACAAATTTTGTCGACAGATAAAACGTTTTTCAGAATGTTTACCGAAATGATCGTATTGCATCTTCAGTATTTGTGATGGAAGACCTCGCCAATAAGTTAAGTCATTCAGTAGCAAAACCTGAAATGAGTTTTACTATTTTAACGCCGGGCAATACATGTATTTTCGAATTGTGCATGGTGGGCAGATATCGCTTCTTAAGGACGCAACTATGTCACATAAGAGAGACAATAAGAAGATGTTTCACTATGCTTAGATGATACAAATAATACAAGTTAAACCACAGAAAGTGTTTCTGAAATGTACAGTTATGGCAGCAAGCTTTCCATTAAGCAAAAGTTTGGGGTTAGATAGAAACCCCTAACTTATGTTATTTCACCACTTGCTTTACCCCGATCGTCAAAAACTAGGGAAACCCCCACTTGTCTGAAGCACACGCAATTGAGAACTATTTTGCTGAACTTAAACAGATTGTATGATTATTCATTAAGAAATGCACCATTTTCTAAACCCGTTGGAACATATGGATTTCAAATAATATTCAAAAGATGAAAATTCATATCTAACGTAAATGCTGTGATTTGCAATATTCAAAATGCGGCAGAATGTAGTAGTATCAGCTTAGAACGGATCCCATCAATGCTCAGTGCTACTTTAGAAGAGAAAAGGAACCTCATTTGTTTTGTGGACTTTCCTCACTATAGCCTGTGATATTTTATTTATTTATTTATTTATTTAGTGCAATGAGCACCAAGGCAACACAGGAAATACATTCAGGAGGGAACAATTAGAAGTTACAATAAAACATAAAAAGCTTTCCTTTAAACTGTTTCACTGTTCACAATATCGTCGGGGAGGCGGTTCCAGTCATCTATGATGCGGTGGGAAAAGGAGGATAGGCGACAATTCAGATTTGTTGGGTGGCGGAAAATTTTGTAGTTATGTCCACGGGTTCGGGAAACACTAAAGGTGAATTTTAGAAGAGGTCAAATGGTCAACATTAATCAATATAATTAAAAATTCTGTAAGCATCTATTTACTTATGGAGGCTCACTTCACTGATGCCAGAACACCCTACATTTAATCAATGATTTCCTAAAAATCGTGTAGTGCAGTCGATATAGTCTATGCAAGCTAATATTCCATGACGACGAGCGAACACTTTTCTCAGAAGTTTATCCGAAGAATGTAATGGTGAAAATTAGTGAGACTTTTTGTCATTGCATTTAAAAAAATAGGCTGCTTTTAGCGCAAATATCAAAACCTGAAATCTTTTGGAAAGCTTGAGTCTGGAACTTGCATTTTAGTGCGTGTGCAAAATATCCCTATACAATGAACATGGAAATAAATTGCGCTAGCTGACAATAATGCGGGTGTGGGGGAGATGAAGCGGCATGGCACTTTAACTTTATTTTTAACACACTGAAAATCTCTTCAAACAATTGTTGACGGCCAATCCATTCAAAAATGCACCAACAGACGTCTCCATTGCTAGGTCTATCGCAGGGCTCTGCTAGCGAGAATCGCACCAATTGATTTTACTTGTTTTATTTTAATTTGTCTAGACTATCTCTCATGATATTTAGTCTCTCTTAACTCCTGTTTTGGGTATCTAAAGGTGATAGGTAAAGAGGGTAATGCTTTAAATAATTATGTATCACAGTGTAGACACATAGCAAAAATCACAAAACAATTGACACTGAACAAACCCGATGTTCAATTCGCAATGACGATTACAAGTGTAAAGTGATGATCAAGTGAGAGAGAGAGCCCATTTCAGGGACTGGCCCATCTTACTTCTTAATACGGACCAGTTAATGTAATGTCTTAAGTAACGATATGAAATTCCTATAACAAACACCACAACTGAAAAGTTTACAAATACATTTTGTGATCATGATGGAGAAATAAATTTAAACTCTATTACATCAGCAGAGATCAGAACCATCGCCAAGGTCCATCTTCATGAAAATCATCGCAACATTTTTAAACGTGAGATGTTTCCTTCGTGCAGACTAAAACTACTATACTTTATGATTTCAAGGCTGAATTCTTCATTTACGTATGGCTATGATATCAGATGATTACGTGAAGACTTACATAATCATATTTAGGCCTATAGAACATATTAGTAGCATAAATGATCATACAAGAAGTTGTAACAATAATGGCTAAACTGCAGCACTGGGACCCACACAGGTATGTTTTAAGTTATTAACAGCAAAGAGGCAACACGCGAAATATAATAAATAAATAAATGAACAAGCTTTTTTTGTACTCGGGAGCACATTGAACGAGACGATATTCTTCCATGTGGCCGTTTCATTTATCCCACTCTCATTCTTTTGAGGTAACGTCATTGTCATTGTTATTCAGCAATCCATCACAGAGGTATGATGTGGATTAAAGATTTAGGGATCGCCCAGTTCGTGCAGTGATCAAGAACAAGAGGCGTAATGTATTTAGACTGTGGGATGTAGAGATCACAGGTGATGAGTTAAATGAACGAGCTTTGCTGTTTAAGTGCAAGACTCATAAAATATGCAGAGTAGAATACCAGAAAATAGATCAAACTAGACGCTGACTCCTAAAGCAAAGCGAAGTTGAAATCATAAGAAAGTTGATGAATCACTACTTTTATTTAATGTAAGTAATTATTAATAGTTGCAATATGACTTGAGCATTTCATTCAGATAGATGGACACAAGCTGTTGACGTCGGGTTGTATTGCATGTTCAGTATTCGACATAGTTTATTGGATCGTGTTAAGCTTTCAGGGATAAGTAATGTAAAGGGATAGGAGGCGTTATTTTTGACATATTTGAACAGTTTGGTTGAAACCGTAAGACGGAGTTATGAAGCAGAATTTTTCTAGAAGGCGCTATTTGCTTCAATTGTTGATGATATCTCGTCTAGCATAAAACGTCTGTCCTCTGTAGTCAACTAATTTGGGTTTGATATGTTACTTAAAGCATCAAGGATAGTTCTATGCACTATATTTGTTTCTAAAGCCTTAAATTCCTTTTCATGATTATTCATTGTGACGTTCAGCAAAAGAGCATAGAAGACTGTACCCAAGACCGGCCCGCCGAATTTTGATAAAAATTTTCACCACGGCCTCTTTACCTAGACTGTTATTCATGCTGGTTGATACACAGTTGAGTTTGGCTTGATTAGTTTGCAATCGTGTCCATCATGTCGAACGCCTGTTATATTAGACATTCATGCTTGAGACTTTACGTACGCATTATAGGAATGAATGTATTGAACACAACTTACAGTTGTATTCAAGTAATTCAAATACTGCAGCCACTAACTAGCGTTAGATAATTCATTCCGGATCTGTGAATTGAGATAGCAAATCAAGAGACGGGACTGGGCCTAAGCCATCGTGCCAGGGACGAACTGTCAAGCTCGGTGTCCACGGTAGTGACGCTCCTTACACAAGTGCGCTTTACCTAGTTCGACGGTCACTGTAAAAATCACACTCATTGTATGCAACATTATCAGGTTACTGCTCAGCTCTATAGCTCAATCTCAGCATGTGTTTGTAAGGGAGAAGTGAATTAGGATCCTCTTTTTCAAAAAGTTGAAATAATGGACCCTCGTATTCATATTCAACTTAAGTTCATCAACGGAGTCTGTGAAGCTCGGTCAGATGAACTGATTACAAATTAGCAGGCTTGCCGTGGGAATGGGAATTCCCATGGGAATCTTGCTTCAGGTCATGGGAATCCCATGGGAATTAAATGAAAATTTTGATCACCAAAAATAAGATAAATTTAAATCTTATTTGAAAGTATCAACTCTTTTTTGGTTTGCAAAGGTTGTGAGAAAGCGAGAATGCAAGCTGTAGTTGCACTCATCTTACTGGATGACTAGGCGAAGCCGCTCATGAATGACGCACAGATTGAAGTGAAAATGCAACATTTATACATGTACATTGTACGGGTGTGTCTACAGTAAACAGGCTGTCCTTGTCTGAAAAAAGCATGATTCTGTCAGGGTGACGAAACACGGGCCGTTAACCATCATCATAACAATTCTTTTCTTGGCTTATCAATCTTATAAGAAGACTAATATCGGTCTTGAATGAGAGAGAGAGAGAGAACCTGGATTGTGTAATTATCTGTTGAGGCTGTCTGTCAATTCGCATCGTCAACCGACGGGAGGAGAATCAGTATCCATGTCAGTGACCGACCGATTCTCTCGCCCCGTGCGCTGCATGATCAATTTCACTTACGCAACTTTTGACAATTCAAGTGAGGGAATGTGAGCTCGCAAAACATTCTTTTCCCCTGATTGACGCTTGACGATGATTCATTAGGCTGCAGACCGAAGAGGAACCGAGCCATATGATGTAATTATAATCGTCTGCAACTTCAGTTCCCACTCTGAGGCAGGTCGTCGCTGCGATGTCTTATTCGAACAAGTTCTTCGAAGTAGACAAAAAAACTCTGCAGCAGCACATTTCTGCTGCTCGTGTATCTTTTGTTCCGCCACCGAAGTCATTAACCAGTGGAATGCCAATCTTGATTCGAGGATAAAGGCCGCGCAAGTGGACATATCACCGGTTGCCGAGAGCTCAGGAGACGACAAGAAACCATTGTTGGCCCCTTTACTTTATTGTGATGCCTGTAAGAAATTGTTTCCTTGGTTTAAGAAGACAAGAAGACAGTGGGTCAACCAGAGTGGGGTCAGTGCAATAAAGCGCCATCTCGAGAAAAACTGCGCACCGGCGACATCGACGTCCAATCAACTCACCATTCACCGAAGTTTTCAGTGTGCTCCATCAACAAGCAAGCCTCCTCTTCCGAAAGAAGCAAAAGAACAATGGCAGCAGCATGTAGTGAAGCTTGTTTGTGTCCATCCGACTTTGTCCATCAACGCCATGGCTCAAATTGCATCTTCTTGCGCAAACTTCGCTTCTTCGGTAACGCACAGAAACAACAAGATCAATGACTATTCCATCGGACGAACTTACATTTCATCGGGGTTAATGACTGACGGAGAGCAATCCCATGCGAAGTTGCAACATCATTTTAGAAACAGTCTCAACGATCCGGATGCTGGTGTATCATGCATGATTGATTTTTGGCCTGGAAGACATGAACATCGACTTTCTTATTTTGCTATTGTTGCTTGTGGACTCGATAAAGATTGGCGTTGGTTCAGTTATCCACTTAAGATTTGTGATTTGGATGATGTACCACACGACGCTTCGTTCACTTTCAAAATTCTCGAAGAATGCATTAAGTCACCGGATGATGAAAAACAGGGTGAGCTCTCTCAACCCATCTTTATAGTTAGTGACAACGAACCAAAAATGGTCGCAGCGTTCGACGGCCGTTATCCAACGACGCTGAACTTGGGTGGTAGAATTGGTTGTACCGAACATGCCTTGTCGACTTGTGTCAGACGTTTTCGAGAAGTCTCCACCAGAATTACTAAGTGGCATGCTGTCTAATCTGACTTCTGTGGAATCTTTCTATAATGTACGCGACCAAAATGCGAAGCGATTGAAGCATGCTATTCCTGATAAAAGCACGACTCGCCCATGGCGCTTTCAACATTCTCGACTTCGATCTACGGTGGACAACTACACTGTATTTCTGTCAGAAGAAGACTGTCATGTATCTGACAATTTGCCACCTTTACCTTCACTGAAATCTCTGTTGGATATTATGGAAGCCGTCAAGTGCTTCTTTGACAGAGTTGAGGTTGATGAGCCAACTTCTCATCTATCTTACCTGAACTATCTTACTTTGGATATTCACTTGTTCCAAATGCAGATTATTGAAGAAGTGCCTGCCATCGCTCGGGAGACTTGCTGCCTTCTACGACACCAGATGAGAAAGAAGCTGTGGCCATATTGTGGTTCATCATTTGCAAAAGCGGCTTGTTATTTGTTAGGCATTGATGTCTGCAACACGGCTTTGGATATGGTAAAAACTCTTGGATATTCCAGCAAAAAGACCCGAGAATTGCAGGTGTTCATGAATGAATGGGAGCAGAAGATGCAAGGATTCAAATCGAGTGTTGTGAACTATTTGAATCAGCTGCTTGATTCAATGCATATATCTGATATCCCCACGGACAAAGTCAGTGATAAACAGAAACGTGAGCCCTCGACATCCAGCGATCCGTTTGAGACATTGTTTTCTCCACGCCCAAAGCGCATGAAGACTTCGCTTCATGAACAACTTGAAACAGAAATGTTGCTTTTTGAGACCATTCGTGTGGCCTCCAGACATCCGACCATGGATTTTTGGAAAGAGAAAGGACCACAAATGAGACTTTTGTCAAAGTGTGCAAAAATTCTGTTTTCCACCCCAGTGTCATCGGCTTCTGTAGAAAGACTATTCAGCGAGGCGGGGATTCTTTTATCAAAGCTTCAAAAAAGGCTCAAGCCTGACAAGCTCAGCGCTATGATTTACACAAAATATACTTGTAAGTTAGAGACTGTATTATAATTCAGTTCCTAGGTTTGCATGAACATTTGTTATTCATTTGATATATTTCATAACAACGTTTGTTAATCCATTGACATTTTTCCAGTGCATCAGCTATTCTCTAGATTTTCATACCCGTAGAAACGTTTGTTAATCCATTGACATTTTTCTAGAGCATCAGCTATTCTCTTGATAGCCTTCATTGCCGCATGGTAGAATTTTGCGTTTGTTAATCCATTGATATTGTACTTCAGTATCTGCTATTCTCATGATTGTTTTTATACCCGCATTTTGTTTGTTAATCCATTGATATTTTCATGAGTATTTGCTTTTGCCTTGATGGTTTTCAAAGTGACGCTTGTTAATCCATCGATGATCTTCATTCGGCATCACGCGGGTCTCAAAGAAAACGGTTGTTAGTCCATTGATAATTTATTGAAGATCTGCTATTCTTAGATTGTAGTACTGTCATTCGTAGGCCTTTATACATAATATGGCCTACATTGGAGAGTTTTATAATATGTAGCTTTCACCAATCCATTGATATTTTTTAATGTTTGATGCCATTTTAGCAGCAACGTTTGTCAGTCCTTGGACAAATTTTCAATGAACGTTTGTTTCTCGAATATAAATTTGTCTTTTTGCATTTGTGGCTTTATCATCAAAGTTAGATAGAATTGCAATTACACCGTACCTACATACATGGGATGCGAGCGAGCGTATTATCACATATTCATAAATCAGTAGTTGTTTTCTGTTGATAAGTCATAGAAAAATGCGTAGGCGAAGTATTGACTTCATTGCTTGTATACAGGCACTGTACTTGTATTGTAAACTTAAATATGATATTGCGATGAGCTAGAAGTTTGCCATGTTCATCACAAGTACGGCACCGCATGAAGTGAATCAGAGTGAATAGACATGCGAATATGTGTATGTATAGGCCTATATGTAATCGAAGACTATTTCGATGAAGTCGTCTTTATTAATTGACTAATCCCTGAAACAAAATGATAGATATTTTTGATAATTAGTAAAAACTTGCAATTTTTGGAAATTACAAAATAAGATAGATTGATATGCCAATACTATTTCATCCAAAAGATAGGTCAACTAAAAGCGCTTAATCTCATCAGTTCAATTACGAAAATCCGCTAATCGACTTGCAGTCCGAAAGAAGAGAACCATAAACCGTATATAGGAAGAGTAATGAGCCATGGGAATTCTGATGGGAAATACTGAAAAATCCCGTGGGAATGGGAATTCAAAATCCATTCCCACGGCAAGCCTGCAAATTAGTAAAAAAAGTACAATGCTTCTGTATCACTTTTCCATTTCATATAAATTAAAACGTCATTGGTCAATGTTGAAAATCATTAAAAATTCTCCCACTGTGAAATTGTAGTACCAAAAAAGTGGCAAAAGTCAATGAATATCTACCGAAATGCGCTAACCTTTTTTCCGGGCAGTTTTGATCTCGGAAAACCAGGGCGCTCCTAGAACAGACAATCGGCGTGTCCTCGTTCCAATGATGGCATCAATTTTCACCAACTCGGTCAATTCGATGCTACAAATAGCAGTATAAATTTGAATTCGACTTTTTAGGTAATTGACCTATATGAGCATCTGTTAGAAATTGATGTCATGGGCAAATCCCTCACCCCACTTTGGGGGATGGCGAATTCGCCCCCTACTGATCTCTCAAACTATTACCTATATCAATTTTGCTAAACCACACATCATTCGGAAGGTCATTGAAATGGGATTCAGACAGACAGCTATTTATATTTTTAAGGTCATCCATTGGCTGAGGTGAATGTCAAAGATCAAAATACGACAATTTTTAACAAATTTGCATTATATTACTATTTGAAATGGAAAATGACAACAAAACCTAAGAAACCATGCTCTAATCGAAATATCTGGTCAATGTGGTTGATAAAATGATGATTACTAATCGCTATGAGATTACGTCACTGTCATAAGATGATGTCAAAGGTCAAATAATTCAAGCTATTAGTTCAAGTCAAATATCACTAAAATCGCGCATTATGGTACAAAGTATTTGGTTTCTGCAGGTGAAGGAACAATCGCAAATTCGCAAGTTATCGGAAAAACGCAGAAACAAAAAAGTCAGCTCTTGAGTAACATGAAAATATGTATAGATTGGCTCAAGGAGTCCCCTCCACCGGTTAGAACAGGGTTAAACCAAAAAGACATGGCATCGAGAGCATTTTAATGAATAACTTTGTACATAGTTTCTGGCGATTTCGTTCTCCTTCGAACTCATAGGTTGAACAGCGAAACCAACATGCTAGTCAACTGAATGACTCATTTGAACCCTGAACTCTGCTGACATTAATCTGGACAAGTTTCCAATCTCAATTCAACTCAGGAAGCAATTGAATATCGAAGTTTCACTACTTTGTTTCTTTGAAGGCTGTTGTACTACCAGAATTTTCCCTATTTTGCAGCAAATCACAACAACCTAAATTGATATTCAGGCCGTTTAAAATTCAAAAGTGGAAGTTGGAAAACAGCCACCTACCTGCAAAATGAAAAAGGGAATTGTGCTTTTTACATTCAGATTTCTGCTTGAACTTGAAGTTCCATTTATGATTGTCTTTACGTAGAAATGTTATGTACTCGAATAGTGGAGATTGTATTAAAATCAAGCACATCATTTTCAAATTCATTAACAAACCAACTCCTTTGGAGTGAAGAAAGTAGCTCTGGATAAGTTCAAAGTAACCTCAAACTGACAACAAACATAGCGGAACATGATAATCTATAACTTGGATTAGTGGATTACGACTTCAGAAAGCCATCACATGACATCACAATCCAATAACAGGGATCACCGGTTGGGATCTTGAGATTCGACAGAGGAAGGATTTTCTTTCTTCAAGTGACATGTCGTTGCATGAGTGAATGTGATGATAATCAAGAGTAATGTAAAACAGCTCATCGACAAAGCGGCCTGTAATTCTCTTAACCTTTTAAGGACCATAGTGTTTGAGGCCATCGAAATTGAAATTACTCTTGCGGGATCTTTTTGCCATCACTTCAATATGAAAACTACAAAATTTCATCCAATAATTCTCTTTCGTTGTGAAGATACAGGCTGGTACATATATAAACCACTTGTCCTTAAGGGTAAAAAACGCTAAAAACTATGCATGAAAGTTATAGAAGCAATTCCGGGTTGCATTCAAGCAGAAGCTTTTCTCACATGCTGAGCATGTCACGTTGCTTCTGCAGTCATTCTGCTTCCCTGAGCACAGGAAACAGCGTCTGCGCTTGGCTCCGAAGACTGGCAGGTGATGGCCAGGAACCACGAAGTGACCCGGGTTCTTTCTGCCTTGATTAAATCTTTGTCGAGAACTGAATTGTCCAGCAAGCTTCCGAACGACTGCTTGTCGGAATTGCAGCAGTGTTGGGGATTTCATGCGACAAATTTCAATTTTCTTCCGGTAGATGATGTGAACATTGAGGATGCTCAATCGATGACGTCGAAGAATATTCGCAGATGGAATTCTGCCCGGCTTCGTCGATCAATTTGGTAGCACTCCTTCAGTTGGTCCGTTAGGTCAACACCACCCATAATTGAATTGTAGAATGACACCTGTGAAAAAAGAGAACGTTAATATGCTTGCGCATTTAGGCCTACATGCAAATATTTTTGTGCGTAAAAGATATGTGATTATAGAAATACGCATGAAACAAAAGCCTACTGCATGCACAATCAACAAGTTATGTAAGCACTGTCATGTAACTTACAGTTGTACACGTACGAGTATATCCTACGTTTTAGAGTGAGTCATTTAGGAAATGTCAAAATACATGTACTTCGAATGCTTTTAGATTAGCTCTCTGCGAATTGTGTGTATGTCCTGCTTATGTAATTGATATGCACAAATCGATTGAAGGGTTGCATGCACATTGCACAATTATGTAACAGGCGATATCAGATATTTAAATTCAAAAGGAGGAAGAATCAATATACTTTCATCCAGAAGTCCACATGCACAACGGCTTCCTATGAATGACAGTGCCGGTGCGGCACTGTAAATTGATCTTGGATTGCTATGATTTGCATTGTTCTTTGATTTGCATGTACATGTACAATTCTGAACATACCGGTAATACAAGTCAACATAATACTAGCAAACAATATTATCACTTGTACACATCATGTGAAGTATTCTATGCATCCAAAAGTGTATGTGTGGGCCTCAGTGTCTACTCAACATGACAGGTTTTTGAACAGATTCTCTTGTCGAACGGCCTTTCACCCTTCTCGTCACAGCAGTTGTCTCGCAAGGTTTCAGGAAGTTCGACAGCATCGTCACTGGCCTTTTATCCATGCATTGACAATATGCAACTTTTCCATCTTCTTCCACGGATCCAGATATGTCACCCTTTTTCATCTTCTTTGCATTCTTTGCATAAAACACTAGCACACTCAGATTTCTGATAGAATTATTACCACTGAATCTACGTACGTATGTCTTGAATATCTACCTGCACACATTCTACATTTGCGCATTATGTAGTGTAGGATATGCAACAACGAAAAAAGTCAATGCTTAGATGAATAATGTCATAAACAGCTTGACTTTGAACAACTATTGTTGTCTGTGCATGATTAATATTGGTTTTATCAGGTACTTGAAATCTAGAATATAATAGAGAAAATTTAACCTTGAAGACAAGTGGTTCATATATGTACCACCAAAATTCAAATTAGTCTGTACGATTTTCTATTGAAAAAATCTTGCGTCAAGTGGTCTAGTCTGCTAATATAGGTTATTTTCTAGGAGAAAATACTAATAAGAGTTACACAAGTGCTCACGGTGATTATTGAGAGTTTCGTAATATAAGGCAAAAACTTACCTCACGATATGGCAGATTTCAAATCGAAACCAAAGATAAACGAAACTTTGTTGAAACGCAATTTTTGTTTGTATGAGTTATTTTTTATGCAGATAAACAAAATAAGGGTTGTTGGGTTATTTCAATTGGTTTTAAAGTATAGTAATCCAACAAAAAAGGTGGTACATATATGTACCACCAGTCCTTAAAGGGTTAAAGGATCAGACCTACAACTGCTAATAGCAATTTGCATGTGTAATATCCGTCTGCTCATCCAGTATTTAAACTGCGATGAGTGCTCTTGACATCATCAATAAGAAGCTCCAGTTCAACAAACAAGATGAATTTTTGAGTAACGACTTTGCTCGAAAAGCATATATTAAAAATTCTGAATCATCGATTTATCAACTTGAAATAATGAGCATATTGATAAAGAGATATGAAGAATCGTTTTCCTAAATGGAATTTCTTACCAAGAATTTGACGTTTGTGAATTTCATTGTTGAATTGTCGATCATATTGGCTTTCGATGCTTCTGCATCAAGTGCATCAAGAACATCAAGAGAAAGGTTTGAAAATTGAGATAAGGAGTAAGATCAATAATTCCCTCCTCTCAACTTTGAATTGGCGCCATTCTGTCGAGACAACTTGTCAATCAACCGTTTGATCCTCTTATGGGAAACATCCGATCCTTCATCAACACTAAATCTACATAACAAATTATTCAATCACACAGAGAAAGTCCACACAGGATTATCCGACAAATAATGATAGGCTCGTAAACAAGGTGGCTAGGAAAGTTCATTTTTCCCGTCTTATGATTAACTGACATTTCAAATCATATTCAAAAATATTAACGTTAATCACAAGGTGCGCAAAAATGATAAAGCGGTGTTTGATTTGAAAGATAAGGGAGTCTGTGGCATTGATGTATTTCTCTAAATGTCTGAAATGAATTGACTTGATAAACTAAATAATTTATAGACATACTGCGATCTGTGGAAGACAAAGTCATCCAACGGTTCTTTTTCATTGTTGATGAACGGGATAACTTGCGCTTACAGCTTTCGCATTGCTTTCATTCTTCGTGCTTATGATTTCCGACAATTTACAAACCGCATTGTTTCGAGAAAAAATGACAACTATCCTACACAGTTATGTCTGTCGTGTTCATGATACGCAAATGCTAGACACATGCAGCAATGATTATATTGATGAGGGTTCAGTGGTTTCGGGGCTATAATTTTCTCAGTTACCTTTTATACTGATGACATCGGCCAATCAGTGGCTCATGACCATTAAAATCATCATTTTTCACAATGATTCTTCATGTGATATTTCATTTCAGCTGAATCGCTAGACAGCCAGAACATTGGACCCCCCTCACGTACATCTCCGAAGGTCAAGATTATAGAGACATACCGTGAGACAAATATTTATTTTCATTATAGCGTGTCTTATCGGTATCGTCCGTCCTCTGTGCAAATATTTGGAGTAATAAGAAATAAGCAGTTATTTGAAGATAAACAATCACAGCTGATCATAATCCATGTAAAGGGATAATAAGCATGTAAAAAGCCATTAAGTCACAGAAAACCTCGATTACACAAAATGGAAGGAAGAAGTTCTTATACCTATCTGTTTTGCACAATATAATACTGGATGACTTTGTGAGTCTTGACGTCGTCTCATTCGAACGCCGTGGCATTCTTTCTCTCGTCTTGTTCTCTGGTTTTTCTCACCCACTTTTCATCAAAAGTCCTTCATAATTATAATCGTGGCAATTTTTTGATTGTTACTTGGAACTGAAAGATGACAGTTCACAGATACAATGGAATGGTTCGTGAATAGTGAGATGTATTCATTACACAACTCAGTCTCATCAATTTCTTTTCGCACTTGCAAAGTAACTTCTCAGCACATGTAAGCTAAGAGCTGTCTGGAATAAAAGGAGATAAACAGCAAAATTCAGTAAAATTTCGAAAATTTGAATTGCTATGCTTAGTCCAAAGTTCATGAACGAGTTAGAGGAAATAGCTGCCATCATTGGAAAGTTCTCACATTAAATTCATAGTGCTGTGAATTTCATGTAATTTGAGCAATCCTTTAAAGGGAGGTACTCCCTCTGCATATGGACGCGTTTCAGAGCCCGATGTGGAAAAGGCTAAGACATGATCTCCTGAAAATCATTCAGCTGGGCGCCATCCATCAGGGACATTTCGACCCATTGGCTAATTAATTGCATGACTTGGGACGCGTCATCTACCTGCGACTCAGCAGGTTATTATATTAGACTACATACGTGGGACATAATGAACTATCTTGTTCATTACTTGATTGATATCGGGCTAGCCTTATAGGAGTCTGCCTGAAATGATACGGTTGTCTAAGAATGCACGGCGATTTTGACAAACTGCGTGAAATTTGCCTCTAACGAAATCCATCATGAAAGCACCTCAGTGACGTATACATGTACATCTCGCACTATTAGCTGATGACGAACTATTGAATCATCTTTCGTTAAGTGCATTCACATTATTTTCGACTTCCTCAATGTAAAGTGAGTAAAATGCTTGTGTCTCGATTAAGAAAGGTAGATGGGATCGAATATAATGATCTTTAAGGAACTGTTATTATCAGAAACACTAGACGCAACAAAAATTGATGAAGCAAGGTTCACAAATATTAGAATTTGTCAAGGATATATTCACGTCCAAGATGATATAGTTGCAGCGTCCAAGATGATACACTGCATCATCTTATGCCTATGCGCATTTCCGGTTATTACTTGCTGCTTGCCAAGTTTAGCATGCATGTTTGGCGGTGGACGATGCATGCATGCTATACCAATTGATAGAAATGATTGTAATCTGTACATAGATAGGCCTACTCCTTATCTGCCTACCAGAATTAAACCCAAATAAAACCTGGCAGTTTAGGCCTACGTAGACTAAAGCGACATTTATGCCTCTTAATGAGGTGCACCAACTTTTATATTGTAGAGTCTCTTAAATTAAAAGAAACATGTTTCATACATCAGCATATTTTCACAAAAAAGGGTCTATGGAGGTAAAACTAAGAGACACGTTTTCAATGGCAGAATTCTACGCTTCTTTTATCAGCTGTTATTTTCTCATCGGACATTATGGCGATGAGATGATTATGATAAGAATATTTTGAGGCATGACATCTTTGAGCATTCTACCAAAATAATGAGAACATGCTAGACTGGCTATAATAATGTAGGCCATAGTCCAAGCGATCAGGAGATCTGAAGCATTTAGTAAGCATTAAGCATCAGAAGATTATAATGCATTTAGTCTATGTCGATTCGTTATAAATTATGAAGTGATAATGAATACGCATTTCTCATGTTATTAGAATGGGACGAAGATATCGACGCATAACCGGTGATAACTAATGATTGAAATGATTTTCAAAGCTTTCATATAAAAGAAAACAGCAAGCGTTTATGATTACTTGTGATTAGCTTTATAGGACATTGTTAAAATGATATTTTCGTATCAACCTAAATTACTGATAAATGCATTGAGTTGGAATATATGAAATGTCATATTTAAATCATTTTAAAATGATTTCAACCCGTCCCGACGTTGGGCACTTGAGTTACCAAATTTTCAGTAAATTCATCCTTTGCATACTTGAAATATAAACGTGTATATTCCGATAATTTACCTAACAAGATGCTTTTCGAATATACTATCCATGAATAGCAAGTCTTATTTGGATATCAAGGCGTGGTGCATGGCAACTCAAAAAGGCCTACACTCAAATAAAGTGCAAAAAGCTTCAATCGAATATTCTATCGCGATAAATTCATGCTTACAGAATGAAAAGCAGATAAATGATAACAAACAAGCAAGTGCCGATTATCATTTACTGTTGAAATGACTGTAGCTGTGCACACCTGACTTCCAATCGTCACGGTCGACATCAATTAGGAACAGGTCAAGTTTTGACTAAGAGTGGGCCTAACGAGATCAAACTTTTTTAAATCAAACACCGTTCAACCGTCCACAGTTCTTAAAGAAACAATAAAGCAATGTGTTATGAGTTAGTACGCCTATTGTGTTGTTTATATATGCCTTTGCTACAAGAAAATCATAGAGCTATGTATAAAATCGTACAGACCTTCAATATATTGATTAATTTCCACTCTTTTACAGTGCATCGACCATTTTTCAATATATTCACAAGTCTAATTTGCCCAGATTTGATATTAGCATACATTTATCTGTCAGCAGTACATGTATAATGCAAATCCATCATCATTTAATGAAAAGTGCTTCCGTAGCACGCTATTACACGCTAATATCATAGCAATTTAACTTTAGCCGCCCTTGTGCCCACCGCCCTTAAAAAAAGACGGTGCTCAAAATAGTACTTAATGATAAAGATGCTCTTAGATCTGTGATGTTTGAAATTTAGATGCCTAGCGACTTATGTCACGAAATATCATGCCGAAATTTTGAGATTTTATTACCTTGGGTATTAATGGGTTAACACGGTCAACGTTTCGCGACGCAGTCACTGCCTCAGTGCACTAAAAAGAAAATAAAAGCAACCTGTGCGAGTGGTTCATAGCTCAGAAAGTGATCATACCGGAGATATAGTCCGGCAGCCAGAACGAGTTTCTGCAGGGAACGAGGCCGAAAATCAGACTTTCACAGAATGATGTACACCGTATGTCTCCTACGAATCTGCACGTCTGCTGAGTTCAATTGTGTTCCTCTTCTTGTCAGACAAGATCAAAGAAAAACACATGTAAATCCAATGGGACGCAGATTGTAGTTTTTGGCTAAAATTAAATTTTCTACGTTTTCTCTATGTCATCAACTTAAAAGTATTAAGTCTGGAGTCATGATTTTTGACATAGAATGTCTTCAGGTCATTTCCTATGATGTGCATGTGCTATTATCATATTTCTGATCGACAATGTATGTGAGAATGTGGTTGAATGTGGATAAAGTTGCTCAAAATGTTTGTGTTTGCCGACATTAAGATGCTAGCCAAATCTAATTGTGCTTAACTTTATAGACATGGGTGCATGAAGATGAAAGGAAATGACCTGAAGACATTCCATGCCGAAAATTATTATTGTGGGTTTAGTGCTTTCTGCTTAAATAGAGAAAACATAGAAAATTTCATTTTAGCCAAAAACTGCAATCTACTTCCCATTGGATTTACATGTATTTTTCTTTAATCCTATCTGACAGGAAGACTAACTCACTAGAACTCGGCAGACGCACCGACTCATTCTGGTGCGTCTTTCATATGGTGTGCATCATTCTGTGAAAGTCTCATTTTCGGCCTCGTTCCCTGCAGAAATTCGCTCTGTCTGCCGGACTAAAAGAGTATCTCTCAGTCAACCAGCTCGTCTCTACGGTTCAATTGTGATCTCCTTTCTCTAATGTAGCGAGCTTCAAGAGACGGACTATGCTTAGCAGTGATACTGATTGTGAGATCGGAAATGGCAAAGTTGCTGTCGTGGTCCTTCATCGAATGTTTGGAGTGGGCACTAGTATTATTCTGCAACCGCAAACCACGCTCATGCTCCTCGAAGCGAATTGTGAGGGGCCTACTAGCTTTCCCGATATAACTTTTACTGCAATGCTTCGTAAACCACAAAGCGAACATCGCAGGGTAAGGGTTGTCGAGAAGATTACGAAGATTACAATTTACATAATTTTTTTAGCAGAGTTTTTAGAAAGGTGTTTTATAGTGGTTATTATCACTATTACGAATTGTGCTTTTACTTTCATTAAAATCGTGAATTTTATGTTTGCTTGTGCGCAATCTATCATGAAATTCTTTCTTAGCCTTATTTCTGATCGCATCTGCATCTGCTTATTCATGATGCGCGTGTAAATATCCTCTACATATCGAGGAAGCTCGCTGTCTTTTTGTAAAGTTATTTCAGAGTGAGACTTAGAACTTAGAACACCATTCGCATGAAATCCGCTCATTGACGATTTTTATCGAGATATATCTAAGAAATTCAAAGGGCTCTCGTTGTCAGGAATTTCTATTGTAAACTATACGTCATCGCTCACGGAATTTATGGTAGTTAATATGCTACGAAAAATGTCATCATTATGTTCAAAAGGACCATGAAAATGTCATCGATATAGCGCAGAAAAATCGTGGTCAGACATTATGTCTTTTCAGTCCACTTATGGCCTCGGTTTCAATAAAGCGAACGGAAATACAGCAGAAAGTGATCATAATGAGAACCCATAGAACTCGTCTGCCGAGTTCCAGTGAGTTCCTCTTCTTGTCAGATCGGATCAAATAAAGTATATGTAAATCCAATGGGACGCAGATTGGAGTTCTTGGTTAAATTGAAATTTTCTATCTTTCCGCTTACCAGCTGAAAAGTATTAAGTCTGGAGTCATAATTTTTGACATAGAATGTCTTCAGGTCATTTCCTATGATGTGCATGTGCTATTATCATGCTTCTGATAGGCAATGTAAGTTAGACTGTAGTTGAATGTGGATAAAGGTGCTCAAAATGTTTGTGTTTGCCGACATCATGAGGCTCACCAAATCTAAATGTGTTTAGCTTTGCAGACAGGGATGCATGAGCATGAAAAGCAATGACCTTAAGACATTCCATGCAAAAATCATGACTCTGTGCATAGTACTTTTCGTTCAATCAGAGAAAACGTAGAAAATTTAATTTTGGCCAAAAACTTCAGTCTGCGTCCCATTGAATTTACATGTGTTTTTCTTTAATCTTGTCTGACAAGAAGAGGAACTCACTAGAACTCAGCAGACGTGCAGATTCGTAGTATAGGCATAGGGTGTACATCATTCTGTGAAAGTCTCATTTTCGGCCTCGTTCCCTGCAGAAACTCGTTCTGGCTGCCGGACTAAACGAGGCGCTGAACATCTCATAAGATGAAAAGGGGATTGGGATCACAATGAGAAAGTTGAGAAATACTAGAATAGCATCAAATATTTGTATCAATCATTATTTGAGTCAAAGAACACATCTCAGCTTCATTCAGTACGCTTATAATGCTGAACTGTGCAAAGATTTACTTAACTGAAAATCACTTCGAATAAGGCGTCTTCAGGTACAGTTCACAAGATGAACTCATGAAATATTTACCAATGTCCTCAATCAGGGTGATGATTTGGATTACGTCTAAATAGGGATAGCTGTCTCATCAGCTTGACTTTAAACTGACAGCTGCTTACTCAAATAAATACTTGTACATACTTAGTCCGCAGTCATGCTAACCCTCACACAATATCAGAAGCTCATTCACTATCAAAATATTTAACTTGATGACTGCAGGATGTGTTGAATATCTTTGTGATTTGGATATTTGATGTCTTTCTGAAGCGTAAGAGATTCTCAAAAACTCCATGTTTGAGAAACGCGAGGATTTCAAAGTTTCAGTAGCTTCATTTGTGCAGAGTAATTTAAGTTTATTACCTGCAGAAAATGATAACATGCGCAAGGTTAAATCTTGGGTAACTGATACAAAACTTGGGTTTTCTATTAATGCTGAATATATACAGATCAAGTTGCAAAAATTAATATTTTGATTTGAATCTTAGGAGAGCTACATACAGGATAAGAGCATAAAATTCTGATATTTTATCAAAATTCCACTGGATTCACAGAATATTTCATAAATGAAATTCTTGTGATTATTAGCTATTTCATTCTGGCCTTGACAATGCCACGCGTTGAAAGTTCATACATATTGTATCTACTGTAAGCGTATTTTGTTGCATTTGTGCATATTGAATTTTTATGTATTCCGTATATTTTACATCTTCGCAGCTATCTTCGCCCCCTTAACTTTCTGCAATAGCCGACATTTATCCAAAAATAAATTCATTCCGATTTTGCATTCTAAATATGTTTAACCATACACTTACTGCGCAGCCATGATCAAGTTTGCATATATATCTGAATGATAAAATGAAAACAATTGCTTTGCTATGAGCAATGTGTAACTCACTCATAATAAAATCAAAGATCTTCAATTAGTCAGTATATCAGTGTAGGTTAAATTAAAAGAAAACTTTATGACGTAAAACATGTACTTAGGCTACTCATTACAACTATTGCAATAATGAATCGTTTCCCACTAATACCACCCTTCTCATGGGCCCAATAGGAATTTTTGGCCCATAGAAGAATCTTTATCTCAGCACAAACTACAAAGAATGCACTTTGTTTACTTGATTTCATTCATTTATTTAAACTTGAGCTTGGGTTTTGGGTTTTGACCCCACGTTTTGGCGCAAAACTTTATTGGGAATGCCCAATACAAGCTTTTGCCCAACCTTGACATACCAGACCTAGATTCATCCATACGCAAGCCAGCATTACTTTTGAATTTGATTGATGCCCAAAAAATGCACAAGGCCATACACTATACACAACCTTTCACTGCAGGCCAACGTGTGACTCAGATGCGAAACCATGAAATTGAACGTCTAGCAAAAAGTATCCGTGACCATGCGGCATTGCTGCGACACCAATCAACCGGTTTGACATTTCACGGTTTCAAAACCGTTTAGTAAGCTTAGCATGAATCATGTTGCGAATCTGATATTTCTCCCATATATGGGAGAGTGCAGGGAACTGAATATAAGTTTTGATCATCAATAAAGTCATCAATAAATAATTCTAGGCTAATATATTTTCAATGCAGGCAGACTGCATAAGAAAATCGCTGTAAAAATGATTCTCAACTACTTTGAAGATCGTTGAAGTTGAATGGTAATGACTTCTCTTTTAATTTCTAGTGCTTTTACGAGATACTTATTGCAGACTTAATCTGATCTTCACAAAGTTAACCAAGAATCAAAATGCTTCAAAAAGAAAGTGTCATTTGAAGAGATTATATGTTGCACTTTCGTTAGAACATGCTATGACACTCATGTACCTCTTGATCTTACTTATTTGAGAAGACAAAATCTTTATATTATAGAACTAACAGAAGCAATTATCGCCACCTGAAGAGAAGCAATTATCGATCTGGATGAAATGCAGGATGGCTGAGTGCTCTATCATTAAAGTATATTTTCTTAACTTTTGTATAACAGAAATCCTTACAGGTGTCCCACATCCGACAATTGAGCTGTTAGGTCAAATAAAGAACGACTAGAAAGATGCATGAAGAACCCTCGAATCAGATGTGATAAATATATGCCCATTGAAACTCTACTTCAGAAGGTCAAAATAATCTTTTCTATATTGTTCCGACTAATTGATTAAAAACGTGAGAATTAAAGAAGCGTTTTCATGTAAGCCTACTCCCTACATATGCTGTGAGTAAAGAAATAAATAGGCGTTGCACTGCTTCTTTCAATTTAATAATTAATTTAGTTGATAATTATCAAATTAGCTAGCTGATCCATCAATCATCGAAATACTCTTACATAGGGATAGAGCAAATTACGCATATGTTAATAGTGGCCTGACAGCGCTGTGGATAGCTTGGAGAAAATTACAGAAGTCAAGTAACAAGATTTATAGATCATTATTGAATCACTGCTCCTGCCAAGTATTTTCTACTCGTATATAATCGTATCGTAAGTTGATCCTGCTTATTCACAGAATCATTGCCTTCGCGATGATGTGCGTTTAGTGATGAAGTAATAAAAATTAAATATTTGAAACGTAAGATACATCAATTTGAAAGGATATTTGGGGTGAGTTCTATCATAGAGACGGACATAAATAATGTCTACTATCATTTTGCATACATTGCATTATGCAGAGAGCAAAGTGGGATAAATGAGTTACTTCTCAGGTGAGTGCTCGATGATGGCATATGACAACATGCCGTGAAAAACGATGAAAGTTCGGTATCAGGTCGTGGAGTATATTATCACTGTTCATCATATCCATAAAAACACTCATGGCACGATAGTTCCGCCGGATGAACAAAGGTGTGAATTCTCAGCATTCATACTCTGAACCACACATTATTCGGTGTGCCCTCTTTTGTACTTTTTCAAGTCGTTTGTTGCACTGTGCATTTAGACCGTCAAATAAGGGGGATTTTTATTTTAAACTAAGTTAAAAAATATTAATAAACTTTTGAGATTTATAGTTTAAACTGAAATGAGCTGCGCCTTTGCTAGATATTGTCGAAGTTTGCGGATTACATACGAACGACTACTAGCTTTCTTGGTTATTTGATCAATATGCACATTCCATTTCAGACTTGATTGAAGCGTCATCTCTTCATAAGTGCTGTAGTTTTGAAGACATAGAAACGCACTGGAATTTCACAAACTTTTTGAATGAAGCGTGATAATAGAGCCATACTACTACTATCATGCTACCAGAAAATATGAGACGTCACATGCAGCACTATCAAAAAAAGCACTTTCTTGAATTGTTAACTGATGATGCCATTTACATCATAAGCAACATCAGATGACGATCAGTTGGCAAGAAGCTTTGTGAGTACTTGGGAAGAGTGTCCACGCAAGCAATGTTTTCTTCGAAGAATGCGAAACAACCCATTGATGACATTATCTGTGTTCATGCTGTGCTATCACAGGGATTACTCTTTGTTTATTTCTTATCATAAGCGAGATGGGTTTTTTATCTGTAATGCTCATGTTCCAGAGGACTGCAGTCGTCGGAAATTTGCCCTCAACATACGAAGTCTTTCAGACGAAACACGAACACGACACGAAAAACGACTGCGATAGCTTAAAACGACATAACACGACTCGAACACAGTATCCAAACCGCCTACCACTAAAACGAAAACAACATGACATTTTTCTTGCGAGTAATTCGTTTAAAGCATGTTATTCAATTTAGCTGGAGGAGACTGCATCAGCTTAAACGAATTGCATTTAAACTTGAATTAGATTAAAAGTTCATTGATTGCAGTCTAATGGCTGCAGATTTGCGACCGATCTAATACAAAGCTGTCTCTGGCAACTACTCTGACTGGACTTGAACTACACGTTTATTGTTTATCGGAAAACCGACTGTTGAAAATGCACGTCGCTTGAAATGGAGGTGACTGGGTTGGCAGCATTATGGCGTACAACAGGCGTGTACTGCTATACTCAAATCCTGGTACTGGGCAGCGCGTGCTTTGCACACCACCAGCCTGAGGGTCTGTACCGGTAGAGGGGGCGGCTAATGTTCCTACCTCGGCAACTTTAGATTAGTATTTAGAAGGACAGGCTAAGTTATGAAACTATCAGGATTCAAAATGTTTAAATGAACAATTGACAACGCGAAAATGAAACACAACTCTAATTTCAAAACAAAACGAACACGAATGACTGGACTCAGCACGACACGAAGCATGATCGTGCTCGTGTCGTTCTACAAATTACACAAACTCTATCTAGATACCTTCAATGATCTTCAAGCAATCAATTGAAATATCTTTAGCAGTTAATTTTCAAACTATCTTAAGCAGCTTAGTTGTAATTTGAATGAATTGCATTGCTAAACACGAATAGGGAACTGTACGAATGAAAAATAGGAAACGTGAAATTTGCCGAAATATTGCAATGTGTAAAAGTGTGCGAATACAATAGATTTGTTTAATCATGTGTACACAGTGAAAATATACTTTATGAGCGCTTATAATTATTTCTTTCTCAAGTACATCATTATAATATGAAAAACTAGAAATTTGTCGTTGAATTCAAAAGCCAAGGTACTCTCTCTCTCTCTCTCTCTCTCTCTCTTTTTTCATATATTGATGTAAATTAAATCACCAAAAAAGACGCGAAGGCATATGTACAATGTAAGTAGGAGAGGGCATTCAACATTAGCAATTGAACAAGTGCAATGCACAGCATTTCATGAATTTGTCATTGCCTATCGACGGTTGTCAAATTTGCACGAAATATTGAATACAACATCTATAATTTGTACGTCATGAAGGAAATAAAATTAGATTCATGATTAAAAGTTTATTGATTAACAAAAAAAGATTCATATCCTGTACTAAAGCATTTTGATACTCCACGTGAAACGTTAATGACATTAAGTGTCGCGATCCTCTCATTCACTTTAATGGAATTCGCTTCGTAACATTAACCATAATTTGAATGCCAGAGCCTAAATACAGGAAAAGTGCTGCAGTTTATTGGTTGTACTTTGAAATTCTGCTTTCAAATCTTCTAATTCCGATGACTATCAAACATTCTATTCAAATGAAGCACACGTGCGTGAAAGTGAGACAAACTCAACAAAAGGGATAAAAATAGAATGACATGAATTGATCTCGAATTGAGTAACTCAAGAAGCATGCATACTATGAGTGATGGTAGTACGGGTTTCTTTAAAAATCTTTAAAATATCATTGAACAGTGAAAAAATCCGCCCTCACGAAAATTCCTCATGATTTTTTTAAGATTTTTCTCATATACGAGTATATCTCATGAACTTTCTCATAATATGACATGATAGTTTTTCGTAACAGTATCATTAGAAACTTTGGTACTTAAGGGTTATCTCCCCCACGTTTTCAAATTTGTTTAAAATCTGCAAATGTGAATGAATCATCACCAAGCTCCAAATAGACGTACTTAGGTATATTTCCTATCCACATACAAAAATTTATGCAGATTAAACAGGCAGTTTTTGCATTAGAGACGACAACTTGAAGTGTAGCGATATTAACAGCCTGATCTGACTTTGTCTGTTCGACGCGTTATTGCTACTCGTGTGTGCATTATTCTCTCTCCCTCTTCGTCTCATCCACTGCTATTTGATATCTTTCCACGACCACTACCTTGCCACACCTTTTTTAAGTTAGCAATGTAAGTCTAAGAGATGTGGCCTGGTCATCATCACTTCACGAGTTGTCGCGAAATGATTTTGTTGACCTCAAGTGCTTTCTGCTCAGATGATGAGTTCAGAAGAAGTCAGATCAAGCTACAGACATAGCTGCACTTCAAGTTATCGCCCCTAATTCGCAAAGTACCTGCACAAATTTTGGTATGCAAGTAGAAAATATCCTCACGTACGTGTGGTATAAGTTTTGTGACGATTAATTAATTTCTACGTATTTCAGACAAATTTGAAAACGTGGGGGTAAGAGAGATAACCCATAAGTACCAAGACTTTAGTAGTATATTTCCATGCTTCTGAATCTATTTATATGGTATTTAGTTATTGAAGTTTTGTAGCCTCACAACGTTGCCCAGGAGCCTTCTCACGCTGTGTCCACAAAACTATGTCATGTATTTCAGTATTCGTAGTTATAAACCATTATCCATCATGATAAAACATTGAACTGTGATTGCATGTCTTTTGATCCTGCATAGTCATGCTCATCGTAAGGTCACCTTATTTATGCATCATTTCGAAAAGGCTGTTACAGGTCTATAATATTGCTACTTGTCCTTTATAGACTAAACTCGGAGATTCGTATCGATTGAAAAAGCTTGTCGATTGACTCTTTCCTTTCGCGGTTGACATGCCTACCCTTCTATTTATAAACCTGTTGCAATTACACCCACAAAAATGACATGGTTATTTTTACTGAGATACTATTACTTATTATATTCTATTCAAAGCACTACCATGAGAGAATATCATGAGAAACATGACAATCTCATGATCTTTCAAAAATCTCATGCATCCGCATTATATACTCACTGACATAAATAATGAAACCAACTATCATTGACTTGAATGGAAGTTTGTTTCATTTTTTTCTATGGTTTGAGATGATATCTCGCTTTCTATGTATCACCATTGAACTCCATATGATAAGGGAAATGATATAGGACCATCAAATTTCAAAATTTGATATTGATCACAGTAACAGCTAGAAGTTGAACAGAATCACCACCTACTGCTGACCAGATTTGACTTATGAAATGGCGCACGATAACTTTACCACAGGAATGGCAATTGGGATGATGCGTTGTGGGCAAAGTTCTACAACTGCTGCGAAAGAATTGAAATTTCAAGGGTCGTTGTATGGAGGTGGTAGTGTCGTTGGAAAGCAGAAGGAAATGTGGAAAAGAAGAACGGATCAGGAAGACCAAGGGTATCATCCAAGCGAACAGATGCACGCTTAGTTTTAGCTGCTAAAAGAAACAGATTTGTGTCCGTCCCGAAGCTAATTATGTACTGGAAGGTTGCTGGGAACGTTGCCTGTAGCGTTCGAACTGCATATCGAAGATTGTGAGAAGCTGGTATACAGTCTCGACGACCCGCTGTGAGAATTCCGCTGAGCCTGGAACATCGAAGGAGACGACTGACGTGGTGTCAAGGTCATCAGTCGTGGAGTGACAGTCAGTGGGAACGTGTGCTCTGGACTGATGAATCGAGGTTTACTCTCGATTTCAACGATGGTCGGATCCGTGTTCATCGCTTGCCAAGTGAACGATTTGCTCCATGTTGCGTCAAAGAACACGACCGGTACGGCGGCGGTAGTGTCATGGTTTGGGCCGGTATCTGGCACAATGGAAAAACACCAGCAATCGTAGTGAAAGGAACATTGACAGGACAGCGATATGCCGACGGGATCGTGACACCGGTCGTGGTTCCAGCAGTGACATCGAATCAATTGATTTTTCAGGATGACAACGCAAGGCCCCATGGCGCTTCAGTGGTCTCTAACAGGATAGCAAGCAGTGGAATCCCAACCTTGGAATGGCCCTCACGTTCTCCAGACCTCTCCCCCATCGAGCACTGCTGGGATGAACTTGGTCACAGAGTGAGGGAGAGGTACAACCACCCACCAGTGTGTTTAAAGATGTTGGCCGACAGACTGATCGAGCAGTGGAACCTCTTAGACCTGGCATTCATCCAGTGACTGTGCTCATCCATGCCCTCACGCATCGATGCCTGTTTGGATGCTCGCGGTGGTCACACCCGTTTCTAACTTAAGTTGATAAAATCATGAGTATCAAATTTAATGTTTTTGAGTAAAGCATTCAAGTTCTCCTTTTACAAACAACAAACAAACGTACAGTACAACCAAGTTTAAGTCATAAGTATTCATATCAGGACTTGTTTCATTCTTTTTGTCACTGAGTATAATTCATGAATTCTCGTTAAAAATGTTCATGAGAGCGTTTATGAAGCATTTGTCTTTAAACATAAAGTTGTAGTCATTCATCGAAGTCAAACACTTCTTGTGTGCACGAATCCTTATAAATTAGCTGCATGCCCGTCATCCTGGCATTGAAGGGCCTCGTTCCATCTCACAGAGAATCACGACAGAATGAAAAATACATTATATTGCGAATATGCAAGTTAAGAGTATAGCCTGTACATATAAGCATAGGCACCATAATTCATGACTCCTAGATATCTTAAACTGTTAAATTTGTTTTGACGCTATAGAGATGATGGAATAGACACGTGATACGTGTTAGTGTGATGTGTCATAGCACGTCGGTGGACAGAATTAAATAATAGAAAAGCTAAAGTCAAATTAGAGAAAAGACAAATACATTGGATATTTGCCTCTTTTTTTCAGACTTTGGTCTTCAAGTAGACTGGCAAGTATCATAAGTACATAAGCTAAGTATCATAATTCTGCTAAGTTTCGTTGATTTGCGTTGGCATGCAAAATGAAAATGAGATCAAAAGCAGATGATTAAACCATTCATATATGAGAAAAATTGGATAATTCCATTCGCAATGCCCATCAAATTATAGAAAAACAATTGATAATTTACCCTAAAAAATCCACCTTCACCTACCTTAGTACATTTGAGTACATTTTTAGACACATTTGAGCTCTGAAAAACGGGAGCTCGTGGAGTCTCCTTGAGGAGTCCCCGTGGATTTTGATGTTCACATGTTTCAATAGCTCCCAAAATTATCGGTGTAGCACATTTGGCGCATATTATCACCTTACTATAAATAGCAGTTTAAATTTAAATTCCACTTTCTTTCAGAAACTTGAATTATTTGCGTATACGTTGGAAATTAATGGTAGATGGTCTCGTCACAGTTCTTTCTTAAAATTTATCTGTTTGATTTTAGTGTTGTTCATCATTTATCCCTTTTATGATTTTTTAACAATTTCAGCTAAAAAATTCATATTGTAATTTAAATGAGATATATTATATGAGGTAGATCGCAGCTGAGAAGGCCAGATCGGCGAAGTACTTTTTGACATATCTTATTAATTTCTGTGTGAAGAAAGACTAAAAGTATTATTATTTTGTTAATTTCAACTTTGAAAGACTTATGCATTGAACTCTTCAACTTGAATGTTCTCAGACTATGTATTGTTTTCTGAGATTAGAATTGTTCTTTTCACTCCTTTGAAGGCTTTGTTTAGGGAATGTGGTATTCGATATATGTCTGGAATTTGATCATCTACATCGTTCTCGTTGGCGATTGATTGGTGACTTCATGACGTTCCTTTTCACTTCTTATTATGTGATGCTGCAGAAATTCATTTCCTTCCAATTTTCTCTCTTGTTCCTACTTTTTCTTCTTACTGAAGGACCTATTACATATTACTCCACTTTAAATCGCGATGCAACAGCTTTTGTGACCTTGATAATGTCACATGGAAGGCAGAATTTAGTTAGTCAACTCATGTAGGAGCGATGCCTTTAATAAAAAAGGAATCTTTCTAAGATTTTCTAGTGAGAGAACGAACAACAAGTGTGAGTTATGAAACGGAGTCTCGGGTATTCAATCCAATATCAAAATTCATGAAATTAATCGTCTACAAAATTGATTGGAGTATTAGATCAGGAAGACTTATTAGGAATCCGAGGCATGAACTTTTTATTTCTTTCTTCCTCTACAAATAAGCTGAAATTATCAAAATATGAAATGAAATATTAAAATATATTATTGAGCATAACGGAACCGTGTAACTTTATCCCGTTTTGCTAGCATTTTAATGAGATGTATGACAGATGCGCAAAATCAAAACCCACAGCCTAAAAGCAGGCTGGTGAATTTGAAAAGTGCATAAGATTTCACGAAAAGTTGTAAAAGTCGAATATATAATGTGGAAGTCATTGTTTACTATTATTGGCCAAGTTTTACATCCAAAATTGTGCCAAGATTTCATTTTCTCTTTTTTCTAAACAATTCCACATCATTCTAGATATTGCTCGACATAATTGACAAACTGGATTAGCGAAATATTAATGAGAAAATTCAAGGTAGAGGTTGATGACTACGTGGAAATGCCATGTAGGGCATCCCTTTTCGTACAATGATTCTGCATCCCCATGTCGATTACTAATTTTATTATCATTTGTCTTCGGGCATGACACGCTTCCATCGTATTCATATATCAGAAGAATTTGAATAATCATCCTCTCAAATATACCCTCCAATTCTTTTCAATTGTGGGTTTGGAAATTGATGCCGCCAATACATGGATGATTTCTTCGATCTCAAACTGTTTCAAAGCAATTTGCTTACATATCCGGTCGAGAAACTACCTTGTTATGACTCAGCAATGACCGTTGCAAAGCTTAACAGCAGTTTACATGTTTCAGGATAGGTGTTCAGAAATTGTTCCTCACAGTCGATTTTGCAATAAGCGTTCAATATGCTATCGGCCCAAACAATAATTAGAGCAAGCACGAAATTTAATCTTCCGTAATCAGTAGCAATCACATGGATTCGAGATTTCCTATGCGACAGGAGGTGATCAGTCAGGCTTCATTTCTCAATATTGACTTCTTACTCTGAGCCTTCCGACATGCCGCAACGAAGGAGAATTGGTCCATTGATCTTTGCATGATTGTAAATTGTTTTTCGGACTTCCTTCAAAGCTCATAAATCATTCTATACGAAGACAAAGTGCTACTTAGGTCAATTAGATTTCACATCGTTCCACCGACGAAAACGAGCGCAATCCGAATTCGACAATGCAGCCAGATTGTGAAATTCTGGGGACTGCTTACTTGAACTGTGCGGTGATGACTGTGATCACTCAAGAACCTAGCCTTAAAATCCCCAAGTGCTTTTAAAATTGATGTCCTTCAAGAGTTTTAGCCTCACTGACAACCTTCAATGGAATGTGCACATCGCCAAGATCGTGCGTGTCTGTTTCAAGCGTCAGCTTTTGATCATCTCAGAGAATTAAAAAAGATTTAAATAATCATTGCCGCATAGAGTATAGGTAGAGTGTCGACTCAGAAAAGGATCCGCATGCAGTGAAAAATTTTATATCAAAAAATTCTGTTTTTTTGCGGAGATTGCGTTCCTGCAGTCCAAAACAATAGTTGAGCAGTTTTTATAAAGCTAAATTTTTGCAAATACACGTATATATAGGAATACTATCGACATGACACCCATAAATAGTACGAAACAAGTCGGATATCAAAAGGAATGAATATTCACAAATAAGAATCGTAACTAAGCGGAAGTTTGCATTTCATTGATTATCAGAATTTCATGAACTGAATTATAATTGAAGACTTCATGAAAAAGTCGAGATCTTATTGTGCTTTCTTGGCTGAGTTATCAAGTTTTTAATTCAACAGCATGATTTCATGACTCACTAAATTATGTTTCATTTCTTGATTCTGAATAGTAATGTTGAGCCATTTTACGTCCTTTTAGTTAATCATTTAGTCTCACAGTTAATTGAAATCATTGTCTTGGATTATGTTATTTTGCTCTACCAGTGGCAGGTTGCTTGTGATATGATCATTCTCGAGGTTGAGCATGAAAGTAATTATAACAGGCTATCGAAGTGCTAATTTAACAGACATTAGTTTTCCAGGGCTGTCATGACGCAGAGGATCTGTAAAATACCATCATTCCCTCCTGCATCACGATCATGATCAGTCATGGTAATTTCTTCAAAGCATCAAAAGTTTGAGGGTTAGAATTAGGTTTTTCAATTGGGTGTTTCCTGAATATTTAGAACTCTTTGAAAAGCATTCGCAGCCTTTTTCTACAATACAGTGCTGTGAAAGGCCTCTTCATTTAGTCAAAACATGCCCCTAGTAACACGCTTCTGACGGCCCCACGCTGGCTCAGGAATGGGTCATATGGGCTGTCGTGGGCACCACTTTTTTGAGGATTGGCAAGGTGAGGGCACCACTTGAGGTGACCCATGCCCAATAAAACCCTCACCGTACCGGCGACTGACGGCATCTCTAAATATTTGCCCCATAAGCCACAATTTCGCCAGTAGCGCGCCGATGCTTATAAATTTAGCCAGCCGTTTATGCAGAAATTTCCATAACGATGAAAGTTATGACATGTAGTAAGCCATAATTGTCATCATATGAATAATGTTATAAGTGGCGATTGCACAGCATGTATGGTAATGCAGGATTTGAATATCGATCAGTGTCCCCAATCAATCAGCAACATTATCATGGAACAGATATTTTATTCTTCTATATTCCCGTATTTTGTGAGTACTAACGGAATACACTTGTTTCACCCTTACATCATACAGAATGAGGCTACTTGTTGACGCTGAAATCTCCCTTCATTTTCTGTTTATGAAGACATTTTTGAAGCACAACGGTACTCTATTAACTTACGGCATATTTAGAAGCTTTGGGTATATTTTGTTTAAGTGCTCATATTTCAAATAGATATATTTCGGTTCTGCAAGCCTGTTGATTCTTGGAAAACGTTTGTCAGACTTACTTCCTATTCCGCTATTATACATCATTACCGACTGACTGGTGCGGAGGCAAGTATTGATTGAGCTTTGTGCTGCTGCTAGTAAGAATAATACAACAAGTACATGTAATGGTTATTGTACAGTAAACTAGGTCGAGTACGCTGGGCGTTGTCTTCCAAACTTGTGGTAGTTTATTGTCTTGAAAGAGAATTTCATTGACAAAGTCATAACGTCACTTTGTGTAGAAATTGCGTAATGAAGCTTGTCAGATGGTCGACCTGTTTGATACAGACGAGAAAGTTATTAGTTAGGCTAAGAGAAACCTGGGCAGACGCTCCACGAGTCTGAAATATGACATTGCGCAACGTGAAAAGGGAAATCTGGATTTTCATAATATTCATGCAGCTTTTCATCCAACGCTATCACGTGATGAAATTTTACTTGGTGAAAGTAACTAATTGAATGAGTAAACGAGACTTCAGTTGTCGCCATAGCGAAGACGGCCTGCTCTGATCAACAGCACGTGAAGCCGGTAAGCAAGTCATTGTCTCGTGTCAGAAATATACTGGGGTGTATTTTGTGTCTAAAAAATACTTCGGCAAGAAGTTGGCGGATACTATTGAAGTCGCGGCAATTATTCATTGATAAAAGTGATTAGAAGCTCATATGATAAAAAGTAGACATTTACACCATTTCCATTTATATAAGTAATCACGCAGTACGTACGGGTTCTGATTCATCTGCATAGTCAGTCATCGTAATTGCAGCTTGATAAAATTGCAAGAAGTTTCTGTGGAAGTTCATCAACTCAAATATGTGATTAAGCGCTTTTGCAGTTATAGATGAACGTTCCTTCTATGAAAGGAACACCTTCATAAGTGCCCGTTTGTAATGAATACGAGAATTTTTGCGAAAATATATGAATCATTTGTTTGCAATTCATGAAGATTTTCAATGTAAATCCATTCAATTTTATGAAATGCACCATCAGAATCTTTGTAAGTAAGAATTTGATAGTCATGCAATAGATTTCTCATTAACTTAAGCAAATGAGACGCATCAAAAATTCACTTCGGTTGGCCTATTAACGGTTGTCCTGCCCTAGAAAAAATTTTGCTTCACCTGCTCAGCAGGGTCTCCCGGACAATCATTACTCTAATGTATTATTGTCACTTTGATGCAAACTAATCGACTCAATTTAATAAAGTCATAACTTTCAAAGCACACCATTGCTTAGTAACATTATTTTGAAAACTGAAAATGATCCATCACATATTCAAAGTGCAGTTTAAAACTCCCGTTTAGGTCTGCCATCTGCAAGTTATTAGAAAGAATGATGTACAATTTAGCATATCCATATCAGCACTTCAATGGGAAAAATTGAGTTTGATGATGACAATTAAATCGCATTCTATGAATGCAGCAAAACTTTTGTACCGAAAGCATAATTACATGACAAATCCATAGATTCAAAATATGTTCATATGTTTGTATTAGCGTGTGCACCTCATCATGCTACCGTACCTGTACTCTGCTTCTAGAATATGATCATAATATGCATTCCTTTCCTTTCGGAAACGTACTCACAATTCCTGATGATGACATCTCCACTTAACATTTTCCACTGATCGGATCTTCTTTCTCACAGGCAGGTGTCAGAATGAGCACCTACATCATATGATACAAGCATCTGCAGGTAGACCTAACACCAGGATGGAATCTTCATATTGCATCGTCTGTCTAAAAGCACACCAATTCGGCCAGTTTTGTCGTCTAACTGTTGGCCATGTCATCTTCGAAATCAACTGCTTCAATATAGCGGGAATTCGTCACGCCGGCCGTCTCATTTTGGCCTACTCCTCACAAGTGACGTTCATCTGAGAACAGTTTCGCTAGAAGAAACGTCAATATAGTGCAGTTTCATTCATCAGACCAACAGCTGATCATCATGCAGTGCTACCAAAGCTCACACATCAATAATTATTCTAAGGGAGCGCGGATTGTAGAGAGAACTTGACAGATTCCGTAACAGGGTCCAGGCAGGTGAAGCACTTTTAGGTCGTAGCATTAAAACAAATAATAATTGGCGGTTCAAACTTTACATGTGGCTTCACTGTGTCAGTTCATGAAAAGTCACGGAAGAGCTTTGGGATAGGCTATATTCATTAGCCTATTTACACTTCTACAGCTGATTGAATATTGAAAAGTCCTGAAAAACCTTGCAATGCAGGACAGCCGTTAAAGAATTGGGACATGAGATGTTGGAACGATCTGGAGGTGCGCGACGAGGTATTTTTAGTGTCGTGTTCAATTAGGACGGATAACCATAAAAAACACTGGGAACTGCATTATTTTTCAAAAGAGGTTTTCGTCTGAAACTGACTTTCTCACCTTGCCTTCCCCGAGATACCAAGTTATCTTCATAATCGCTGTAAACGAAGTGAGCACTACATACGAATGAGATGTTTTTAACGGGAATGAATTTCTTTCTCTATATTTTACTCAGTCAAGTTTTGAGAAGATCGGAATTACTATACAGAAACAAATGAAATGATAATGTTGAAAATTTTATCGCTCGATTTTAGCAGCGAGGAACACAACATGACACATATATCCTCTGAATAATATCAGTCAAAAACAAAATTATAAGTTATATTACTTATATTATTTACTTCAATTGCGAAGACTCCTACAAGTTGTCAAAACATGTCAATCAAGAATTTAGTACTTCAATGATAAAAGAAAATCAAATTTTCCGTCAAATTTTGATCTCTTCAAATATCGATTCAACCTGTGGCATGCCTAAGGTACCGCACATTTGTTAATTTAGCAATTGAACACAATATTGCATGATGTAATTCAAGCAAAACATTGTAATTTACTGGCCTTTCATGCTTTGCTGCTGGCTAACTCCAATTTCTTGCCCAAGTATTTTCAGCGGCCGTCGATGTAAACAAGAAATCGCGGCTTCAGTGCAAGTAACGGTGAATGAATGAAAGCGGGAAGTCTTTCCCTAATCTAGTTCTGTGGTTGTCGTACGCTGTGGTCATTTCTCTCCTTCTCGTGGAATAATATTATAACCACAGAATAAGATTCTGTGATTCCAACCTATTCCTAGCGTTGTTCTTTTTAGGCTTGCAATATAATTTCCGCGTTGTCTGATGTATGATTCAGATTCTTTGAAGTATATATTAAAGCAACATGAATGATGTTTACTTTTGTTCACTTCCGTCATGTTTAAATTTCGTGTTTATGTTTAACTGCTGTGCAGATCACACAAGCCGTTTAATAAATAATTTCATAAAAAAGTTGAACCATTTTCATATGCAGTTTTCGTGTTGAATTTAATTTCTTAAGTGGTCAGTTGTGGCCAGTAGGCTTTCCGAAAGATAATTGAGAGTTTTCTTTGATGCAGGATTTTAGCATGAAGAGGACCGAATTTTTCCATGAGAACTGTCAAACAGTGTGAGCTATCATTCAGCTTCATCATGATGTTAAGATTTGTTGAATGTACAAAAAGATACAGTGCTAATAACATTTAGTGAAAAAAAGTTATGTATTCTGCTAGATTTGTTATTATTCGTTCTGTCACGGATGTTTAGATAGCAGTATTTTAAAAATTCACATGCTTTCCGCATCATATTTTGCCGCAGTTATGCTTTATCTAGTAAGAATTTACTTCGGACTTCCTGCAGGCAATGTTGTGAAACATAACATTCTTATCGCCGTGGTTTTTAGTTAAGCAATTTAATTTCCGCGGGATCTGATGCATGCCTATCAGATTCTTTGAGGTAATTATTAAAGCAGTCTGAATGATATTTACCTTTGTTCACTTCATCATATTCAAATGGCATGTATATATGTTTAAATGTTATGTAGATCATACATTTACTTTATGTTGCACACTGATGTCAATATGCGAACTTCACAAGACGATCAATGATTTACAACCTTTGGATGTAACTTAATCCTTTAATTGTAATGTTTTAGAAACTCAATTAAGACTGGTTGAGGGGCGCAAAGTCTCAAATTTCAGCGCCAACTTTTAGGCTACCTTCTATAGGCTAGGTCTAGAGATTTCGTCTTATCGGCATTGGGTGCACTTCTACGCGTAGAAGTAGTGAAGAAAGAAATTGTTGCGATATGATGCTTTCCCCATCATATTTTGTCACAGTGGTGGAAGAGAGTGAGATCGGCTGACACCAATCTTTTCTGGATTGGTGATAGGAAAAGCAGAGGGTTCTTTAAAACGCAGAGTGAAAGAGAACCGAAATGCCGCCCACCGGTCAATCATATTCTCGCTAAGTAGCTCTCAAAGTGTAGAATCCGCTTTTCTAGTAAAATATTAAGTGGCCGAATATCTCTCTTCTAAAAGGTATCAATATGCCCCCATTCTTTACTTTAGGAGTTAGGGAAATTGTTGTTGAAATTTAAAGTTGATATTCTTGATTTATCATTAAAAGTAGGTCTAATCGCCATCCACTGTGCTGAGAAAATTCGCTGAAATGCTAGGTATACTCAACAAAAGTTATGTCTCCTATCACTATTATTAGGTCGAATGACGAAATTCTATATTAGTATAAAAGTTACGCCATTTTATGGATAGCTCTACCTTGATTCTCGAAATTATAGTTTAGTCGAAGTTATAGTTATTTTGTCGAAATTTAACTAACTTTTTAATTGCAAATCTCGAATTTACCCGGGTATGACTGCGACTTTAAATAGGGAGTTGTGTCGATGTTGACATATGTGAACTAGGGATTCTAATGATTCCTGATATTGGATGAAATGCCAGCTATTCAGGTCTATTCTATTTTTCAACTGAATTTGGAACTCAATATTTGATCATTCTATTTACATTGTGCATATTTTCATTTTCGTGGCTTGCTTCAAGACATCCCATTTACGTATACATTTTTTTCTGACACAATGTTCTGCCACTGTGTGATGAACATGCACTATTACTTCATCGCAGTTACTTGTGCATATTTTTAAGGATTGATCCATATCGCCGACATTAAACACAGTAAATCTCGGCTCAAAACAAAATTATTTCAGGTTCTCCAAATTCTCAAACTCCGTGGACGACAGTGGATAAATTATCGCGGTTGGTCATAACATCAACTCATCACTGATTTGGCCAAGTGTTCAAAAATTTTGTTGACTGTTACCGAAAATGGAATTACTATTGAATCTCTCATTTCGACTTGAAACCCTGTCGGGCCTTGAGAGAGGTGAGCATGAAATAAGTTAGTAGTACTAGATTTCGTTGCACTGGTATATGATAATTGAAATAAAATCTGGTCGATATGAAATAATAGCTAGAATTTGATGAAATCGACTTCGAGCAGTTCGAGAATTTGAAGCTGGTAACTTGTAATGGTGTCTATTATTGCGGTAAATCAAGAGTGCCCAGATTCATCAAAATAAAAAGCATTTCCATTCTTTATTTAGATTATATTGCTGTCGGCTTCCAGACGCATATTGATTTTAATCAATCTACTCATTCATTAATTCTTTTACTCTTGTGAAATTTACAATTAAATGTACGATATACACAGTTATGACTTGCTTGATTTTAAAATCTTCCTACAGATATGCCTAATTGCATACTTGCCAGCTGGAAAATCAAAAGTAGGCCTACTTATTCTGGTTATCTTACATTCAACTTTCCCTGTATGGACCTCGCAGATATGGAATTTCTGCAATGAAATCTCTCATTAGTAGAACTGTAAATGCGGAGGGGCCGGCCTATAAGACATAGAAATTTTCTTCGACCATTCATTAAAAATGCATGGAATTATAAAGCAACTACTATATACTATGTCGTTGAATCGAAATCGCGGTCTAGGCGATCCTAGGCATCTTGGGAGATGTAGCAAAAGTAGACTACCCGTGTTCTATTTCATTTCAACTGCCCAGGGCTCTTCTATAAGAATCATTTTTCAATTTGCTTTACAAAGCTCGTGCTAATCAGTGTCAATGACATCTGCTAGAACATTGGTTTTAGGCTCTAAAATTGCACAATGATAAAGATTCTTAACTATAATGCTTATTAGATTGAAGAGCTTTGCCGTTTCCATAAAATATGACCAGTGCGGGAACTTAATAGACACGTAAATATTTTAATTAACGGTAGCAAGGAAATATTCGGTCGCTGAAACTATCTAATTAAGCCTAATTTATTCTAGGTCCGTCGTCTCTCCGTTATCGGTGGAAGGAATGAATCTGAATTGGTGAAAAGAATATTCGACACGCTGTTATCGCACAACGTACAGTTGCAGTGCAACTTAGATGGGAGGATCGGATCCAAAGGATTTAAGTTTGGGTTGAAAGGCCCATTCTTACAGCTAGTTTTCGGTAAGTTAAGATGTCAAGACTAAAAAACAATCCCTGAATTAATGTCTGCTTTGTTGCATGTTAACATGATTAGATGCACATTACTAGTGGTTATTTGATTTCTGAAGTCTTCAGTTATAATGTTTTGTGATATTCCATCCCAGAATTTTAATTTTCGTTTATCTAGTTCATTCAGTTTTCGTTATTGTATTCGGTTTTGTGTATTTTTAATATTTCATTATTGTTTGATAATTGAAAAAGACTGTGGAAGCATTATTGGAAAATCACCGTCATTTATTTGATTAGCATTTAGCAATTTTAATTGTGCAAATAATGCTTCTCAGTTACTTGCATAATACATGTATTTTCAATAAGTTTGTAGCCAGAGTAGAAATGATTGTATATGTATAAATAGTAAACAAAGCATGATTATTGTACTGTTCTACGAAATTTATCAGCTTCTCAAAAGCAGTTTCACTCGGTCAAAAGAAATTAATATAAAATGAATTGAAGTAATTTTTCAGCCAAATTCATTGAAGCCGTCAAAGCATATTTGCAAGAAATCCCTGTCACAAAAAGGTTTTTTGCACCGTAATTTAGCCTCCCTTTCGAGGTGCTGTCCCGCAAGTATGTTTCTTTTGTCCCAGTAATGATGCCAGCTGCTCCAGTAATGGATGCAATCTCTCACATCTTAAGATACATAAATTCGTCTAGTCTAAACGTGGAATTTCTTTGAAAATGAGGGTCTTTCAATATTCAATTGTTGTAGGGACTCCATTATCATGATGGTAGACCTAATAGCAAAAAAGCAATTTGTATTTAGACGGGCGCTTTTCCACGAGGCATGATTATGGTGGTCGATGACCATCTGAAAGCTATCAGGCTCATGGGGTCACTCCAACAACTAAACGTGGAAGTTGTAATCACATTGAAATTCTATTTATGTATACAGTGCTTTCATTCTTTACATATGCGCAATAGTTTACCTGCATAAATTTACTCGGCCTGCGTAAAAAATGCAAGTTTGCCGCGTATGACCATTGAGAGGCAGTTTTTGAGATATATTGTACAATGCTTTAATCGCGTTGTTCTAATAACAATAGGGACTGTAGGAGTGGTTGTGAGTATACAATAATGTATTTGTTTCTTCTATACCATTGGTTTCAAATTTGACATTTTTATGAAAATTATCATATCTAGAAAATTAATTGAGCTATTTATCGGTTCTTTTTTATGGTAAGATGAAGTGATGAATCAACAGCATTAAACCGTTTTAAAAAAGTGTGGGTTTCGGTTGCAGACTGAAAAGACAGTTAAAATGTCATCAATGTACTTTATGTAAAAACCGACATTGCTTCCTATAATGTCTAATGAGAATTCAACTACAGGAGGTTCAATGGAGGTTCCCATGCTCATTTCTTCTTTTTGCGGGTAGTTTTCATAGTGAAGCAGGTCTATTATTATCTGCTTGGATAAACAAATACGTGAAAGGTTGACTCCCTTCTAAAATCGTTTCATATTGATATCCCGACAAAGGCAATTTTAAAGTACTCATTTATTGAAAATTTTGTTTATGAAAATACTGTATTCATATAGCGCACAATACAAAAGTTTCAAGGTGCTCAATGTACGCTCTCCTTACTGACTTCCCCGTTTTTCGTCCTTGTCCACGCTGAACGGGGGTCAGTTCAGTCATTTCTTCATTCGCATTATTTTATGACTAATTGTAACAAATCACAACCACCTTCCTTGCATTGATTTTTCTTTCCTTTAAGTCCTGCATATATTGCATCATTGTTATTGATCGTTGTCACGGTCACTGATGATGGCATCTTGTCTACTGAAACATATCTGCGAATACATTATCTCCGATGAATTTTAATCAACTGGGATCGTCATATCCACCGGATGATGTAAACTTTTATCTTGAAATATAAAAACGACACCATTTCAGTGACATAGCAGCTATGTGGGTGTAAAATGGTGCCATTTCCGTTACAGATTCTGTGAAGAAACAGCAGTTTCCAACGATAACTTCCAAGAATTTTGAGGAGATCTCCAGCAGGTATATGCGTGGTACAAGGGACGGCAAAGGTGGGCGGCGACAACGAGAGTTTAGATGAAGGAGGCGGAGCCCAAGCGCAGTTAAGTCACAGTGATCTATCTGACTCGGACTAAGTGGACTCGGACTATTGAGTGGTCTTCTCTGACTTTCACTTTCATAGATGCGCTACGCGCGCCAGTAGCTTTTTTTATAGTTTCATTGATCACATCGCCTGATGAACCGTTGAATTTCAAGTTTTATTCAACTTATTTTTATGAAAATGTTCATTGAGGCTATGAAGCTTTATGACAAATTTCATCGGAGACTAGTTCTTTATGCTTCCTGTTTAGATTGTATTCCGGGTATTATCACCTCTGTACCCATGACTCAGAAAATGAAGAAATTCATCTTCATTAATCATTTTCTTTTTAGTTGAAATTAATGAATTTTTAAGTCTTTTTGGGCACAAAAATTAATAAATTATGTCAAGTTATATTTCGCCGATCTGACTTTGTCAATTGAAATAGAAAGAAATCATATGAAAAAATTCAGGAAGTCAAATGCCAAATTATTCGAAATCTCTACAAAATTACAAACTGTCAATATCGATATCTAACAAATATACACATATACCACAGCTCATTGATTGTCGTAGTTCTGTCAGTAAAACAAGAATCAATGAACTTTAGTATATGTGTATATTTGGTAGATGTCGACATTGACATTGATGGTTTTGTAATTTTGTACAGAGATTTCAAATGATTTAGCATTTGACTTCCAAAATTTTTACTTAGGACTTCTTTCTATCTCAATTGATGAGACCAGATCGACGAAATATATTTTGTCATAATTTATTGATTTTGTGCGTAGAAAGACTGAAGAATAATAATATTTCATTGATTTCAACTAGCCTATAAAGGAAAATGATATCAGAATCTTTCTTTACCAGATCAATAAAAATTGCCAAGAATTGCTAATATTATAATTATTATCTGCCTTTCAGATTTTTCCAGGTTGCTTGATAATCATGATTCGTATCCAGATTAATTATCTTTCCTGTAATTGCAGTTGAGACATAGTCGTGAATTTACTATCATTACCGCGTAGCTGTTATTATTTTGCAATCTTAAACTGCAGCTTCTGTAAAAAAGTCACATCAATTTCATTTTGTCTTGTAATAAGTGGGAAATGTGTCACTTAAAACTGTTGCTAAGACATTGCTTAAATGGCATTGATAATATGCTCGAACTTAATTTCAATTCCATATCAAGTCTCTAGCTCATTCAAAATTCAACGGTTCATCCGTAATTTTTTTACTCCCTACCACGCTTCAGTATTCTTTACCGGACAGTAATTCTAAGACTTGTTAAAATGAAATTTATTATATAGATGGCTTTTAGTAGATGACGCCACGTCGAGAGGAGATTGAACACTCTTCACAACATTTGTGCTATTGTAAAAGGTTTTTTATTCAAGTCTAATCAATCCTTTTCTGTTAGAAATCATACGATATAGTTAGATGCAGTACTTAATGGAAATATTGAATAGCTATCTTCTAACTACTTTATAACAAATAAAAATAATAACTGTAGCTGAGCAAGACTGTAGTAGCTAAACATTAAAATACTTACTAGTTGTCCGTCATATCCTATAGAAATGAATCGCTGTTTTTGGGTATAGTTAGTTAGTTCTTAGTAGCATTTTGAAATTTTCTGTCTGCTAGAGGTTGGATTTTTCAGATGGAGCCTTTGAAGAGCTAATTGATCCTTTTCTGCAAAAGCCTCCGAGTTTCTCCGATGCAGCACTGATGGCAGTGTCAATTTATTTATGCTAATGCAAGAAAGGATGGCCAACTGCAGTCATGCTCATAGCTATTTAGCTATTTCTTTCATTTTTAAGTGATTATGTTGGTTGTTAGAAAACTAGGTCATCAGATATTTCTAATAAGGACTGTATATACACATAAATAATTTATTCTAGAATCTCTGTGTTTTGATGTCTAAATAAAATTCAGCGTGTTCATTTTGACAAGTCTCATATCATGTAATTCTGTATCAGATTTTAATACTTGTGTGATTATGTGATTGTTTCAGTCCCCTTTTTATGATGAGAACATACACATTTGAACTTCAGAATGGTATTTTATCTCGCAAACGGCACAGCTATCCGCTTCGTAAGTTTAACCAATTAAATCAGGAAGGGAGTTTTGAATTGCAGTCAGCTTGATTATCCCATGAAGTGCGACACAGGTGCGTCAATCTTGCGATTTTCTTTTCTGCAGTACCGCATTAGTTCCGTTCCCGATTATCCATCTTGGCCACAGCAACAATGCCGTAACACTAGTTATGGCGATACATATAATAGCTACGCTATTGATGTACACATCCCCCGCCATATTTTCAGCCAGAGATACGGGGATATATCGCCATAACTAGTGTCACGGCATTGTTGCTGTGGCCCAGATAGATAATCGGGAATGGAAAAAATGCGGTATTGTAGAAAAGCAAATCGCAAGATTGACGCACCCGCGTCGGCACCTCATGGGTAGCACCTCATTTCGGCGTCGGCTCGGTGTGGAGCCGCTGCGTGCACGTTAAATGCATGCGCGCTGACGACGGGTATTTTGTGGCAACATTGGGCTATTTTTT